>OX592718.1:3032500-3618923 GCA_951361185.1 Ochropacha duplaris | reverse complement strand
CCCATCTATCTCTGTACCAAAATTCATAAACATTGGTTTAAACGGTTTAAGCGTGAAAACGTAACAGACAGACAGATACACTTTCGCATTTATAACATTAGTATGGATGGATTGGCTTTGATTATTATTAATACATTAATTGTCCCCCGCGGTTTCACCCGCGTTCCCGTGGGATTTCTGCAACATAGCGTGATGTTATAATATAGCCTATAGCCTTTCTCAATAAATGGGCTATCCAACACTATAATAATGCACGTTCAAACAAACTCTTTGGCTTTCATTTTATTTATTTCATTTCATAACCGCATTGCTTATTTACATGAACTGGTTTTTATTTCTAAAACTGCTTACGAAATAGCCTTTTCTAAACACTAAATTATTGACCAAATATTTCCTGATATATTTGTTTGACACATGATCAAGGTAAATGATTTCCATGTATCATTCGTCATTCCCGAATTTAGGTCATTGACCCAGAAAAATATTGTGTTACAGTTAGTTAGTTATAATTTGATTTAAGCAAGTTTAACAGGAAAATTCAATAATTGTTCCCATATGGATGAATCTTTCTCGCTCTTTCTATTGCTGTCCCTTTCAGGGTCATAGGTAAGAATTATTAGGAGGAAAATAAAAGGAATCGACGAAGTAATACTTACCTACATTATGTTAAACTCCTATGCAAAATCGAATTACATTTCATACTGAATATAAGGCGATGATAGCTCAGTGGTAAGTGACGTCGGATACCGCGGCGAAGGTCGTGGGTTCGAATCCTTACAATGAGCTTGAGCTTTCGGTGAAGGAAAACATCGTGAGGAAACCACAGCACGGTGGTAGGGTACTTTGTAGTACTCGACTGGGTGGCTACCACCCTCAAGTTGAAAATCTGTCGCCAAGCACCTGTTGGTGTGTTCCGGCAATTGCACTTAAGAGCCAGTTCGCCATTAAGGCATTGTAATAAGGTGTACAACACGTTGGCAATCCCCTGGTGTTGCTAATGTCTATAGGCGACGGTAGTCACTTACCATCAGGTGACCCGCCTGCCTCGTTGTCACTTGTGACAAAAAAAAAAAAAAAAAAAAAAAAAGGCCCTCGAACGCTTTGAGAGAAATTTTTTCCCCGAGCACGATCAGGCTGTGGAATGAGCTCCCTAGAGACTACAGCATGGGGTTCTTCAAAAGAGTAACAAGGTTTATGCAAGGTCGGCAACGCGCTCGTGACGCGTGGTGTTGCAAGCGTCTATATGCTACGGTAACCGCTTACCATCAGGTGGGCCGTAAGCTTGTTTGCCACCTAGTGGTATAAAAATTTTTTATTAAGGTTACTCAAAATGATGAAAAAGGTTTTGTCATTAATTATTGACATGCTAAAAAGGCGTAAGTGACGCAGACCATAAACAGTAGACGTAGAACCATGTTTGAACCTTCTGCTCATAGCGTAAGGTTCTAAATATCTAATTAAACCCCCAAACTAAGGTCCCTTATAAGTTAATTAAAGGCCATTTTCAATTAGAATTTATTATCAAACTCCTTTCTTTTCCCTTCGAGTTGACGTAGGTACGTTATATAATTATTCACTCAATATCCTTACATATTATAAAACAAAGACATCCGCCGCGTCTGTCTATATTTTCGCGATATACTCGAAAACTACTGAACGGATTTTCATACGGTTTTCACCAATAAACGCAGTGATTCATGAGGAAGGTTTTGGTGTATAATTTTTTAAGATTTTGTATATATTGTCTGAAATATGACGATGGTTGTTCAAGATGTACCGTGTAATACCGGGGTCGCTTGTAAATTAATATAATGAGCTATAGGTAGGTAAAATGCACAGAAAAAATAATAAGAGGTTTTTTTTTTTTGATGTCACAAGTGACAACGAGGCAGGCGGGTCACCTGATGGTAAGTGTCAACCGTCGCCTATAGACATTGGCAATACCAGGGGATTGCTAATGTGTTGTACACCTTATTACAATGCCTTAAAGGCGAACTGGCTCTCAAGTGCAATTGCCGGAACACACCAACAGGTGCTTGGCGACAGATTTTCAACTTGAGGGTCGAGTCTACAAAGTACCCTACCACCGTGCTGTGGTTTCCTCACGATGTTTTCCTTCACCGAAAGCTCAAGCTCATTGTAAGGATTCGAACCCACGACCTTCGCCGCGGTATCCGACGTCACTTACCACTGCGCTATCAGACTTGCGATATATCTTAGTATACTAATTTTTTTAGTAGAATAGTTCTAATTTTTTTTAATGTATGATAAGTAGGTACTGGTTCTAAATTTCTTATAGGTTTTCCTCAATCAGCCTGGCCAATAGTATGTTTACCATCAGTATCGTAACCTACATAGGGCAGTAGTTTTGAAATTGATAGCAAAGAAATTTTAATGACAGTTTCTATTGCAAATAGAAAGACTTAGTGTCGATTGCAAATAGAAAGACTTAGTGTCGGTTGCAAATATGTAGTTGCAATGGAGTCTTAACTCTGCCGTAACGAATCTAATGATAAAAAGTATCAAAAGTAACACTTTCCACCTTTTTATAATCAAAGCACTTGATCATTTCTTGGGACCAACAACCGTTGGGCGAAGGAGCAACGCACTTCGAGTCTAGACAAACCGGGAAATACCTTTGTACAACGCCATCTGTTGTTGGGTAGGGGAACTAAAGGTCACAAGAATAGGGTTAACGACCGGGTGACTTGAATTAAAGTGTTTCAACAATTACACTGCTGTTACTATTTTTGGTAATGATTACAGATTCTTTGAATTTTATTTCTTTGGTGATTGTGTTGGTTCAATCCTTTCATAGATAGTAGGCAGGTACCTAGTATAAGGAAATTAGAAGTAAATTCTAGAATAAGGCGGATAATAATATCCCTAGATAGTTTACTGTTAATTCGAGAATCTTTATTCGTGATTATCTAATGTAGTGATACAATAAAAAATGTTAGGCAACGCTAAGTATTGATACATATTTCCTTAATCCCCTTGAGGCACTGGGTCGCTGTACATTCATCCTCAACTTCATGAATGATTAGATTATGATTAATTGTACCTACTTGTAATTTTCAAAAATATTTAATTTCTCCATTCAAATTTTGAATTTGGAAGAAAATCTAATCGTCAGTAAAGCTTCAAAGTAATCTTGCACCCAGCAACTACACAAAATACCTACGCAACAAAGAATTTCAGTCTCCAAGGTTGTGCCCATTAACGGCGCATGACGATCAGTGACTTAACGTCTAAATACAGATACGGATTAGGTAGAATAAGATTGGGCATAGGATAGGAAGCCAGGCTTACGATTTTAATGCATTATATTTGCAGAACTAGCAAACCCTGCGATTTCATACTATAAATGTTTGTATAATTGGATTGTTGCTCAATCACGCAAAAAAGGGCTGAACGGATTTTGATGAAACTTGGCATACATGTAGATCATACCCTGGAACACTTGAGTTTTTGGATTTTGATAACCTACAAATAACGGCTATATGTTAAAATAACAAATGTACCCATTTATATTCTTGACCATGCTGATCATCATAATTCTCTTTGAATCAAACTTGTAGCCCCCACGATCGACTACAAACCAATATGCTACTAAGTTTCATTACAACAAAGCACACCGCCATCTATTAACGAGTGGCGGTACTAAAGTTCAAGTGACTGCCAAACTAAGTTGAATGACCCCGTAGTACAGGCTTATCTCGTATTATTTAGCTTCCAGCATGACGCACGTTTATTTTCCATATTGTATTTTAGCAAGGATAATTTAAGATTGTATTTAATATTAATTGCTGTCATTGTTTCTTTTGTTGGACAAAACATTAAATTTGTATCAATTACAAGCAGATCATATCCCAGAATAAAACCTAGGATATTATTTTATCTTGGCCATGCTAGTATAATTATAATTTATTATGTGTGTACACAGAACAAATAAAAAAGGTAGAAGGAGAGTGCGTAAACAAGAGTCTCCAGTGAAGTGAAGCAACGTGCACGAAGTTGTGTGCGTGACCTGCAAGTTATCCCCTGTGACTCGCGTCGCACAGGAACGCGATCGGCTTCCTTTTTCGAATTCCTTCCTTTACTGTGCTTCACTTTATATGCAATGCTCTGTCAAACTTTTTTATTTGACCTGAGTGTGTTGTAATTATGATACAATTTTGTAAAAGTTATCATAGGGCTACTATAATATGATAAATTTGAACGGATTTTGATGAAACTTGGCACACAGGTAGTTCATATCCTGGAATAAAACATAGGTTACTTTTTATCCCGAGAAAAGATAAGATCTTTCATGAAACCGCGAGCCGGGAAACTAGTATTTTTAAAAATCCTTATTAATTAAAGTACCGTATATTATATTTATAAGCATTATGATAACATATAATATTAATAACGCAACGTAAATAACACTCATTAACAACTCAAGTCGTTGTAAATCATCGGAACTTGAATATATAATGAGTTATTGATCAATGCCATTACTCTTAGAATCGATGATCATTTATCATTTAATGATGTAAAATATAAAAAAAACACGCATGTACTCATCAGGAGAATTTCCAATGTGTTGCTTGGAAGGCAAGGAGGCAAAGATTTGTCAGCATTTTTTTTATCCCACAAGTGGCACAGGGCCAATACCAGGGGATTGCCAATGTGTTGACGATCGATACAGTGCCTAAGGCAACTAGCTCTCAAGTGCAACTGCCGGAACACACCAACCATATGTTGGAGACAGATTTTCAACTTGAGGGTGGCAGCCAGTCAGTCGAATACTACAAAGTACCGTAATAACAGTGCTTTGGTTTCCTACGATGTTTTGAAACGCATTGTAGAATTCAATCCCACGACCTTCGTCACGGTATCCGACGTCACTACTTCTGAGCTATCATCGCCTATTTACTTATCCCTATGAAACAAGAGTTTGAAAACGGTATAAAACCATCGCTTCGTCTAAATTCGTAGGTGTATATCAACAGAGCATTACTAGATAAAAAAAATTACGTTCTTCCTATTTGATTATCTACACTAATATTATAAAGAGGAAAGATTTGTATTTTTGTATGTTTGTAATGAATATACTCAAAATCTACTGGATAGATTTCAAAGATTCTTTCCCCATTAGAATGCTACATTATCCCTGAGTAACTTAGGCTATATTTTTATTCCGGGAAAAGATAAGATCTCACGGGAACGCGGGTGAAACCGCGGGGGACAGCTAGTATATGGTCGTGAGAGCCTGGAAGGTAAGTATATAAAAAAATATTTATAAATCAAATAAGCCACGCCTCTATTGTTTACTATGGCAACAATGCCAGGAAAAATACAATAAAATTGCAATCGGTCAATGTACGATTATTCTCTGTGAAGTCGACTCACTTCGATAAAAAATATTGCATGACATAATTATTTTATAAGGGTCGGTGGCCTAAGTGTAGTACTTATTTCGATACAGCGCCATCTCTTGGTGAGTTTTTAGACTAACGCCATTTTTTGTTTTAGTTGATGTTGGGAAGTGTTATTGCTGCAAGTATTTATATGCTATTTAATTTATGTCATATTAAGTAGGTACACTACGCAGCAGCTTGTGTTTAAGAACAAAAATTTTGATTTAATTTGGTACCTCTATTCGTCAAGCGATGTCGCTAATTCAGTAACGTTTTTTTAGAAAATTATAAAAATCAATTCATCAATTTACTTCTGTTTTGTTATTAAACGCAATATTCAGAGTCGATGTTAAATTTCAATTTATTTTAATCTGTAGTAGATATCTCTATAATCTGATCTGTGTTTTAATAAAATTTAAAACGTCTATGTACTTAGTTGTTCATAAGATATTCCCCTAAGTATTTGACGGCAGTACCAAGGTCAAATTCGCAGACCTGCATAAGAATAGGACCCTTTATATCAAAATATCCGTAAAAAACAGTCTAAAAGAACTGCGTAGTGGCCGTCTATTACACAGTCTGGTGCCTATATAGAATCAAGTTATGTTTTGGTGACGGTGATAGACATAATACAAAAAACTTGCTCGCAAGTGCAGCTGCCGGTGGGTGTATGAACACATATAGGTAGCTTTTTAATCTTGAGTAATAGTAGTTATCTGCTCACTAAGCTCGGTAATGGTAGGGTTGACACCTTTTTTCAAAATCCAGTACAGAAAATAGTATTATTAATAATTATTTATTTTTCCACCGTGGGGGCAAGGTGGCAAGCATCAAGGATTGCCGGCCAGTATTAAATCACAGTTATTATAATTTGAATTAGGGATGAAAATATAATAATTATCGTACTATACTTGACGGGCCGGTTGGCGTGGTTGGTTAACACACTGCCTATCACGCCGCAGGTCGTGGGTTCGATTCCCATCCAGGACAGACATTTGTGTGCATGAACATGTCTGTTTGTCCTGAGTCTGGGTGTAATTATCTATTTAAGTATGTATTTACAAAAAAAAAGTAGTATATGTAGTATATCAGTCATCTGGTTTCCATATTACAAGCTCTGCTTAGTTTGGGATCAGATAGCCGTGTGTGAACAAACGTCCGAGGATATTTATTTATTTATTTATATAATACTTAAAGTACAATTGACTAAAATATAGTACGATACTATATTATCATACATTATAAGAGTGGCAACCCTTGGTTAGAGTATTTCGTAGCACATATACTGGTGTTCCGGCATCTGAATAAAAACCTAATTCCCATTCAGGATTTGTGTACTTTTTTTTCTCTGGCAATCATCCTTTTAGGATATTTCTGCCAATGTCCGAGTATTTAAAATGGGGATTGTTTACTTTTGGTTTGATTATAACCTAGTTAAAGAACTGTTGTTTATTAGAACTATTAGAATAAATAAAATCACTAGTGTGAAAGTGGTTGATTAAATTCGACAGTGGTCGGACATGTGGCAGGGTTGTTGCGCAACCAGCCGTTTCTAGAAGCGTCTGGTTTGCCGTTTTATGTGTGTAACATACCAGTTTTGTATTCGGCGTGAGTACACTCCTTGTTATGTCAGTATTATTTGAGTATTGTTAGCGAGTCCGGGTTTTCATGTTATTTATTTTTATTATGATATTTTACTTATATTTAAGACAGTATTTATTGATGTTATATTTAGGTTTTGTGTGAGCTGTTATTTAAATACGCTGTTTTTTGTACTGAATTTATAGTTTTAAAAGTCTTGATTTTACCAGCAACAATACAATTATAAAGTATTTTATTTTAATGAACTTATTTATTTTTAAATACACTAATTCTCTGCCAATGGGAGGACTTGTTTTGCTGAACTAGAAAATAATTTTTCAATGCATTAAATTGTTTATTTTGTCGGCTCGGAGTAGTGAAATAGGAAAATGAACCTCACGCAAGTCATGAATCAAATACTTAACATTCTTCACTTATTCAAAACAATTGACAAAACTGAAACTACCTCAAAACAAAGCCCCCAAAATAACCTAGAATATCCACAAAAACATTCAAAGTAGGCCAAACGGGAAATTTCGACATTGAACTCGCCCAATTGAACCTGAGTCGCTGAGGTCCAAGGTCACTGAGGTCAGATTAGGGCACCATTCGAGAGCCCAAAATATGTCACGGAGTGACCTGACCTGACCCACATGTGATTCAAGCTGGGGTCAACGATCTGTGATTTAGAGATGTCGATTTTGAAACGTTTCATAGATATATCCATCCGTTTTTATTAATTCCTATACAAAATTAAAGGAACTTAAATATAATATATTAACATCTCATGAAATAATAACAATTGGCTATGACTAGTCGGCAGGAAACATAATCCATGCCTCTAAATACTCAGGAGAAGTATACGGAAGAAATAATTATTGTAAGAAAACTTAATTCTTTGGCTGGTTGAGTATTAGGAAACGTTAGTACTATTTCTCATGTTTGGTTTTTTTTTTTTTTTTAACACACATAAGTTTACGTTTGACCACCAACTCGCCTGATGGTTTCATTCTACTTCTCATTAAAGGGTTTTCTCAAGTTACTTAGGTATATTTGGCTATTACAAATAAAAACTTAAGTATGTTAGGTATATAATTATTAACAAAAATACATATTACATAACTAACTTTCCCCCGCGGTTTGATTGCGAACTCTTTAAGGGCTTGAATTTTCTAAAATCCTTTCTTAGCGGATAACTACTCCCTATGAGGATTCTACCTGCCGAATTTTAGGGCTTTAATTTTCAAAAATCCTTTCTTAGCGGGGATACCTACTCCCTATGAGGATTCTACCTGCCGGATTTAAGGGCTTGAATTTTCAAAAATCCTTTCTTAGCGGGAATACCTACTCCCTATTAGGATTCTACCTGCCGGATTTAAGGGCTTGAATTTTCAAAAATCCTTTCTTAGCGGGGATACCTACTCCCTATGAGGATTCTACCTGCCGGATTTAAGGGCTTGAATTTTCAAAAATCCTTTCTTAGCGGGAATACCTACTCCCTATTAGGATTCTACCTGCCGGATTTAAGGGCTTGAATTTTCAAAAATCCTTTCTTAGCGGGGATACCTACTCCCTATGAGGATTCTACCTGCCGGATTTAAGGGCTTGAATTTTCAAAAATCCTTTCTTAGCGGGGATACCTACTCCCTATGAGGATTCTACCTGCCGGATTTAAGGGCTTTAATTTTCAAAAATCCTTTCTTAGCGGGGATACCTACTCCCTATGTGGATTCTACCTGCCGGATTTAAGGGCTTGAATTTTCAAAAATCCTTTCTTAGAGGATTCTCACTGCCAAATTTCAATTTTGTAGCATTTATACTTTTTGAGATTCGTGATTAATCAATGAGTGGTATTCGCTTTTATATAGATGTATTGTATTATGTAATCAGATAATTTTCCTTTCCGCTAACAAAATTACGTAACTCGGGACTCCTGAACGCCATTCAAACTCCCTTACCTAACAACTGACAATTGCAAGGGAAACAAACGACAGCTTTTCAAGCCACGTGGTCTGAAAATAGGTCATCTTTTATCACATTCAATAATTCCCCCTCTCTTTCTACAATACGAATGATGGGAGGGTATATTCCTTTATAAGTTTCCCCCATAGTTTTTCATTTAGAATGTTGATTGGGATTCAAAAACTTTAACCAAATGTTCAGTTAAAAGTTAGTGACAAAAAAATTACAGATAAAGAAATAGTTTACGCTCTGTTATAGTCTATCTGCATTCATTTGTATATTTAGACGTTTATTAACTTGTTATCATATACCTACACGGAAACCATGATATGATTCTTTATCAATTTTCCATGTAAAAAGTGCGCTCTTGCGGTCACTTATTAGAATGATATGGAATTGCAGGTTTCTTTTTTGCAGTTTTGAGGATGGTTTTCTCCATTATATGTATTTTAAAGTAGCTTTACTTTCTAAGTTTGGTATCTTTTCGAATGACTATATTTATTGCCGAGTCTTATCAACGTAACGTTTTGAACCAATAGATTTAGACATTTAATAGGTGCCTGAAAAGCCATATTACAGTAGCAAAATTAGTTTTTTTTGTAAATTAGAACATCAAGTACATGCAACTTAAGTACATTGTCTTTTTTTAATTTTAATTTAAATAAAAATCTTTCAAATTAATGACAACTATAATTTATTGTAAATTTTCTTTCACTGTAATGATACTCGTATGTCTATGTTTAATTAATAATAATTTAGAATTTTAATTATTTATTTTTGTTATTATTGTATTTATTATTATAATTGTTTGCTGTGTTATCTGTTTGTGCTTTCTGTGATGTCCTGTAATTGAAGAAGCGCTAGGTGTATAAACGCTACTGTAATTATTGTTTTAAATGTGAGGTGTATTCTTTGTTGGATATCCAAATAAAATAAATAAATAGACATCTTTATATATATTTATACGTGTGATCCGACGTGGGTGACACACCCTAGTCCCAACTTAGCTCCCCCTTAATTTTGTCGTACTACTTACCGGACTCCCCGAAAAAAAGCGATATACCATTCACTGATTAATCAGGAAATCTCAGAAAGTATAAATGCTACAAACTTGAAATTTGACAGGTTGAATCCTCAAAGCGAGTAGGTACATAGGATTTTTGAAAAATCTACCCTTATAAAGTTCCCTCGTAAATACGGATAAAACCGCGGCGAACAGCTAGTTTAAACTTATTGTTAAAGCAAGGCAGAATGTTGACAAAAAAGACTATAATAGAAAAAAAAACGATTCAACAAAAATAGCTATTCTTTTAAGGTAATTTGAATCAAAGCTAGCTAATCTAAAACGTATATCGATAGAAAATGTAATGATTTTACATAGCTTTGTTTATAAATCTATGAATTTATGAACAAAGTGCATTGTGTTTGAGGAAAAACAACGCTTTAACTCTATCGCATTTTATTATAATAAAAAGCAGCGTGAATATGTAATGGAACGAAACAACCCATGAGAAATAGTGGAATCAACGTATTACATAAGTAATGTTGCCTTTATTCAAGAAAAAATAACTATAAACGTCTAAAAACAGCTATTTTCAATTGGTGTATTTATGACGTCACAGTCAAATAAAATGCAAAATTCCATATAAACCATCGTTTTCACATTTTAATAATAATGAAGCTGATTTGATAGATAAGTCAACATTCATATGCATTCAGGATTTGTTTGACGTATTTAAAAATAATTATAAAACCATTGATTAATTCTCCTGAGTTTTCAAGTATAAATAACATGAAATATCAATATTAGAAACTAAATTATTGTTTTGTTGTCAATTAAAATCAATGTATGGATCGTGATAGTATATTTTTAAATAATGTTCGAATCTCAATTTTTTATTCCACGTGTTCTCAATTATATACTTTGTTTTAATTTCATAAAAATAGAGCTCGACATACGCAAACATTCAATACAATCATTGAACCTAGTGCTAATGCACTATTGCGTATTTATTTATTAATAAACAATAAAAAATAATTGTTTTAACGACAACTTTTTATTTTGTACTCATAATAACTAGGATTGCAATCAATTCCTATATTTATCCTTATTCCTATATTCCTAATAGCTATATTTCTCGCGCCCAATTTCCGAGTTTCAATTACGAATATCCATAAATTCCTAAATTCAAATAGTTACCGCTACGTTCCAAAGACAATCTCGTTATTACCTAACGCTCATAATGGCTGAAACCACTTTAAACTTTATAAACAGTTAACTAAACAGTTACTTTTTACCGTTAATTATGTAAATAGAGTTAATTTCACATGCAAACCCCACTTCGCACCTCTAATTGCGTAATTTAAAAACATAATTCGTTAATTATATTCTTTTTTTTACTTTCGCATCTTATTAATACACTTGCATTACATCACTAGTGTATAAAAAAGGCCGCAAGAAAACCGAGTTGTGCAAAAACTCACATTAAAAAGAAAAACAAACCTCCGATCATTCCGATAATGCGGATTTAAATAAAGAACTCCTTATAAATAATCGGACACTGTTACACTGAACACATCACGTGACGAAAATAAACATGGTCACTAATAAATTCACTGCACACACGTGAAATAAAGAAAACAATGCTCGAATTTCGAAAATGCGCGCCGAATTGTAAGGACCCGCTCACACCGAGTTGTTGCAAGCGGGCCATCGAGGGAACGACTAGGAAATGAACACAGGGGACTGCACACCGATCCAACCCGAGTACACAACTACACGTCGACTTCACTCTTCAGTGTATGTGTAAGCGGTTGCATGCGTTTTGACAGGCACATGTGGTTATTTATAGGCCTATTCGTGCTATATGATACAACATTGTTAGTTCTCTTACATTAAAACAAATTTTAATCCCGAGATTTTTAGAATAAACTTACATTACATTCGTTTAGATTAGGAAGGCATATATAATGTTTATTTTTTTGTTGAAAATGGAAGATCGAAAATCTTCAGACTTCGTAGCGGATCCAAGAGAAAAATGTTACGCGACTAAATCACAACAACCGTTATTACATAACAGAAGGCTAGAAAGAGAGGCGTATACTCGTATATGGGTGTTGGAAAGAGACAGAGACATATACTAAGGTTGTGTAACTCAAACACAGGGAAAGCTACACGTACTTTCTTTGTACATAATCACCACTACCTATGCGACTTTGATACTATATACGTGTGAAGTGATGTCAGTGTGTGCGCAACTTTACATTTTTTGTATTTCGAACGAAAGGCCTTATGCGTGTGGATGAGTTTTTTGAAAATGGACTCTTTTCTTTCAAGGGTGGGGAACAATTTTAAGCGTTGTCCCACAGGATATAAGATTCAGTTTTGTGATGGATAGAGCAGGCCTGGCAGCTTTTTGAAGGAGTTCATTGACACGTGGTTTGGCACGTTCCACAGGCCTACCGATTTTTCCGCAGCACCGTGTTGTAGGATGGAAAGTCCATAAAAGAGACGATATTTTCACAGAAGCTAAATCTAGGGCATGCGTAGTCGGGGTCGACAGTTTTTAAAATCGATTTTCCTAGAAATACGAGAACAAACGTTTGAAATTTACCAATGGAATATTCTTTGCAATTGAACATTCCAGTTATGATTCGTTTGTAACGAGAATTGACCGAAAATGAGGGCACAGACGATGGGCAATAAATCAAATAATAAAATATGTGCTGCTACTTGACGATAGATGGCGCTATAATTAGTAAAAATTAATATCAAAAGTGTTTACTTCAAATGAGCGATATTTTTTATCCCATATGACGACTTACATAAAACGGTTTATACTGTTATAAAATTCTTTAAACTGTAGTATCTTTATTTCCCGCCAAAAGTGCATCGTGAAATTATAAAACACATAAAATTAGAGCGGAAAAGTTACAGTATATGCCAAAATTTAAGATTAGCGTGAACAAAAATAAATATAGCATAGTGGTTCTTAAATTTACAGAAGTGAATATAAAGTTATGAAATTTATATTTATTTTAAAAATGATATAATAGTTAATAATCATTAACAAATTACCTAAAGATAAACTAAGCTTTGTCTCGAAATAGATGCTTTACTATAAAATTGCTATTGCATCACAGCGGAGGAAGTGAAATAACAGTCATAATATTTACATAGCTATCTCTTTCTGACGGTGTGTCGTCATCCTTGTCGCGCGCGTTGTGTTCCTCGTTTAAAACCGCGGAAGCGCGGGTAGTATACACATCCCGCTCTCGCTTGGATACTCTCGTATATATCCGCTACATTCGTGCAAGGCAACTGAGTGCGTTGACCTGTCCTTGTTACGTATGTGTGCAGCCTTGCTTTACAGTTATACGTTGTTTGCATGTATTGAGCGTGCATCTTAAGGGTCGCTACACACTGCACTATTCTTTTTTAAATAAATTGTTATTTACTTTTTCAAAATACAAACCCATAATAGTTATTTATTTTCTTGTTATAATAATACAGTTGCTGCCTTACCTGTAAACAAATAAAAAAATATTAGACACTTATTTATAGGTACGTATTTAAATAAAACATAGTATTTATTTAAGCCCTTGAAAGTCGAAGAGTAGAGGATTTTCATAAATGTTACGAAAACAAATACCTCATAGATCGGCCAAGGTAAATTCTGGTAAGAATTAAAACGCCGACAAAATAAAGGAATGTACCGTGTCAAGACAACATTTAACAGAATAACCTATTAAATAACAATATTATAATAGAAATGTAATCTATACATTACAATTATATCTCAATAAGCTACCTGTTCCAATGAAATGTTATAGATACAATGAAACTGGAAATCAAGATATTCAAAATATCTTAAAAAACATACGGTACCACATTCCAAAAAGAAAACCTCATGAAATACGCATGAAACGAGCCTTAGACCGCTACGGTTATAAAAAAAAGTTGCGTCAGAGTCCATAAAAAATGTCTGCGAGGCGTCAACGCGAGCATTACATCACTATTCGGTTACTCGAAGCTTATGTGTGCACACACACATGCAGCCTCCTTGTGTGTAAACACGTGGCGTGTTCACATATTGACGTGGCAGGGTGTGTGTGCGGCCTAATCTTTTGTGGAATGCGGGTTTCATACGTCTAATGAGTACTTTTTTAAAAAGCGCTGAAAAGGGAAAATTCTTTGACTGGCTGGCTTTCAGTTTTTCTAGCTTTTTAACATTTTTTTTAAACTAAGCAAATGAGATGGATTGATGCCGTAGTTTTAGTTTGAGAAACTAAGTTTTGCAATTAACGGTAGCTTGTTTAAAAGGCTATCTAAGACTGTTATTTTTTTAAGTATTAGCTTAAATTATTAATATAATCAAAAATAAAAAGTATTGATTATATTTACAAGTAAAAGGAAGGCTTACTTATAATAACCAAACATCTAGTAGTCTAACGGTAAAACGCTCCTAGTTGTCCAATAAAATAAAAATCCTCTTCGAAATTCAAATAGATGACACAAGACCTTTGCTGTACGGCAAATATACAGCCTCACCATTTATATTTGGAAAACATAAATATATTTAACGGTAGTTAAAGTCAAAGGTTAAGCAGAGAGAAATATGTTTGTCATCATTGTGTGCCGCGCCTGCGCATACTAGAGGAAAATTGTGCATGTTTGTCATTTTTATATAATAATTGTCTTTTTGAAATAGGAACATCTTATAGCTGACGGTGTTGGTTTATTGGTTATGATGTACTTACTGATGTAAGCGCCTTTTTAGGACTGAATAGAGAGATACTGCCTTTGCTGTTTGATAAAATCAAATAATAAAACGAGGTATCAATGTCAAAATTATGGCTCTCACTCAACAAATGGCTGGTATGCTTATTTAATTCGATTCCCTTAAATTACGCTTTTTAAAAACATAAAAATAATGCAAATCGTACTCAAGAAAGAAAAAAGAAGAAACGTCATTTTTGTTTTAGGGTCTTATAAAATAGTTTTAGGGTCTTATGAATTGTTGTCAATTGATTACTTGAATTTTATTTTCTGCAAGCAATTTTGAGACGATCCATAGGCCAAGGCGATAACAAGGTATGTGAATGAGTTGCACTACCAATACGTGATTCAGATCACATAACAAGGTAAAATAGTAAGTCTTGCCAGCATTACATTTATAGAGTAACTGTAGTACATCCTCCGACCTGATAGATCGATGACCTGAAGACAATGGCAGCAGGATGAGGAAGGCGCAGAATCAAGTTCTGTAGCGCGCTGCAAGGACCTCATTCACCAATGGGTATATTAGATGACTAATATACTATACAGTTAATATACCATAGGTAATAGATGAGTTTGTAGAACAATCACGCATACTCGTATAAACCAAAGAGCATAGAGGTTTTAGTTGACATCACTACAAATGACGCATGAAAGAAAAGTTTTACATTGTTTAAAACATGAAGAATATTATAAAAACTACTTACGACTTGCCGAAACTCATTTTCTATAGCACATTCAAGCACAGTTACACATTTGGACACATAATTATCAACGTCAAAAGTTCTAACAAAACAAACCGGTCAGTCCAATATATATGAAAAGAAATTCGCAAATTCATGTAAATTCATCGCGTCGAAAATCCAAAATTTACATAACAAACTAAACCACAGTTCAAGAGAATGCAATATAAAAAAAAACCTGCTGCAAAAACCTGACCTACAATAAGATTCCACATATACGTATTTATGCTACGTGGGAACTGAATATAATGATTATAAGTGTACTGTATACAGTTATAATTGTATATATTCTATCGGATATGACTCACACTGTCATAGATTCATAGGCATATTACAATTTAACCGCAAGTTCGTGACTAAAAATATTGCAGGGAATAACGTATTTTTATGTTTAAAATCGTGTTTTATTTTAAATACCAATTATTTTTTTATCTGATGGTATAAAAACTCTATCTTGATTGCTTAAAATGCAGTAATTATGGATATTTTAATGACAGTAAGCTTTTGGCTTCTGCTAATTGTAAGTATCATACGAAGTATTTGTAGTATCATTATTATTTCTATCTGAACTGCTCTTAAAATTAAGTTACTGTTACTTCCATGAAATAACAATTGCTTGCAACGGATAAGAGAAGTTCACCCGTTATTGAAATCTTTGAAAGTCTTTTTTATCTTTTCCATAGTAATAAAAAATAAGTAGGATAAAAATGTTGCGCAACTGAGTATATGTTTTTTTTTATATTTCGTTTTTTTACTTTCCTTATCGGACGACATTACAGATGTTTTCCATATTAAAGTGTCAATGGTGGATGGTATATAATTTCTTACAGACACACATATTATTCCATTGCGAGTCGAATGGGATTTATTCTTAGTTTCTCTTTCTATATAGAAATACAAAAATAAATGCAGATAATGTCTAAATGATGTAACAGCTGCAGGGTCTTGATATTTAAAAAAAATCATACAGTTTTTTTTTAATTCAATAAAATCTATTGCAGCTATGAAGATCACGGATTAATCCACGGAACGTAAGCTAGTTGAAATAATATTATGTCACATCCTTTTACACGCTACGCAAGAGCTTCTCTTAAGTAATAATTTAAACTAAAAAACGGATGTGTTCATTAATAAATAAGTGGTAAACGCTCATTTCCATTTAAAAAGAGCTATTTAATGAATTAACATTTTATGTGAATGCAAATGTTCGCTTGTTTGAAATAATCAAAACGGAATTAAAAAACAACTGACGATATCATAATATCCTGACTGTCATCAAAAACATCGGATATTGAAAAGCCCTGACTGGTATCATAATATCCTGACGGGTTAGAAACATCCACTGAGAGAGGTTTTTAAAACAGTGTATCTCGTAATTGTGATATAGAAACCTAGTAAATGCTAGTGTTTGTTTGTTGGTCCTTCTTTCAGGCAGCTACTGAGCTTTTAATCTACCGGATTTTTGCTTAGATATAGTTTGAGAGCCGGGTAGTGACAAAGGCTACTTTTAAGGCGGATCCTAGTAAGTAAATCAATAATTACTTATGCCAATTTAACCATTTATACTTACAATGATTTCTACGTATTGAATGTCGAATATACTTTTTTAATTAGGCTAATTCATAATAATTAATTTTTGTTAATGTTACTCAATCAATTGATTCTTTGTTATTATCTAATTAATTTATATAATCGTTTGACCACTCAGTTTCTGAGACATTAATTGACTAATGAAAACGCAATGGCGCTACTGATTGATTATGTCATATATGATTTGCTAAACTCATTGGAATCTCATAAACTAGCTCATAAGGTCTATTTTAGGTTAAAGGACTATTATTTTATTTCAAATTGTCTTAGTTATATAATACACTAGCTCATAAGGTCTATTTTAGGTTAAAGGACTATTATTTTATTTCAAATTGTCTTAGTTATATAATACACATACATATAATATAAACTCTGGGTAAAGTATAAACGCCAGGTGAAAATGTAGTTAAAAGGTGTTTTTTTTTCTATTATTTTTCTTTTTTTATATACATTATATGAGGCAGGTGGCTCACCTGACGCTAAGTGACTACCAACGCCTATAGACACTTCAGAAATCCCAGGGCTCTCAAGCGTTACTACCGGAACACACTGGCAGGTGCTTGGGTGGTAGCCAGCCAATCGACAACTGGAAAGTACTCTACCATCATGCTATGGTGTCCTCACGATGTTTTTCCTCATTGAAAGCTCAAGCTACCGCTTACTTTACTAAATATCGAAGAAAAATTGCCATGTTTTTTTGTGTTTGTTTTGTTGAAATGCATTAGAGTCTCGAAAACAAATCAAAGCTGCTTTGTATGTATTATATACCATTTACCTTAGCAACTGTTGCTATCAAATGCACACATCAAGACTATCAAAAGTCCTTGGAGTCCATGAGAATAACAAACAACCAACCAAACTAGTATTCGTATAGCAAAATGACTGCAGATTCTATAAAGACTTTTATGACTGAATGTTCAAATACTGTACTTAAAGGTGATCATCTAAATGCAAGGTATCGATTATAATAAAACATCGAAATTAGACCCTTTAAAGTTTTTAATAAAAAATGCTATTATTAGGTTTTATTTTTCAGCCTATTAAAAGGTCTAATTACTACAACAAAATAATATAGAAAGAAAATTTCGTTTAAAAACATCGCTGAAATGCATAAAGATGGTCGTAAAGCCGGTCAATGCCATTTTTAGTGTTCATCAAGTAAAGTGCCTGACGTGTCATATTGAATTTGTTGCTAAGTATAAGATATTTTAATATTAAAAAACTGTTTAAACACAACTCAAAACAAAGGTTTCGAAATTACAACTAATGAAACATTGTTTTGATTTTCCTTCAATTAAAATCACTCATGCCTGTAAACAAAACCTCGCCCAAAAAGCAGTCACAAAAATATTTTGTAATTGTTTAACGTGGGCAACAATAAAAAAAATTGCAACAGACATTTTTGCGAAAATTCGCATAGTGTGTCGCAACACAAAAAAAAAGTTTTTGCCCACACTGTAATCACGAGACGATGAGTTGTACAGAGCGCGTTGCCTCGCGTGGTCCTAACCTATCTATGTGTGAGTGCATCCGTGTGACCTACTTACGAACTGCGTTCGGCACACTTCGGCTGTTTCCGTCGCCCGAACATATGTCTGTCGACGGCCATCTTTACTTATTGACTGCACGCGACCAACTTAAATTGACCTATCTCACCCGATGTTTCAACTGTACTTTATAATAATCAGGAAGGTGGTTAGGGGCCATCTTTATTTGGACGTTGTTATTCGATGCGTGATTACGTAAAAAACTATCAAAATGTTTACTTAGTTGTATGTTTTCACATTGTTATCAAACTGTTTTGTCATCATTTGAGATAACAACTGATTTATTTCTTAACGTTTATCAAAATTGTGCTTAAAGTCAAAGCACATAAAGCACTGATATTTAATGGTGACCTATATCAATAAGTTTCTAGTTTCTATGTCAATGACCTAATGAACTCTTAGAGATAGACTCTACACCTATCCTAACAAATAGTTTACTTAGGTACATTGTTTTTATTGTTATTGTATATATATTATTAGTTATTTATCAATATTCAAATATCTTTTCTTAGCAGGTATGTAGGTTACTAGACTACTCCCTATGAGAAATCTATCAACCTATTCTATTTTTATGTCTCTCTCTTTTTTATTCAATCTATTCTAATCTATCGATATAGGTATAGATGGATATAGAAGATAAAATTTCAAGACGTTTGAATTACAAGTACTTAGGTAAGTACTTTATTTATATCCAAGATATTTATTTTATATACGCACCGAAACTTAGAAATGAAATCGGAATAATTAAATTAAAATTAAAAACATTTATTTCATTAACTTATTACCTACTAATATAACTACATACATCTCTGGTTTCGCTAGGAATCATTTCAAATACTTAGATAAAGTTTTTATATAAGAAGTAGGTACTTAATTTTATTATAATATTAATGGTTTAGGCAAAAAATAACTCTGAATCATTTGTTATTGAAGAAAAAAGGAAAGCTCGCAAGTATTTTTGCACTTTCAAAGAAATTGTAGTATTTGCTCCACTAATATTTAATTTAGGTCATAAATTTTCATTCCCTACCAAGCGTCTGTTGACATTGTTAGGTACGTATCCCAATTATCAATTCGTTATCGATACTCTATATGTATTTATATTATAATGAAAAGTTTCCGTACAAATTGATTATTATATAACCGATTAACCGTATAACATAACAACAATCGGTAATCGATTAAAATATTAATCGATGATCATAATATCACATAACAGAAAGCTCGCGTGTGCATCGGAACGTTATTTCCGCATTCGAAATTTGTTTTTTTTTTTTCTTCCTCCCGCACACAAAAACAGTTTTGGCGGGCGACTTTCACCTATTCGAAAGTTATATGAATCATGCATTTATGTGTGTGTGATAACTATTTTCAGATACGCGTACCTATAAAAGCCTTACGCTCGTGCTTGACCACAATATCAAATTGGTTGAATGATGTGATGATGAAGCCGAAGGCGGTATGCACGCACAACCTAGAAGGGAACTCTCGAATGGAAACACCTTAGGTCAGGTTAGCCAGTCGAGTAGGTACCCTACCATAGTGCGATTTTTTCCTCACGATAATTTCCTTCACCGAAAGCTCAAGTGGATTGTAGAGTTCGAACCCACAACCATCGTTACGGGAGTCGACGTCACTTCCAACTCGGCTATAAAGATTGTACACTATTGATGAACTTTCATTACAAAAGTTTCCTAAAATTGTAATAAATACATGAGTAACTATTGTAGCAAAATCTATTTGCCTGAAAACACAATGTTGCATAGCATAGAGTATAGAGTATTTGCGAAAATGAAATTAAAGCACAAACATGAAAGATTTAAAATAAAACCACGGATAAACCTTAGAGAACACGATCATGATTCATTTTGTCATTTTTCGGATACAATTCTAAAACGAAATAAATATATCAAATTATGTTTTATTTTAACACATGTTTATTTATATTATTTTTTTATTCTTCTGTCTTATATAATGGTTGTTATTTGTATAACGTTATAATTTGAATTAATTACACTTTAAGATTTACTTTCACACAATAAATTAATTAAATAAAAAACATCTAAATTTCGTGAGAGGCGTAACCACATGTAAATTATATCTCTTACATTTATCTTATTTATGATTATGGTATTAAAACTGTTTTGTTCCATATCTTTTTAATCTGTTAAAGAGTTGGTTGTGATCACTAGGGTTTTGTATTTAATTTAGGAACACATTTTTGAACTTTAATTAAACATATCATGTTTAATTAAAGTTCAAAAATGTTTTCTATAAACAATTTTCTACATATTGGTTGTAATAAAATATGTTTCTGCTAATAGGTTTATTTTGGAACCCCGTAATTATCATGGTTATAATAGTGCCATCCACGAAGGCGATGATAGCTCAGTGGTAAGTGACGTCGGATACAGCGGCGAAGGTCGTGGGTTCGAATCCTACAATGAGCTTGAGCTTTCGGTTAAGGAAAACATCGTGAGGAAACCATAGCACGGTGGTAGGGTACTTTGTAGTACCCAACTGGCTGGCTACCACCCTAAAGTTGAAAATCTGTCGCCAAGCACCTATCGGTGTGTTCCGACAGTTGCACTTGGTAGCCAGTTCCTATCTAGGCTTTGTGTGCTTACCACCTTCGGCCACATCATCACTTACCATAGTGAGATTGTAGTCAAACACAAGCTTATCCAGAATAAAAAATAAATAAAACAGACGCGCTCCACTCTTTTTCCAAATGCAAGTGCATGCTTTCGCTAGTTTTGTAGTGGTGTTGATATGTATATGTCGATATGCAGCACTACAACACTACCTTAAGGATGTTCATTTGTACTGTAAGTTATTTGGAAAAAGAGTGAGGTGCATCTTCACTACAGGCACTATCTATAACAAGGTAAAAAGCAACTTGAGGGTGGTAGCCAACCAGTCGAGTACTACAAAGTACCCTACCACCGTGCTATGGTTTCCTACGATGTTTTCCTTCACCGAAAACAGGCTCATTGTAGGATTCAAACCCACGACTTCCCCGCGGTATCACTACCACTGAGCTGTCATCGCCTCAAAACCTTATTAAATTATAAATATAATAAAATTATCTAATGAGTCAACCCTACAAACCCGTATAATTGCATACGAAATTCGAGAGTAGTCGAAAAGAGTCGTGAGTCGGTAAAAAACACTTTCACTTATTGTTAGATAATGAACCGGTCCGTAGAAGTGATAAGTGGCAGGCGTGGCTTTACTTGAGTGATGGAACACTTTAAAAGGAAATAAAATCCTTTTAAAAGCTGGATTTGATACCATAGCTCAGTATTTCCCAACCGGGGGTCCGCGGCCCTAACCTAGGGGGACCACGGACTTATAATAGGGGGGCAAATGAGTATTTTTTTTATTCTGGTTAAGCTTGTGTTTGACCACAATCTCACCATGGTAAGTGATGATGTGGCCGAAGGTGGTAAGCACACAAAGCCTAGATGGGAACTGGTTCTCAAGCAGCTGTCGGATCGGAACACACCGATAGGTGCTTGGCAACAGATTTTCAATTTGAGGGTGGTAGCCAGCCAGTCGAGTACTACAAAGTACCCTACCATCGTGCTATGGTTTCCTCACGACCTTCGCCGCGGTATCCAACGTCACTACCACTGAGCTAACATCGCCATTCACCTATGATATATCCTATCCTATCCTAATAGGCGGCGACTGACTATTTGGTGTGAACGTGCAACAGTAAAATAAAAATAACTTTGTTATGTTACTGGGTGTTTTTGAGGAGTCTGATGATCACGACAAGGTGGCACAAGGGGTCCTCTAAAAAGGTTTGGAAAGACTGATGGAAAGGCCACTAGCGAAGGTATGCTGCCTTTTGAAACAAAGTTTAAGTTATTCTGGTTAGGTTCTAGGAATGAACTTTAGAAGATCGAAGTTACCGTCGGTTCGGAAGTCAGCTCTCATCTGAGAAGTACCGGCTAGAAATTCAATTCAGCTATTCTAACGTTTCAAAGAGACTGCAAAGCAAAGAGTATATAAAGCTAGAAACTTTTTGATTTGATCAAACCTATGTTCTGATTGACTATAAAAAAAAACAATTTATTTTAAAATAAGAACCTGATTTCAATTTCATTCGAATCCACTCTGGATTTAATGTTCAACGCCAAGGCGTGTCTATTTGGAACTGAGGAATAAACTTGTGTATACTTCCAGATGGCATGTTTTAGATAAAACTAGATTCGTGAACAACTTTTACGCGAAAAACTAACTTAACATCGCTTTCAAAAAGATGCCCACTCAACAGTAGACTCGCAGAAAACTAAATTTAATTATTTTGAACAAAAATAAACGTTTTAGTGTTCGATCTACGATGTCCGACTCATACTTTTTTTAAAATTAAATATAGATATCGCGTTTGACCACTACCTCACTTGATCACTAGGTGACGATGTGGTCTACGATGGTGCACGACTCCCAGTTATAAAATTAAATAAAAATATTATCAAAAAGGTTTCATCGGGGAAATATTGTTGTTATAAAAACTCTATATACCTGTGATCAGTGCCTACTTTTCGGCTTGGTATAATAAAAAAAAACTTGAGAGGTGTCAAGGGACATCCGGATGGAACGAAGTTATATAAGTCGAGAGAGTATATATATATATTTAAAAAAAATATATATATATAAATAGAAATGAAAAATATCTGGCTTGCTTTCTATAAGAGAGAGGGAGAGAGAGAGAGAGAGACAGGTCAACGCACTTTTGACACTAAAAGTGTCGGTGACAATTTTTCGTGAGCATTTTTTCCGTCTAGCCCCCTTTCACAACGCGCGATAAGGAACTTCGTTCCAAAAACAATTAAACTGGGCGCAGTCTTCACAAACTGCACAAAAAACTGCGTGAAGTACTATTTAGAATCGCGTGATGATCATAGAATACGGTGAAGGACCACCTCCAAGTAAATACATAAACTTATCTATTATATGCTGGGGGCTTACATCTTGTTTGAGATTTTTTTCGTGTGATAACAAATATGTTTACAATTTAGTATTTTAATTATGGAAATTTAATGAACATTTTGCTTTGCATTTTACAATGGTCTTCGTCTTATTGAGTCAAAGGATATCCATGGATACCTAAGTATTATGTTTGGACATTGTTCTTAAGTTAAATTAAGGTAATGTAGGAGTATGTAAAAAATAATTATATGTTTAAAAAAATTACAGCTCTCGAGATTCATCGACATCTTATTTTCGAGATTCTAAGTTTCGTAGTTGCATACAGTTTTTCTTGATTACACATAGTTTCTTTTTATTTTTCTTTTATGTTAGAAAAATGTGAGTGGTTATGTCACCATTTCCAACACATTAGTAGTTCCAGGCGGATAATAAAAACCCCAATCGCAAGGTAAAATAAACATTTTAAAATAACAAATTTTCCAAATACAGGTTATTTCTAATATGAATAAAACAAGATACCAATTTTCACGCAAGATTTTATAATTCGATTTTTTCTGTCCGTAATGTATTTTACTGAAAATTAATGAGGTATTTATAAATGTGGTATTAAAATTGGTATCTTGCGTGAAAATTGGTATCTTGTCAATCGATGAGCGTTATGTCAGCAAGACCACCGAATCAGTTATCCTACGGGTTCAATTTATGCGACGTCGATGTCGGGCGGGAGCGTTCACGCGACACCCATCGTGACAGCTTTCCGCTGATGCTTGCTTTCTGTGACATCATGAATTCATATTTATTTAAAAATATTTAGTTTATTCAGCTCAATAATAGTAGTTTTGCTGTGTTGCAATTTTATGGGTAATGCAAAGGCAATAAGAACGATGTTTTATCCAATATTTAAATATAATTTTGCTTGTTTTTCAGTGATTTATGACTAAACTAAACTATGACAAAGCATTAAAGTATGCCAGTAATGTCACTAGCACGACGAATCTTAATTCAAATTTAGAATTATTAATTAAACAAAAAAAGAGCTTCAAATATTTTAAGAAGTCAGTTTTTAGTTCACGTTTAATTTCCACATCACGTCAATTTGGTCTTTGGATCCAGGCACAGCTATAATTGAAGAGAGGAATTAATTTCGAACCTTTTGTAACTTTTTTCCTTTTAAGTAAAACAATTGTTTAAATGAAAACGTATCAATTTCAGGCAAATCATAAAATGCAAGGTATACAAATAATAATATGCTGATCTCATATTTAGCTACAAAGACGAGGTGTATAAAATATACTCTATGATTCACTGTTTCGATATTACAACGATTTTTCATAGAATATGAGTGAAAAACCGTGCATTACAAAAGCATGATCCGCGCAGTAAATTTAATAAATAGATCATGTAATGAAAATAATATTTATCCACAATACTTCTTTTACTGACGGGCTGGTTGGGTAAACTACCAATCACGCTACAGGTCGTTGGTTCGATTCCCATCCAGAACAGACATTTTCTGAACATGAAAAAAATGTAGTGTAGTGTATCAGTTATCTGGTTTCCATAGTACAAGCTCTGCTTAGTTTGGGATCAGATAAATTACATTGAAACCGATACAGACACTAATAAACGCGATAAATTTTAACTTTAAAACTAGCACTAAATTAACATTTCATGAAGGAGTTAAGCGAATCAAAATACGAAGCGTTGGGCCATTTATGGTAGCTAAGCTACCCGCCATGATGTTAGCTCATGTTTGATACAACCTTATTATGCCGATACTGGGTAGCGTCAAGGCTGCGTAAGCGCACGCGAAGTATGCTGACATCACGCGTAGTGCTTCTGAATTTGATTTCGAATGTTCGGTTGTCGAAAATGTTTGTTGTGTGACTGGTTCTTGGATGCAAAATTATTTATGTAATCATCGAATAAGGACCAATTTTCAAGTCGTAAATTTGCTTGTAAAATATAAAACTTGGACAATACTACTGAAAACAATAACGCAGAAGTTTTTATAGAGAGCACTAATAAAAATAAGTTTGTATGCGTAGAAAAAATACACCAATGTGCTTTTATGATAATCTAGTGATAGAGTGGAGTGGAAGAGGAAAACATGTTGTGCCCGACACCCAGCGTGGGAGAAGAAGTGAAAGACAAGAAAAAGAAGAAGTGCTTTTATGATAATCAACAGCAAAAAATCAAAATATGCAATGTTTCTGCGTCAATAACTTCATATGAAGCTAATCTTTTATAGTACAATTATACATTCATGAAACATAAATATATCAGTGCCTTTGCTGTCCAATAAGAACAAGGTCTGTATTTCGAGGAACTGCAGTTTCCCTATAATATAGTCATAGTAACTATAATAACAATATTCTTAAAATCCGTTCAGTCGTTATGGAGCTGAATGTTTCACACAAACATTTGCATTTATAATCGGATTAGTCAATCAATCAAATCAGAAACCAGACCTCACATCCCCACAACATGGCGAGGAGGGCGATTGTTGCCATACGCGTCAATCTTGTGAACAGGTGCTGCTTGTGGGGGCTGGTCCATGAGTTGTTTAGTAAGTTACCCGTAACTAAATTCTTTTTTTGTAAGACTAGATGCATAATGATTGAATGTAGTAGGTCTAAGTTGCTTTGCTGAGATATTGCCGTCTCTTCTCAGCAAAAGCAACCTTCTGGGCACTAGAGTCTAAACCATTCATAAGTGCTTGCAAACGCGTATTTGAATCTATTACCTTTGTGGTACGCTAAATTGCATTTAATAACCCTGAGAGGATTCGTCATCACTTTCCCTTGAATACGACCATAGTGTCCATTAGTGTTGCAACAAGGAAAATGCTTGCTTGTCTTGTAATGTCAACATAACAGCGTGTTTGTATAGAAAGTATGGCGGATGTTCCTTAAAATCTTTACAAGTTTGGATATTGCCGGATCTGAAGCGCCACTCAGATTCAGTCTCGTCTCCCGTAATTAACGGCCCGAGCTGCATTCAGTAATCCGACCATCCCCTAAAACTCCTCTAAATCGCTTATGCGAAGTCCGTTTCATTTTTTGTGCCCCCTCGACGACGGTGGTTCGTGCTCCAACTAGGGCGCCTTCAGCGGTCACTCGTCTAAAGATTTGAATCACGGTTGAGAGCCCTAAGCACCGAACAGTCCGCGTAAGAGTGTCTATGGTTCCTCAGAACTGGTGAAACATTTTGCCTGCTTAAACCAAGTCAACCAGGCGAGTACTATAAAAGGTCGTGCTTTGGTTTCCTTACGGTGGAAGTAAATGCTTTTCAATGTATGCCATAACATCCGTCAAACATTAAAACATTTGGGATTACTGACCGGCCTGTATACTTCCCTAAACTGTGCTACTAACCTAATAAGAAGACATTTCCCGAAGTTACGAATGAACCTTAGCTACCGACAGTTTTGGCCGTACATTTTCAAGCAGCAATGATAAATTCAACCAGCTGTGAACGTTTTATTCATCAAGTTCTGTGTAGTTTGAAAAAATTGAAACGTTGCTTGCTTTGTCTTCAATTTCTATGACGAAACAACACTAGGATTTCTTTTAGTAGAACAAAATTTTTCCTGTTATAATAATGTCCGAAAATGATGTTACGTGGTATAATATATACTATATGATTAAAATCTTAAAATATAAATGTACACATATCTTCTGACGGTACGAACGTTCGCAACAGGCCCTACGTTGCGCAAGCGACGATGTATGTACGCTTTTTGTTTGCCTTTACACTTGGTACTATCATATACTGTCTACTGTTTGGTTGTTACATCACATCTACCGATAGATCTTAGATACGTAATTATAGATACTTTATAGTCACCACTTCCTTCCACAGCGTTGGTTAATTACATTTTATTATGCATTTAAATTAAACTCAATAACAGTTTATTTATTTTTAACGTCTCAACAAATTATAATTGATACAACATTTTGTAAAGGTGGTCATGCATGTAAAACGTACACAAAAACAGTCAAATTCAAAATTTAAATTTCGAAATTTCGCGATAGGACGACCGGTGCGTTGTCTCAATTAAAACTATATTGTCGGTTATCTTCATTGTAATTTTAACTCTAATTGTTGTACTTTTAGGGTTGTTTTTAGTTTGTGCGCGACGGCGGCGTCAAGCCAACTCAAAAGTGTGTCACTGAGTTGAACAGCACGTGCAAGGCCGATCTATCTATGAATGCGCGCGCAAAAGTGCGGATGTGCGACCCTAGCATGTCGCTATCTGTGGTTAAAATCGTATGTACTGTTACTTTAGTACAAAACCAAAGCTAGCACAATAGGTCTGTGGGCTTAAGATGGTGTCGAAAATTATTGACTGGTGTTTATGAGCCCAATACGCGTGTTAGGAGACTAAAATGTATTTTTTTGGCTTTTATATATTACTAGCTGTCCCCCGCGGTTTCACCCGCGTTCTCATGGGATCTTATCTTTTCCCGGACAAAATATAGCTTATGTTCATCAGGGATAATGTAGCTTTCTAATGGTGAAAGATATTTCAAATCGGTCCAGTACTTGCAGAGCCTATTCAATCCAAACAAACAATCAAATCTTTCCTCTTTATAATATTAGTATAGATGTAAAAAAAATCATTTTTGCTCTCCCAGACTTTTCAGTTTAATTCTACATAAGATAATGAGAAAAAAACGTAAAGTATTATCCGAAAATTTGGGATTTTCTAGCTATATCAATGTAAAATCAATCTATTTATACTAATATTATAAATAGGTTATTTTTTGTTTGTATGTAATCTTCGGAACTATTGAAGCGATTCTAAAAAAAGCTACTTTATCATAGTAGATTTTTAGAACACGGGTGAACCCGCGGGGCAGTCGCGACCTTGATTATTCCGTCTTATCTTTTTAATTCATAACCTTAAATAAGTTATAGTAACCCTAACTCGCTATAAACGATATCGTTTGCAGAAAGGCAATTACAGCCATAATAATTAAAGACAACAATAGAATATCAATTCTAAACTTCTAATCGTGTATATAAGTAGTCATAGACTAGTTATAGCAATAGACAAAGTCCGAGGCATTAAATCATCCCTTATCATTGAGTCGATATCGTAAGTAAGCTTGTTGTTACGCGATTTGAAATCCTACTATCCTATGCGAATTTGTTACTCTTTCATGCAAAAACTGTTAAACGGATCATTATGATGAAACTTGGCACACAGGTAGATCATATCCTGGAATAAAACATAGGATACTTTTTAGCCCGGGAAAAGATAAGATATCTCCGGAACGCGTGTGAATCCGGGGGACATCTAGTCTTAATATAAATGTAGGTATTATTTTTAATTAACTTTAAACCTAACGTCCATCACTTTAGGTTCAAACTTCTTTACTGACGAGCTGAATGAAAATATTATGTTTTTTTAAAACTATGGTCAACTTTGACTTTGGTTGAGTGTCACCATTCCTAAAAACACTTGATATTAGGCGTTGAAATATCAAGTGAAAAAAATAGCAAGGTGGTGGGGTACTTAGTTAGTACCCACCTGGCTGTCCTCATGTTTAGGATCTGTCAAGTGTTAATATTTTCTGAGATTTCGTGATTAATCAGTCAGTGGCAGGTATTTGGCATGTTATCGCACACAAATGAGTTATGATTTTTGACAATCCGTAAATAATGGACGAAAACAGTGTAAAATTCTACCAATTTTTTAGCCTGAATTTCTTCGTTCTCAAGGACTACACTATTGACCCGGTTTCGCCTATCAGCGTGCAAAAAAAAAAACACAAACCAATCATTGTCACCTTGAAGGGTTATTGCGAAAAAACGTAAAAGCGAACCCCGATAGTGGATTTCGACAGCCAACGGAAGGTTGAATTTCACTTCTGTAATGACAAACTAATTGTTTGTCGCAGGGATATTGTCACAATAATATTGTTTTAGATTGTCCTTCAATTCAATAAACGCCGGTGTGAATTTGTGTGTGTCAGAGCGGTGGGGCAACCTTTTTGGTATCTTGGTACCGTTTTTGGCATGCATGAATTGGACGCGTTCGTAACTATTACGTTTAAAATTTTAATTCGAAATTCAAAACTATTTTGATCGTACCACTCTCCTAGCCAATTTTAATACATAATAGATAAGTGACGTCACCGGTATAAACGCACTGCCACGCAAGGGAACACGCGTGCACACATCAACATTTTAATAGTCACTCGCAGTAGAGCGTTTGAATCTGTTTAGTACTCGTGCAAGTAAAATAATCACTTGCTTAAATATTTCGTACACATGAAACTTGCAGTGTTGGATTTAAGTAAATTAATTAGTAAGTAAACAATAACAACTACTTATTAATTTATAAAAATCTGAAAAAAAAAATGCCATGTTACATCGACCTTATATTAAATGCTTTTGTGACTAAAGAATAATTTCCATTTCAATGACAAAGTGATTTTTTGTAGAAAATCAACCAATAAAGATACTAATAATTTATTCGCATTCCTTTTACTAACGGAAATCGTGGAAATGTGTATTATAGTTATACAAGCTTTAGAATCAGCAAATAAAATGTTTATTTATAGCAGGGATTCAAACTATTGTAACCCCCTATTGTGGACAAGAAAAGATAATGATTTTAAAGTTTGAGTTTTATATTTCAAATCGAATTTATTTCTTAGTTAATTATTTCCTTAGTACTATTAAAATAAGCTATGAATGGCATCAAACTGATCTAAGCAATTTTTCACAGTAATGACTGGCAAGTGAACTTGCTCACTCTCACTAATCAGCCTGACAAGAAACGAAGCACGTTGAACGCAGCATGTAGTGCACTCGGCCAGTCACACACACACTGTAGTCTAATATTATCATATCAGTCGCTACTCGCTACTAGCCAGTGTTAGTACCTGAGTGCATGTTGTACGCATGCGCATACATAAATATGTCAACTGTGATGCATGTGACTTGATACTTTTCACGTATGGTATTAAATTTTTGTCAAATTTTGATATAATAGTATGTGCAGAATATTTAATATTTTTTTATATCACAATGTTATAATTTAATTAAGTAAACGAAGTTACTAATTGAAAATATGTGTACCTAATATACAAGTTATTTACAAAAAACTGTATGTAAGTAAGTATTAATTAGAAAGAAGGTGTAAAGAAATCAGCTAACTCATAAAAATGTTTTTAATCTTTTTATAATTACATATCTAATAAAACCTATCTCAAAAGTAGACTTTTTAATATTGTGAAAGTTGGTCATGCTAATAACTTGTTATTTTTGTAACTTTTAATTCAATTGACTGTCTTACCAAATACGTAAATAGAGAAATTTCAATATTTTTACATTTTAAATGTTAACATTTTAGTATTATAAATTCAGACACTTTATTTTTTAGAAGATCAGATTAAAATTAGTTTTCTAATATTATTATAAACATGGCAAAAATGTACATATTCGAAAACATAAACATTTTATTAGAAAAAACATTACAATGAATTTATTAAATGATTCGTGTTGTTTTTTTTTTCATATAACTATTTACTTTACGATATTTACCTTGGTAACTTGAAAACTAGCAAAAAGCGTTAAGACCGCCTAAACAAATGTCATTAAACCTCTGAAGGTAATCGCAAGTACCAAGACGAGTAGCGCGACACGCATCGAACTAACGTTATATGGGTCTTGGCCAGGCAACTTTTTCTTGCGCACTTTAGTACCAAAGTAACGCGCTACCTGTCACATGTTTATGTGATCCTGGTCGCCTGGTACTCGCGTATATGTTCAAAATATTAACTTTTTTAGGTTTTTTTAATTAAGAACCAATCCTATCCATTTGAATGATTCGCAACTTCTTTAGAGTTATATTACCTTAGTACTTTATTTAATTTAATAATTTTGTCATAAGGCAAATGTGTTTTTTTTTACTTTCCATTTAATCTCACCATGGTAAGTGATGATGTAGCCGAAGGTGAGCTTAGATGGGAACTGGCTCTCAAGTGCCGCTGTCGCAACACACCGATAAGTGCTTGGCGACAGATTTTCTACTTGAAGGTGGTAGCCAGCCAGTCATGTACTACAAAGTACCCTACCACCGTGCTATGGTCTCCTCACGATGTTTTCCTTCACCGAAAGCTCAAGCTTGTAGGATTCAAACCCACGACCTTCGCCGAACAAGAGAAAACTGTTTTTGAATGAAGATTTTTCATATAACTTTTATCTTTACTAGATTCTACATCACATCATGCGGTCCAGAAGTAACTGTTTATAAAGTTTTTAAAATTTCCCTTACGACCTTCTTTCCTTACCAATTATGAATATACTAAGCGCTAATTTTCGTATAAGTAAGCAAGTGAAATGGAAAGGAGATAAACATTCCAATGCAGTTATTAACTTAACCATATTCATGTATTAGTGATCTAAAGAGAGCATAATATTATTTAACTTTATTATATCTGTTAAAAAAAAAAATTATTCTCGATAGGCTTGTGTTTGACCACAATCTCACCATGGTAAGTGATGATGTGGCCGAAGATGGTAAGCACACAAAGTTTAGATGGAAACTGGCTCTCAAATGCAGCTGTCGGAACACACCGATAGGTATTTGGCGACAGATTTTCAACTTGAGGGTGGTAGCCAGGCAGTCGGGTACTACAAAATACCCTACCACCGTGCTATGGTTTCCTCACGATGTTTTCCTTCACCGAAAGCTCAAGCTCATTGTAGGATTCGAACCCACGACCTTCGCCGCGGTATTCGACGTCACTTACCACTGAGCTATCATCGCCTTAAAAATTTAACTTGACAGCTAATTTATTTCATAATAGTATATAATATTATTTACATAAACATTCAAATAAATTAAATAACATTTTAACATTCGATCCTCATTTCGTAATTAACACCATAATATAATTTGTATGCATAATAAATATAATTTTTATTTATAAAATAGATTAGCTAATATTCAATCAGTATCTAATACTAATGCGAATCTCTAACTATCTGTCTGTTACCTTTTCACACCTAAGCCACAATTTTCTTATGTATTTTAGTATTTATTTATTTCAACTATACATTGAAACATAAGAATATTACTTACACTTAACTAAAGCTAAATGCACAGCTGTATTAAAGCAAACACAACATGACATGTTTTACCTAATAATACCTGATACAAAAATGAAATAAACAAAATTAAAAATTATATTTTTCCGAAAATTATTAAAATAATTATTAAATATATCAATATCTATAGACCCACTGCAATACCGGTTATACAATTTACATAATCGCGGGATAGGCGAGTTTGCGCCAAGAACAGTTCTTCGAAATGGAGGAGCAAAAAGTTTGATCCGGTTTCTAGTATAGAGATAGATGGGACCTTGGAAGACATAGTCTACTTTTTATCCCGGGAAGATCCTTCGGGAACACGGAATTGCGGCGACAGCTAAAAATTAATAATGTAAGTAACTGTAGTTACACAAAGCCTAGATATACACTGTCTCTAAAGTGCAGCAGATCTATAACAATGATGTATTTATGTAGATTAAAAATTAATTTAAAAACCACGTTTGAGCTATCCTGAAAGATTCAGAGTTGCAAGATTCCACCAAAAACGACAGACAGACAGACAGACAGACAAGAATGTGACTTAGTAAAAACGTTGTAAAACACACTAAGTACCTATTAAAATCCATAATAGATAAAGAAAATGTTTTTTCCAACAAACACACGGCATTATCACTAGTTTGACTAAGTCAGGTTAAGTCACAGTCTAGTAAACCTATGCGCTCATACGTAGGTACTGTAACGTAAAAAGAATATTATTTAACTGTAGCATGATTTGTTTAGTCTATACTAATATTATAAAGAGGTAAAGTTTGTGAGGTTGTAGGGGGTTTTCTATTAGTAATTCTTTTACTAATAGAAAGCCACGTTATTTGTGACTGTCATATGCTATGAAACTTAGGCATTTATAGATTATAGATTCAGGGACTTATAGACTCAGGGATAATGTAGATTCCTGTTATTCTAATAATTACTCAACAATTATTACCTTCTACATCCAAAAAATACAAATATTACCTCATTAAAATACTGATAAATTTTTGAAAAACGTAGCTACAATGAGACTATGACAGAAAAATTATTGATTTATTAGCTAAGAAAAGTACATAGTAAATTATTTTTTAAGTTGTAATATCGACATGACCTCCCAGCACTATTGTTAGTAATGTCCAAGGCGATAACTATCGATTTCAATGAGTTTTTCATGATACTCTAATGACCCTGTGCCGTAGGGTTTAGCAATACGACAAAATCACTTTAAAGTTTTGGAAGAGAACTTTCAAAAAAGGACATTCGGGTTTTTTTTTTGAGCCCCAGTTATGAAAATTATTTTAAAGTTAATTTAAATCGAATGTTAACAATAATTGTTTTCACTCGTCTTGCTCAAAAAGACCGTCATTGTGGCGTACCAGAGCGAAGAAAAAATAGCAATTCTTCCACTAGGGGAAAAAGTAATTTTTTTTAAATTTTTGTGTGTCAAATGACAGTGAGCCTACAAAAACGAAAAAGTCTTTAGTCATAAGTAGAATAATCATGAATAAAGACTCGACTTATTACTGTTTAATAAAAAAAGAAGTTCATTTTAATTTTGAAAATGGAACTAAAATCGGCGATCTCTGGTCACATTATAAACTACATATTTCATATTGTATTGGATTGTTTTATTTTCTCGCAATCGTAGTGAAAAGTATAGTGTAACACACGGCGCTAAAACCCATTAAAACTCGGTTTTTATTTAGTCCCTCGCTAAAGCTCGGGAGTAAAACTACCTCGTATATAATGGGTCATTTTAGCTCCTTGTATAACAATCTACTATTTGATAACAACCTCATTGCATGGCCTACAGATTACTAAAATCTTAATTATAGGGGCATTAGCAATTTTTATAACTTGTGTTACTTATTGTTTATTTGCTACTGACTTTTTATTATAACTAAATTGGGTACTATATATAATCAATAAAATATTTACATTATTATAACTACAATTAAAACTAATCTAATCTAAAAACTACCTAAAATAAACTATAAAAGTGCGTCGAAGAATTCCTCCGCATCGCCGTCGACTGGTAACGTTCCCAAAAGACTGGCAGCATTGCCACGTTGAATGGCAATGCTTAATCTTTGGCCAAAGTAAAAGCTATAATATAACTATAGCTATTTATAACTTATGTTGTTAGAAAATAAATAGTAAAATAAATTTGGTGCGAGTATAAAGCAATTCAGCCTGAATTTAGTGATAATATTCTGTCAAATAAGTAAACGACAGTACTATACGTATATGCATAATGTCTATTGATTGGATTATAGAAAATGTTACACATATTGAAAGTGTGTGCGAAATAAGTAAACATATAGTTACATGCTCTAATAAGGCCTCTATAAAGGGTACGAAATTGGTGTATGCAAAACTTTATTATATTTGAGTTTCGAACGTATTAAAAATATATAGGTATTATTATGTTGGCAAAACATGTAAAGCAATATTCATAAAGACATAAAACTACATTAAGAAATGAGGTATTCATAAAATAAATTATTAAAAAATATTAGGCGTAATCGAGAGTTATTGTTAGTCAAATAAACTAAACTTTTAATTGTGTTATGCTCATTTAAAATCGGTTGAATAATCAATTTTGTTTATACGAGCTAAATAATATGAACATATAGTTTTTATTGCTAACTCTACAATATAACGTGGTATATCGAATTTCTGTCGGACGTTGATGATTTTTTTTTAATTGGACTATCAGCATTTATTTTTCAAATACTATATCATTAAATTATATTAAAGCTACAGTTATGGTCTGCGCGGGTAGCGGATGCAAAAAATATATTTAAAAAAAATATGTATAATTTTTTTAATAGTTATACATGTTATATGTAAGTAGGTCAAATAAGCAGTATCACAAAGACAAATTTAAGCTTATAACATGGCTAACGTATGCAAAAGACGCACAAATCAAATGGCGAGTCACCTTTTTTATTCGAAAAAAGGGGGGCATACAACTGGTCCGGTTCCGTTCCATTCACACACGAATAATAAAACTGTTGATAAGTAACTATTCGAATTTCGAACTGGTTGGCGTTCTTTCCAATCCAACTTATTACGTTACGCAACTGAATCGTGAATTAAAAAAGAAACCAGATTCCGTGGGCGTGCTTTCTTAACGCGCATGCAAAATTAAAAATATCCTTTAATGTCATTTGTGATATTTAAAATCGGTTTTGGAATGGAAAGTACGTTCGAAATTTAAACTTTTATAACTTATTGTCCATTGTCTTGAACGGAAACTAATTAAATGACTATTAAGTGTTGGTAGGGTACTTTATAGTACCCGACTGGCTGGCTACCACCCTCAATTTGAAAATCTGTCGCCAAGCACCTATCGGTGTGTTCTGACAGCTGCACTAGAGAGCAAGTTCCCATCTAAGCTTTGTGTGCTGTCCACCTTCGTCCACATCATAACTTACCATGGTGAGATTGTGGTCAAACAGCTTATCAAGAAAAATAAAAAAACGGTTGTAAAAAAAATATGCAATAAACTGATTCTCCACTATTACCCCAAATGCTTGATCGTAAATTCTATTTTTGTTTTGATATTTCAATAAGAATTATAATGAGAAATTCGTATTGACTTTAAAAGAGCTTTTGTGTATGTCGGATTTTAAAAAACCATTCATTTTAATTAAATAAAAAGATAATAATATATTTTTAATAATGCACACGAATGAGATAGCTTAATGGCGACAAAGACAGGAGCCTGTTACCGAATTTTAATTGGCCACTTTCTTAACGCGTGTAACTTTCAATTGCGTAACTTTAAACGAAATGAGAAGCAGAAACAATTATGTATATATTAATACACCGGAAAAAAGATTATATTTTGACCAAACTTTCTACAGATATAATGTTTTAGTATGGGTTTTGTTCACGCGATGATTTTTAGTCTTTTTAGTTATGTCACTACTTAGTGAAAATTTACTTATGCTTCCCACGTTTTTATTTGCGCTGAAATATTTTTTATAAAAAGTAAAAGGTATCCGCTTTAGTTAAACATTTATAAGAATGTTTATTTTTTTATAATCGTTTTTTTTAATAAAACTGATTCCATTTTAATACTGATCCGAGTTTAATGTTTTATTTGATCTTTTTGCAGATTTGGGGATAACTTTCGAGATTAAAACAATCTCAGTTTGATGTGTAGACGATATTAAACTAATTTTGGGACATCGTCACGCAAAATTCTTGAATGATTATAGTTTAAAAAAATATATAAAAAGAATATGATATAAAAAACTCGATTAATTTTTAAAAATATCTTTCACCGCACGTATTTATTGTACGATTTTAGGTAAAAAAAATTTCTGCAATAAATAAACTTCGCCCCAAATCTGCCTTTTTAGATCCGTTAACTGGAAATTACCTTTAATGCTCCCACCTGAAGTGTGTGGCTGCTGGCTCTGCTGCACATTAGTCTGGGCCTCCAGCTTCGTGCTCACCGAGTTCCACATATCAAACATATTTAACATGATGGGCCCCCAAGGGACCTACACGATTACACCAACTGCATAACACTCATACACTGTTCAGTCGATCATCCATTTTTGATACCATACACTGTAATATATCGCAAGTATCAAGATTGTTCGTCCGCCGTAAAAAATATTTTTAATGTTTAAGGCTATTCACTGATCCCCGGTTTAAATTTGTATTTTTTATATTTGTTTATCATATATTGCGTTATTTTATAAATATTTTGTTTATAATATTTTTTTCATCTACATATAAACTTTGTCAAATGGTCAACTAATGTAAATACGCTATTTATATCGTACTACTTTATTCGGATTTAAATATTCAGTCTAAAATTTCGATCGTAAGGTTTGGGTTTATTTGCTTGGGATATAATACTTGTGGGTTTTATTTAACGATATTCTTGTGTAACTATTGGTATCGATAAAAACTATTTTTGTGATTATATATTGCGTATAAACTTTTTTTTGTTATATTTTTAATTATTAAACTGTAAGTTTTAAATGCTCGTCGGAAAAATTATTTAACTATTATATTGTCACGGTGCGATATTTATACAAAATGGTTTGTGTTTAATCTGTGGTATTGAATATGGTTATTGTGAAATGTTCTGTAGAATCGTTTTTTTCTCTTCATAGTTCGTTCAATATTCGAGTTGTTCCTTCCTCTCCCACTGCCAAGTCTATGGTTTTTCTTAAAACACCGCCACCTTCACCGCAGCCACGAGTGCACTGAATGCGTTCGTAGCCATTTTCCTTTTTCAAATTTTCAAAACTTGAAAAGAACACAAGCCGAGCGCGTTCCAAGAATGCGATTAACAGATTCTTCACCAACGATTTTAATCGGTTTATTGCGTTATATTTTTGGAGTTTTTCTTTTAGTCGCGTTCACGTATGCACTGAAGTGCAGTTGCAGTGGTGTGGGGGGGTGTTTCAGCTTCAGCTTCGGGGGGGGGGGGAGTGGTCGGAAGTGCCGGGCCGTGGTGCGCATGCTCGGAATCGATCCCGCGTGGCCAGTGAGGTATCCCAACTAAAACACTACATTTCTTTCCATCCTATGTGTATGGACTGGGGCATGCCGTATGCGCGCAATGGAAATGTAGTCTATGGTTGCCTATAGATATGTTAAGCGTCAGTTCTCCATTATGTCATTCACTTTGATGTTTCTCTGCGGATACTTTGTAGTTGCTACGCCGTATAGCATCTAACTGTACATGTTTTTGTCACTTGTTCCCTTTGCTGACCGTTTTATTGAGTGTTGTAACGCTGTGTCGGAATGTGAACGTATGTAGATCGGGTCTATTCGTTTGTCTATTATAAAACTGTTTAACTTAGATAACTGTTCTTTCTTTTGTTTCTTTCGTTACTTTAGAATTCTTGTAATTATTTCAATTGTTAAATATTGTACTCGATACAGTTTTAAGTAAAGTTTATAGTTCAAGTATTTTGATATCGTGAAGGCTGTTATTCGCTTATTCGCGTTTATTTTTGTTTTTAACCCTTGACATCTGGCTGGATCGGTACTTGTCGAACTGTTATGTCATTTAATTGACCCACTAAGGACTTACTCTAGCTTTATGATGAAACTAGCTATCGCCTTGCGGTTTTTCCCGGCTTCAAGGATTTTAATAGGATGTGTGACTACTTGAATATCTAATTGCATTTTAAAATAAAACTAGCGTGAATTCAACAAGTTATCATGTTAATTAAATTAATACATTTTAATGTTTACTTTTTAAGATATGTGCAATCAACAGAAATTGCAGTATTTTCAATACCGGTCAAATCTTTCGGGAGTGTTCAGTTCCGCAGGGCGAAAGCTAATCCCCAATAAAAATACCAAATTACTCATCTCAGAAGAAGCGTGTAAAATAAAGGAAAATAAATAAAAAAGACACAATTATTCCTCGAAATATTAATCAACATTCATGGTTGTATGCGTGCGGTGCGCCGGCGCAGCGACAGTGGCATTACGCAAGATTACGTTACAGTACAGCGCGACCGTCCGCACGCCCGCGCGCGCACACTAACGAAAGCAGCTTTTGGAGGTTTACATCTAAGTTATAAGCGGAAGCGATTTATATTTAAATGTTATAAAAAAAATGAATATCAAGAAGAGTATCATAATTTATTTTTTACAAAGCATAAAGATACGTCACGCTATTTCGCAATTAAAATTGATTGATTGGCGCGGTGAGTAGTCATTTAGTGGTAGTGAATGATGAACAGGCGTACCTTTAGGTAACTACCGATAATTATAGCAACTTTTTTGTCATTAAGAAAGGTTGTTGACCTTCTGAAGAAGTACTATTAATTTGTCAATGTACACTTATATTTAGTTTACCTAATTGCCGAGTGAAGAAATGTCCCAGGAATTACATTATGAAACTAAATCAATACACCTCTCAAAACATGCCTATGCAGTTACAAAACTTGCGAAAAAAAAAGATGGCATACGAAAACAATAACAAAGATCTCTTTAGGTTTTAAATTGCACCACACAAGAGTCGAGTGAAAGTCGCAACTGCCAAAATCTCATGTGAAAGTGAGCGAGAGCTTGCTTGATCGATGCCATAATTATTATTACCCATTATATGATATATGCTAAAAGCAAAAGCCGGATGTGAGAAAGGAGAATCGATAAAAAAACGTTATAGACACCGAATATAAATCGATAAAACTCGATATTTTTGTGCAAAAAATTTGAATAATTTTTATTCGAACACATAAATGTCTATGGTTTCGCGAATGGCAATTATAACGGATATAGGCTTTTATGGAGTTTGGAAAGGTGAGAGGTGGAGTGATAACAACTGAACCACTCTCAATGTCTAAAATATTATATAAATGACTAACTTTCCGCCCCACGGTTTCACCCGCCATCCCGTTTCTCCAAACAAACTTTGGACCCTTATATTTAGTTGAATCCCCTTAGGGAGTGAATTTTGGAAAATCCATTCTTAACGGATACCTACGTCATAATAACTATCTGCGTGCCGAATTTCAGCGCAATCTGGTCAATGGTTTGAGCTGTGTGTTGATAGAGCAGACAATCAGCAACGATATGCCTTTTATATACAGATTTCATCGGTCGAAGAGATTCGCGAACAGTTAATCGCTGGTTCCAATTAAACTTATTTCAATCACATATAATTGCTATTTTATCGAATAATTTAAGGCGAGGCATTAATTACTCACAATTAAAGGTGAACTGGTATTAATAATTACACAAATACAAATTGAATCGTGTGGTATATCTGATTTTACAGCTCTATGGGACGTTACACTAAAACTCAGTTTGCGGTAATGTTAGCATAAGGTCGTTTTACCTATGTTTGAACTATGTATATAGGTGTTGTTTACATAAGTTACCTAATGATGGGACAAAGGCTTTACCCAATACATGTTAAATCACCTAGTGATCTGACAGGCCAGATACTCAAGTATTACATCGAATAATGTACTGTACGAACCCGAAGTCCGATAGCATGAACAATTATTCAAACAGTCTACAGTTACGACTTTTAGCTTCCCACACTAGGATGTCCTGTGGGTGGGAGTTAGCCTCTTTCGACCTTACAGTTACTAGCTGTCCCCCGCGGTTTGCCCGCGTTTCCGAGAGATAAAAAGTACCCTATGTTTTATTCCAAGATATGATCTATCAGTGTGCGAAGAAACATTAAAATCCGTTCAGTAGTTTTTGCGTGAAAGAGTAACAAACATAATAAACTTTCACATTTATAATAGTAGTCATATTTTGTTAATTACTAACAAAGGAATAAATATTTCCTTTATCAAGTGGCTTATACTATAAATAAGGTATAAGACTAAGAATAACGAGATAAGAATAAATTAAAAAATCATGAATTTGCAATTAATAATCATCAATTATAAGTACAGAGATCTGAGTGTCCTTGCATCACGCAAAAGCCAGAAAACTTGTTCGTATGTGTTAGAAGTACAAGACGTCAGTTAAATTACCTAAGTGAAGGCAAAACATCTTGGCTTTTATTGCTTAAAATAACTATGAATTTAAAAATAAATTAGGCTCGCATGTATCTAATTATTTTGATAATAAAATAACTTGTTAATATTCTTAACATATTTAGTTCAAAAAATATAGTCACACGAAATATTACTTTAAATGAAACAGGCTTAACTGTGTAAGTAATCCTAAAACATTTTCAAACAATGTTATACATGCATAATTTATTCTATATTTACAAAACAATTATCAAACAAACCAACTTCAATCCCTTTAACATCGACCCAAATAATGGGCAAACAAAAATTTAAATAGATAACAGAAATTATCTCAAAAAACAAACATTTATAAAAAGTGCCCTTCAGCCCCGAAAGAGAAAAAAATATATATTTCCCAAGAGTTTCCTAACATCCGTCGTCTCTTTCTAACGCAAGGTCGCCTTTCGCCGTCTCGCTCGCACAGTATGCAATACGAGATCTCATGCAACGAAAGACCTTGATAAATTGCAAGTTTCGTGATAGATAATTGGTATACGGGTTATTATTATACGGGCCTTTACAAGTATATAAAAAAATGTGATAACATGGCCTTAAGAAAAAATTAAAAATGAATAATAGCGTCACAGAATGTAATTGATACTTCTTTGAAATATGAACGATCGATGATTGGTCTATGTCTTCTATGTCTATGATAGTTTTATGAATGAAAAAAATATTTGTAAACGTTTCGTTTCACGAAAAATATTTTTTCCTTTTTTTAGTTTTAATTAATTGCGTTAATGCAAATTATGAGTTACTGCAATGTGCTTAATTACGACGGACGAACAATCTCAAATGTACATAAAATGTATTACTCACATCCAACGCAATGCATTTGTTACAATCCAAAAGTCACAAGTACACCAAAAAGGTCCAAACGCAATCACTGGTAGTTAATTTAAAAAAAAGTTGTTGTAATAGAAAAAAAACACAGTTGTAATCGGAACGTGCGTTTAAAAAAAATTGCAAACGCGAAGCTTCGGTTGCCGAATTTGAAAGTTTCGGCGCGTTGTGCGGCCGCGCGCGTGCGTTCTGCAACACAAACTGAATTTTGTAAGCGCAAGCGAATGGTTTGGCGTACGCCGGCATACAAGCAAGGCAGGACTGTGAAGGTACCAACCACAAGCATTAATTTGAAGAGTTGTTCTAGCCATCATAGCGACACGAGCGTTTTAAAACGTACCTACACCACGAATTTAAGGAATACTGGAGTTTACACAAAGTATCAATCCGAATGTATACTTTTTCGATGTCAATGACACGTCCGTGTGACATGAACATTTTTTTTTGTTTATGTAAATTTAAAATACAGCGTTCTAAACTACAGCGACATTTAAAAACATTAGCAAAGTGAGACATCAATCACTGTTACGAAATTCGAAACAAAAAAACAATGAAACATTTTTTTTAAATCTGTCCACATGACCTACATAATTGAGAATGTGCGTTTTATTCATAAATACGCGATTAACCCTTCAGCGCGGTATTTTTCACTGGCACGTCGTACCCCTCGTAGGGAGCACCCTTTTACAAAAATGACAGGACACGCAAAATCCATTGGGCTGCAAACTGGACATAACCGGTGTTATCCAGCCGAGGGGGGATTAGAAATCGCCATCTTTGTCAAGGATAACAATGTATTCGTTTATAGAAAAGTCGTAAAATAACGCAGAATTTGGAAGATTACCTTCTAAAAGTGGCAATGAGAGACTTAAAAAAGAAAGGATCTTTAATTTCACCACCAAATGTCTACAAGAGAAAGTTATCAACCGAGTCTAAAATGCCGAAACGGGCTACCATAATTTGAATCTGTTTACGTGACTAACTGATATAGGAACTGGCTTGTGAACTTTAAGCCTCTATGTATTAAAATATACCGGGTCTATTCGCGCACAGGATATTATCAAAATATTATTTGGAATCTCGACGATTCGATCAAGTTGCATTGATCGTGGTCGCGAGTGGACTGAAATGGCGGGTATCATCGTCTTGAAGGGCGAGAGTAGTCTCGAACTACCCGCAATTGGTCTTGTAAATATAACTGTCATACACCGTACTAACTGTATCCACATCCACATAAACGGCAAGCACTTTCTTATCACTGGATTCCAGGCTGGATAACGAAAACCATCTACCCTATTGAAATTACGATACTTTTTGATTTCAATCGCTTCTCGAACAATTCTAGGATAGAAATTGCGATCAGTGGAAAGTGGTTATGAAGCTCAATCCAGTGGTTTAGTCCAGATTTCAGTAAGTGTTCGGCGAACGCTGATTTATTTGCCAGGCGGTTTTTTACAGCAGCCATGTTCTTTGACTCTTTCAGTAATACTAAGTCCTCTACGTCTGTTCGATGTAAGAACTACCACACTAACAGTCAATCTTATATACTCTAGTAATATTTTTAATAAATGTACACGTATTTTACTCGATTTACAAGTATTTATAGTCGATTTTTTTTTCATAATTTTATGATACTCATAATGCCACTTGACATGTGAAAATCTAGGTTGCTTTTATGAGAAGAGCGCAACAAACTCAGCAATCTTTAAAAAAAGCAACTTACACCTATTACATTCAATAATTATTTAACTAATCTCATTGATAATATTTGCGTGTTATGGCGGACAATAAAATAAAAAATATATATAAATAATTTAGTTGAATGATTTAGTAAACAACAAACTTAAGAACCGACCCGGTATATATTTTACGGCAAATATGAATTTAGTGCGAGAAAATTTAAAAAGAAACTATTTTTAAAGTAGTCGGGTATACAACACTGTTACAATGAAGACCAATCGAATGACACAGACCTAAAAAAAGTTTTACAAAATTCTAAGTTAACATAACATATAAAAATTCAAAACAATACTCAATCCAAAAATCCCTATACCCTATTTCTCATACCCGTATTCAATAAACTGTAAGTGTGTCGACAGCCTAAATAATTTATAATTTTTCCCGGAAAAGTGTAGGAATTCTATGTGTTTTGCCTACAAACGAGGCGTGCATATAATGCGTATAGTGCATATAATGGAGACCATAACACATGAAATACCACTAAATTGATACTTAGTTATAAGTTAAGTAGCTAGCTAAGTTCTTAACTTATATCTAAGTTTTAGCTATCACTTATAACTAAGTCCTTAACTTATAACTAAGTATCAATTTAGTGGTTTTTCATGTTTTATGGTCTCCATTATATGCAATATACGCATTATATGCACGCCTCGTTTGTAGGCAAAACACATAAATTATAAATCATTTAGGCTGTTACACGCTTACAGTTCCGTTGCGTGTTTTTACTCGCCTTTCGCAATATATATTTTCCAAAATTTTACATGAGAAAAAATAGCTTCTAAAAAATCTAAATATCTACCAACTGCAGTTACCCTGAAGTTTTCCAAAATTTTACTTGAGAAAAAATAGCTTCTAAAAAATCTAAATATCTACCAACTGCAGTTACCCTGAAGTTTTTCCTAGGTATAAGTAAAAAATGAGAACTTGAAAATAGTTTAATGTCTCTTGGTACGTCTTTAGCTGTGCTGGATTGTTCGTTGAAGATACGGCCAGTCTATTAGAAAAGATAGGACGTCGCATATAACTTTGAAAATTGATAGGTTAGATTACAAAATGCAAGAAGATAAGAAATAATCTAATTTGTTATTTTCGTAATATCATTCTATCATCCGACAGAAAAACCAACTATAAATTACGCCAGATTTTGTCTTCTACACGGCTTTCTGAATCGGTAGTCATTCATGTTTACATTTCATAGGCTAGCTGTCTAGCTAGCTTTCCTCTGGATAAAAAGTATACTGTGTTGTATTCCAGGATATGATCTATCTGTGTGCCAAGTTTCATCAAAATCCGTTCAGCAGTTTTTGCGTGGAAGACGTAACAAACTTTTACATAATAAGATATTTTGCTGGAGTGCTTATGACCGAAGTTGGTAAGCAGAAGCTGTATGCTCAAATATATGAAGTACCCGGTGGTATGTCCCCCCCCCCCACAAGGGTACTTCAGCCCAAACAATCGTCGTATCACTCCACAAAGATACACTGACCTAATTTCGGCCGATATCTATTTGATAGCGCCATCGCCATATCTCGGTCAATGTCCGATAGCATTATGATAAAATGATATTTTTCTAAAAAGAAATTTCGCCTAAAATCCGCGTTAGTAAACAAAGGGAATGATAAAGTGTTATTTATGATAAACTAGCTTTTTCCGCGGTTTCACCCGTGGGATCCTATCTTTCCCGGGACGAAATATAGCCTATGTTCATCAGGGATAATGTAGCTTTCTAACGGTGAATGAATTTTTCAAATCGGTCCACTAGTTGCAGAGCCTATTCAATGCAAACAAACAAACAAATCTTTCCTCTTTATAATATTAGTATAGATAAACTAGCTTAATTTATCTTTCTATCTTACTATATTATTAATTAATATTAATTAATTAATATCTTACTAATATTATAAATGTGAAAGTTTGGATGGATGGATGGATGTTTGTTTGTTACTCATTTACGCCAGAACGGCTGAATGGATCTAGATGAAATTTGGCATGGAGATAGATTATAGTCTGGGATAGCACATAGGCTACTTTTTATCCCGGGCAAAAATAGGACCCCTCGGGAACGCGGGTGAAACCGCGCGGAACAGCTAGTATTATTATAAACGTGAAAGTTTGGATGGATGTTTGTTTGTTACTCATTTACGCCAGAACGGCTGAATGGATCTAGATGAAATTTGGCATGGAGATAGATTATAGTCTGGGATAGCACATAGGCTACTTTTTATCCCGGGCAAAAATAGGACCCCTCGGGAACGCGGGTGAAACCGCGCGGAACAGCTAGTATTATTATAAACGTGAAAGTTTGGATGGATGTATGTTTGTTACTCATTTACGCCAGAACAGCTGAACGGATCTGGATGAAATTTGGCATAGAGATAGATTATAGTCTGAGATAGCACATAGGCTACTTTTTATCCCGGGCAAAAATAAGACCCCTCGGGAACGCGGGTGAAACCGCGCGGAACAGCTAGTATTATTATAAACGTGAAAGTTTGGATGGATGTATATTTGTTACTCATTTACGCCAGAACAGCTGAACGGATCTGGATGAAATTTGGCATAAAGATAGATTATAGTCTGGAATAGCACATAGGCTACTTTTTATCCCGGAAAAAGATAAGATCCCACGGGAACGCGGGTGAAACCGCGTGGAACAGCTAGTATTATAAATGTGAAAGTTTGGATGGATGGATGTTTGTTACTCATTTACGCCAGAACGGCTGAATGGATCTGGATGAAATTTGGCATGGACATAGATAGGCTACTTTTTATCCCGGGAAAAGATAAAATCCCTGAACGCGGGTGAAACCGGGCGGAACAGCTAGTTCATTTATATAAAAGCGAAATACCACAATTAATCGCGAAATCTAAGTAAGTAATAAGAATGGATTTTTGAAAATGAACGTGTTACCTTGGCAACCATGGTAAGTGATGTGACCGGTAGAGTTAAACGCTCTTGAGAGCTGGCGGGAAACATCAGTAAGTACATGGCAGATTTTCAACGATTTTCCCCTACCACTCGTAGGGGTAAAAGGGCGACACATTTTCAACGTATTTCCCTACTAGGGGTAAAAGGTCCAAGGGTAAAAGTGATCAGACCTCTACGAGAAAAGGGGGCGTTAAGATGTTCATGATTGGTGGACATTTGTAGATGGCATATTTTCTAAACCTATGTTGGATAAAATTTTTATTATGGAAGCAACGCTGCAATCAGGTTTTCTATACTAATATTATAAAAGAGGTAAAGTTTGTGAGTTTGTGAGGTTGTAGGGGGTAATCTCTGGATCTAATGAACTGATTTTGAAAATTATTTTACCAATAGAAAGCTACGTTATTTGTAAGTGTCATAGACTATAATATTGACCCGATAAATGAAAAGATCCCACGGAAACGCGGGGGCAGCTAGTTTTTTTATAAATTGACCTTTTTTAGTATGAAAAGTTTTAGTTTTACGATATTGAGTTGGACCATTGGACGTTGGAATCGGATAGTTTTTGAAAATATGCCTGATGGTAAGCGGTTACCGTAGCCTATGGACGCTTGCAACACCAGAGGCGTCACGAGCGCGTTGCCGACCTTGCATAAACCTTCTAACTCCTCTTTTGAAGAACCCCATGCGGTACCTATGTTTGTCACTTCATTTTTCATTTTCTTTTATTCACTGAATTGCTAGACCGATTTTGATGCAATTTATTATGTGTATTGATGGTTTAGATTCACAAATGAAACCGGTAGGTGGCACTGCAATCGGATTCTAGATTTTTATTTCAGGACGGGAGAAAGTCTGTAAGGCCTTATTTTTGTATGTCGGATGTAATCGGGAATTCTCGGCTGCCTTCGGGACCCCAAGAACTTACCTGAAACAGAAAAGAAATTTGACAATTAATTACTATGGAAATGGTACCAACCAAGACCCTAAATGTTTAACCCCCGGTTTGACTTGCTATCTATGAACTTTTTATTATTATATACTAAATTAAATATTATTTATTAACTAAGTAGGTGTATAAGAAATATTAACATTATCAGTCAGTTTAAATGATCTAACAGTTATTTATGTGTTTTTTTTTCTTTTATATAAATCCGATCTATACTAAAATAGTAATTATTATGTAGCAGTAATTTTCTTATGTGATTAGTTTCTATGTATTGCAGGCATGGATTATTATTATCTGCTGGCAACTTTTTACTAGGGTTTGCTTCATTTTATTTAGTAAATGTCATAACGATAGTTTACATGGAGTTTTATATGAAATACTAGCTTGTGACGTCATATCTTCTCCCCATCAAAATATATTTTTGTGGTTAGATTGGAACTTGAAAATCATTAGAAAGATGAATTGTATGTATGTTCGATGTTTTAGAGTATTTTTAGGTATTTTATACACTAGTTAGTTATTAAAGGAAAGTATCCTTTTAGCGTTCAAAATAACAAAAGAAAAAGAAAACATTTAAATACGGAATGCGTAGGTATCACCTTCTACAGGTACAAGAGTACATAGATAGCTTTTAAATCTATACAAGACATTCGACATCAGTCAAAGACCTAACACAAAGAGGTACGCATTCAAAACAAACATGTTAAACCACTCAAAACGGGTTCTATAAAGAACCTAAAAGCTAACGGAACGGTGCATCCCGGATTCGCACACACACAGATAACGTTTTTCCCACCGTACGTCACACTCACACCACTGCGACAACAGCTGAGCCAAAACTGTGTCAGTAGCTAGCGGTCCCAATGAACGGTACACGACAAAAAAGCGTTGTCGCTACTTCATAACAGATGGCGCTTTACCATAACTATTTACCACTTTTTTCCGCAATAAATATGGTATTGATGAGTATATAATACCTGTCTGTATTTAATCGTTGTGAAATATGTGGGTTTGTATGCGCTCTAGTGCTTTCGATTACTCATAAATGATATTTAGGTCACGCTGATAAAAACTATGCACTACACATAATTTTCTGTGTATATCTTTGATATATGTTTTCCGTATATGTATAATAAATACGATTATATTCTCGATACTATTAAAGACTAATGTATATACATATATAGAAATGCTACAGACATAAAGTAAGTATATAATAAAGCCTTTAAATTACTGCATATATTTACCGCTAGATGTCAGCACATGACAACGATTTTAACTGCTAAGTTAATTAACTAATGAATGAGATTAATTGAAATTATTTAATACCTCCGGGTGTCCTATTTGTGATTATTGCATTGGAAAGGTTCGTATAGAATTACCGTTGCGGCTGGTTCTTATATGTGTCAAACTAGTGCTACTTTTCCTCAATAGATGGCAGTACTTATCCACTTAAGTAACAATTTTAATGATATTATATTTTACACTTCTCATTATGGAATTATAATGAAATAGAATTAAATAAACTTCGCATAATGAAATAGAATTAAATAAACTATGAAAACAGAAGATGTTATTAACAATTATTGTTTTAAATAAATCGACCGCAAAAGTAAAATCCAAATTATACAGATTTCTATAATAACTTCTATAGGTACTTGAGCCAATTGCTCAGAATTGCTTAAAACTAGCTTCTTTTCTTCTCAGAATAGTATAGGTACGGCTTAGATATAATGATATAAAGGTCGGTACTATAATACTAGTCTATAATAATAGCTACACAAGCCAAAGATCACCAGAATTAGATGATTATGTCAGCTAAGTATCACATGGAATTCTTTTTTACACTGCTAAGGTGACATTACTGTATATTAAAGTGGTCACCATAGTGTATTATCTACGGTGGTCACTTTGGGCAATTTTTTTATTAATCATACTTTTGTTTAAGGTACATTATTATTTATTACTGGTTACATATACATATAACTTTTAAATGACTTTTATCTTTTCACTAACATGCCAGATTTCAGTTTTGATGTGCCATCGTTACTACTAACGCCATCTAATGATGGAAATCAGAAACTATAGCTTAAATTTTCCGAAGCACAGAAAAAAAAAATGAAACTTCATGTATCCATAATAATAAATGAGAACTGCATATTTATTATACATACGTTATTTTCTACCAATCGCAAATTAAATTTTCTGCGTAGTCTGTAATTAGTGGATATTAGTATTAGGAAACATACTGTAATTATCTAAAACTAAAGATTATTATCGATTTAAATAGTAGCCAAGATTATATTTTACCCACACTACGAGAGAGCAGCGAGCTCGTCTAAAATTCGGATCGATACCCGGATACGGGCGGACTGTGCTGGTACTGGTACAGACAGATAGACAAGAATACCTTTTATTATACATAATATACAACATTATAGTGTTTGAAATTGTTTTTGTTATGTTTGATGAAATCTCATAGAGCAAATAGGGTTTTTTTTATTGATTCAATAACAATTTCATTATAAGTATTTATTTGATTTAATAAATAGCGCATATTGATTGAATTTAAAACTAACAACCTGTTCATTATAGTTTAATTATTAAATAAGTAGCTAACTAACCTTATTTAGCTTGTTGTTTGATAGAAATCGAAATTAAAAAGCAATGAAATTTTTTTCAGTAAAATTGCCTGACTTCGTCGTGTATTTCCGATGTTTTCCAGTGTTTCCCGAACGCCACCTAGTACCCAGGCAAACTTTCTATGATACGCATTTTTTCTACTATTGTTATTCACAAGGACTTTTCACTATTTTCTATTGTAACGATTCTTGTTTTTATAGTTCTTTACAGCGTATTTGTCTAGACTGTCAATTTCGTGTATATTGCGTTTATTATATGGCCGCCCATTCTGATACTAACATGTAAAATGTATCAATCAATCTAAAACTCGTTCAGCAGACGAACTAAAGCTAAGTTAGACACAAAGAGGTTTGTAAAACATAATTACATTTATTTTTAAAGGACTTGTTGATGTAGCTAGCGGTAAGCATCTAAGTCCTGTCTCTATAGGAGAAAAATGTAGGAGGAAGTTTTTTTTATTATTATACTAGCTTTTCGCCCCGCGGTTTCACCTGCGTACCTCTTTTTTACTCCTTAGGGATTCCTCGTCTACGTCTTAACAACAACATCTGAGCAAAAATTCAGCTTTCTATGTCCAATGGTGTAGACTGGGCGTTGATCAGTCAGTGAAGTTGACGACTCAGGCCAATAAATCTGTCTGATCCAGTCAATCTTTTTATATTATTATTATATTTATATATTTCTGGACAACCTTTCTTAGTGGACCTAAAACAACCTTTCTTAGTGGATCTTTACGTTATAAAAAAAGAACTTGAAGAAGCTTTGATAGTACAGTACCTATTTTAGTTACGTATTTAATTTGTTTCAGTTAGTAATTTTGTTTCCTTTTTATCGTTGTCATATGGTGTTTTAGTGTTTACCTTGATAAAACCTACCCCAAGCGGGAACTATAATCCTGAATCTGCTAATGGTATAAATAATTCCTACGCATTAAACACACATTTTGTCTATATTACTTAAAGGCGTACATCACTAGCGCCAAAATATAATACTGTAACTCCCTTCTGACGTAAGGTGACATTATCAAATTGACAGGAAAAGCAACTGTCAGATTCGTATAATCTTGATCAATGTCAAACCTAAATCATAGCATTATGGTATATAATTATAGTTTAGGGTGGCGTTATGGGTAGATAAATATACATTACTACTTATGAATAGAATTCTTGCAAGTGTTTTTTTTTTATGTCACAAGTGACAACGAGGCAGGCCGGTCACCTGATGGTAAGTGACAACCGTCGCCTATAGACATTGGCAATACCAGGGGATTGCTAATGTGTTGTACACCTTATTACAATGCCTTAAAGGCACACTGGCTTTCAAGTTTTTTTTTTTTTATTCTGGATAGGCTTATGTTTGACCACAATCTCACCATGGTAAGTGATGATGTGGCCGAAGATGGTAAGCACACAAAGCCTAGATGGGAACTTGCTCTCAAGTGCAGCTGTCGGAACACACCGATAGGTATTTGGCGACAGATTTTCAACTTGAGGGTGGTAGCCAGCCAGTCGGGTACTACAAATTACCCTACCACCGTGCTATGGTTTCCTCACGATGTTTTCCTTCACCGAAAGCTCAAGCTCATTGTAGGATTCGAACCCACGACCTTCGCCGCGGTATTCGACGTCACTTACCACTGAGCTATCAACGCCATTGTCGGAACTCACCGATAGGTGCCAGTCGAGTACTACAAAGCACCCTACCACCACCGTGCATGAAATCAATACAGCAATGCTATTCTGAAGAACATTTGTGTATCTCGAAAGCTGAATCTCAGATGAGATATTAATTTTGCATTCTGTAAAGTCAGAAGTGTCATTGGAAACACTTCACTTCGCAAGTGCGCACCAAATGTTTATAGGATGCCAAATCAAAGTCGTGTGAGTTCGCTTTCGATGTGAGCTCGCTCGCCGATTACTGAATTTACCATGTGAATATATTCTCAAAGTCAAAACCTATTATTCCGTTAAGGCCCTAGAAGGGCACTTATGAAGGTCGAATTACAGAAGTTACCACCGGTTCGGAAGTCCGACAACAACTGAGAAGAACCGGCAAGAAACTCAGCAAGGTTACATTTTTAAATAATTTTGGACCATATTGGTTTTTTTTTAATGTTTAACAATTTTCAAAGCCTTCTACATTATAAAAGCCTTCACTGATTACTTTTATTATCAAAGATAATTCATAAATATAGATGTAATATAGCCCTAAAGAACCTTGGAATAAGGTTGAGACACAATATAGATTTAAAGGGATTAACAACGTACACAGGCGATGATAGCTCAGTGGTAGTGACGTCGGATACCGCGACGAGGTCGTGGGTTCGAATCCTACAATGAGCTTGAGCTTGAGCTTTCGGTGAAGGAAAAAATCGTGAGGAAACCATAGCACGGTGGTATCCGACTGGCTGGCTACCACCCTCAAGATGAAAATCTGTTGCCAAGCACCTATCGGTGTGTTCCGACAGCTGCACTTGAGAGCCAGTTCCCATCTAGGCTTTGGGTGCTTACCACCTTCAGCCACATCATCACTTACCATGGTGAGATTGTGGTCAAACACAAGCTTATCCAGAATTAAAAAAATACCTAATAGCCGCTTTCTTATTTTCTGATGTGGCGAAGTGACGTGAACACAGCGCCTTGAATAAAACTGTTTTTCGGTCTATCTTTATACGAGCTGGTGCTTTATGGTAAGATTTTAACTAGAAAGTTGTTAGCCAGGCACGAATCGATAATCTATATATGTACCTATGTAAAAAGAGAAGGCCAAACTGACTGACTAACACACAGGTTTAAGTTCCTTGCTAAGTTTATTGCCGGCTCTTCTCAGCAAAAGCAACAGCAACCTTCCGAACCGAGCATTAGAATTTTACATGAATCAAATTGACGATTAAAAATACTTGTAGTGAGTTTATTTAATATAGTAGATTGTTATAGACAAGGGGCTAAAATGACCCATTATATACGAAGTAGTTTTACTCCCGAGCTTTAGCGAGGGACTAAATAGAAACCGAGTTTTAATGGGTTTAGCGCCGTGTGTTACACTAAACTTTTCACTACGATTGCGAAAAAATAAAACAATCCAATACAATATGAAATATGTAGTTTATAATTTCTTTTTTTTGTTTCTTCTGTAGCCGCAACACATTGCATGCATTCTACCAGAGATTTTCAAAATTAAAATGAAGTTCTTTTTTTATGAAACAGTAATAAGTCGAGTCTTTATTCATGATTATTCTACTTATGACTAAAGACTTTTTCGTTTTTGTAGGCTCATTGTCATTTGACACACAAAAAAAAAAAAAACTTTTTCCCCTAGAGGATGAATTGCTATTTTTTCACCGCTCTGGTACGCTACAATGACGGTCTTTTTGAGCAAGAGGAGTGAAAAAGATATTTTTAAGTTTGAGTTTGATTTGACTTATTTAACGCCCTGCCTAAACCCTTGGACCTAGAAAGCAGATGTTTTCACAGATGTTTTCAAGACATAGTAAAGGAATAAGAGAGGATTTTTCAGAGTTTTTCAGAGAGGAGAGTACACGGTTAAAACTGTGGGGCGGAAAGCTAGTGAATAAATATGGAAACCGCTTAAAATAAAATACTTCTCGTAGCATAAAGGATAAGTTACACATAAATGACGCAACAATGGAATGTGCGATTAGTCAAAGGTATAGACAAGCTTATGGTGTTGTAGCCAAACAAAGTTGTGAAACTATGCATGCACACGGAACACCATAAACAAACCACATTACCATCAAAATTACCTGACGCAGTAGTGGTGGCTGTTGTTATCGATATTGTGCTCAATGTCGACGCTCCACTCGATTCTGTCGTTGTATTCGCCGCGTTTGTCAACTCGACGATTCTGTCGACTGCTATACGGTTCCCTGGCAGAATCCCTGAGCTCTCCGCCGGTTCTTGACTCTGCTCCTCTATTTCTACTATTTGAGGGCTCGGAGTAGCTTGGCTCAAGTCATTTGCGACGATAACATTGACTGTCGTCAGCGATTCTAGGTCAGAATTCTCACCGCTAACTTGTGAATTGTCGATGTACACAGCTGCTGATCGTGCTCCGAGTGTTTCCATCACGCTCTCGGCTAATGAACGTGTTGATAGCTCATCGATATCTATATCTTGTTTTATATCGATGATTATTTGGTGGCGTTTCGTGCCGCTGCCTGAAGGACTTTGCACCTGATGTACGCTCACCTGAGCTTCTGTTCCTGGCTGCGACATGTGATGTTGGATCACATGCGTCAAATGACCCTCCAGAGTATTGTCTCGGTTGCCCGCCATTTTGTAATTCCTTTTTCGAATTAAACAGACTTCTCTCTCGTACACACCACACCGTCACACATCGATATATCGATATCCCGTGCACAACACTAATTTACCGAAGAGGAAAACGAAGATAAAGTCAGACTTATGAGTTTCAGTCGAAACGAATGTTCTTTATTTAAAATATTATTGCACAGATATTTTTGTTATTCTAAGAAGTACCTACACTCAGGTTATAATACAACTAATGAACACGGGGTATCACACTCCAGGTATTAGGGTAAATCCTTGAACACACACTGATGATTACCGTATTTCTCCGTTCATATTGTTTAGGCTCGTGTCCTACTGCGGGCAAATGCAGAGCGCAGATGCATCGAAACTAGGTCATAGGTCAATGTCCTTCCGAAAAATGGATTTTAGTTAGTCTTTGTGCGTTTAATATAATGATTTAAATTTAAATTTCGAATATATGGCAGTGGTCGTTCGGGCGAGGCACTATTGTGGCTTAATTTTTTTATTTTTGTTTTTTTTTTCACTTGTCAGTTCACATGGTGTTGTTTTGTTTAAGGAGGCCTGCGATAGAGACACATTGACACGGTGTCCTATATTTTTTGAACGCGTTCGTAGAGGCGGCGGTCGGCCGTCGTAGCCACTGCAAGGCCTACGAAAGCGTAGCGCTACGACGCCGCGCCGCGTAGGCCCGCTCCACACCACACTTCCGTGTTTCGGTCCCGAGATATGTCTGAAGATATTGTTGTATAAGTTTATTCCTTATAAACTTTTTGTGACTAATCAGTATGTCGTTTAGAAATAATAAGCCTTGTTTTATATGACCTACTGATTTTTATAAAAAATATTTTTATCAACAATTTTGCATGTAGTTGACAACTCGTGATTTTGAGCTTTATCTACAATGAAAACTGAATTTACTTTAACATACTTGCGTTAAACCTAAATCATTATCACGCCTTACTTAAAAACGATAATTCTGCTATATTTTAATCCCTCAACATATCCCGACAAATATCTTTTAAAACCCATCCCGTGTACAACAGCCAACATTCGGCGACACGTGCCTACGCATGCGCAAAGCACACGCAATCGCTGGCTCGCTCTCCCGCCGTACAGCCGTCCCTTTCGACGCGCTTCGATCGTTTCAGAATGACGAAAAAGGCATATAATCGAATTTATGTAGCTACGGCCTCTGGGTCCCGACGTATCGATGTACCGTCGGCAAAACAGTTATTTATAGGCCGTGGCCTTGGGAATTTAAAATAGGTTATTTGGTATTTATTATTACAGCCTGTAGTCTAGCATATCCAGGTTAAGGTATCTCCCAAATGCCAGCTGCCGCACCTGTTCGCGTTTAATTTTTCAAGAAAATGGTAATCTAAAGAGACTTTTAGCTGTGTTTTTGTTGATAGCCTTTGTAGGGTATTCAAATGGTTTATGTGTGTTACGGCGATGAAGGCTCAGTTATATTGACGTCGTATAACGCGGCGAAGGTCGTGGTTTCGAATCCTACAATGAGCTTGAGCTTTCGGTGAAGGAAAAACATCTTGAGGAAACCACAGCACGGTGGTACAGTACTTTGTAGTACTTGACTGGGTGACTACCACCCTCAAGTTGAAAATCTGTCCCTATGCACCAGTTGGTGTGTTCCGGCAATTGCACTTGAGAGTTGAGAGCCAGTTTGCCTTGAAGGTATTTTAATATGATATTGCTGTATATTTAGAGAAAATTTTACACATAGCTTAGCTTATAGGACGGTCCCGAATAATCACAAAAAAATATAATAACATTTCCTCCCGCGCACGATCAGGTTGTGGAATGAGCTTCCTGTAGAGGTGTTTCCTAGAGACTACAGCATGGGGTTCTTCAAAAGAGGAGTAAGAAGGTTTATGCAAGGTCGGCAACGCGCTCGTGATGTCTCGGGTGTTGCAAGCGTCCATAGGCTACGGTAACCGCTTACCATTAGGTGGGCCGTAAGCTTGTTTGCCACCTAGTGGTATAAAAAAAAAGTATTTTTTTAAATTGTTTTCATACTTCAGATTTGATAAATCAACATTTTCATACAAATAATGAGCGCAGACATATTGTTGCAGACCGTACCCAGTCTTGATTACGCAACGCACAATAATGACAGCCAAAACAAGGAAACTCCGCGTAAACAGTATAGTATATCAAATGGTACTCCTTTAAATGTCACTTCATTTACTGCTTTCTGCCACGACACGCTTGCCACGACTTATATCATAAACGAAAATGTTTATGTGTATACAATGATATTATAAAAAGTGTAGATAGGTGAAATGAAATGAAATGTTTATTCATCCAAATAGGCCTTCACAGGCACTTTTGAATGGTCTGACTCTAATGCACGGTTCGGAAGGTTGCTTTTGCTGTGAAGAGCCGGCAATAAACTCAACAATTACTCTTTTCAAAAATAAATTACACCTATTACATTCAATAATTATTATTATTATTAGCCGTTTGGGGTTGAGACAATGGGGCCGTGGGGACCAGCTGCTCACCGCGTTTACCGTCTCATCGTGAAACGCCTCATCGAAGCGTCACGTGACCGGAGGGCTGGCGAATACTTTGCCCAACGTATTAGCATTGTCATCCAAAGAGGCAATGCTGCCAGTGTTCTGGGCACGCTACCACCTGACAGCGATCTGGACCAGTTGGCCTATTTAGTGCAGTCAAGTTTTTGTTATTTATTTTTATTAGTGTAAATTAGATTATCTGTAATATATTAGTTAGTCTTAGTTTAATTACAAAGTAAATAAAAATATATTTTGTATCGGAATAAAGATAATTATTTATCTAGTCTCACTGACAATATTTGCGTGTTATGGCGACAAAAATAGTATCAATAGAATTTAATTATGAGTGACTAGGTAAACAACAAACTCAAGCAGACCAGCCCCCACAAGCAGCACCTGTTCACCTACCTACCTGTTCAAGTTACCTACACAACATTCGATTATTAAAAATGGCTGATAAATGGCACACTTTAAAAACTAAATATTGCAATATCCACACTACATTACGATATCTCATAACACGATGGCATTTTTGGTTGTTTTCGGCCACTTTTACTTTTTACTTGCTGTCCTCCGCGGTTCCACCCGCGTTCCCGTGGGATCTTATCTTTTCCCGGGACAAAAATATAGCCTATATTACTCAGGGATAATGTAGCTTTCTAATGGTGAAAGAATTTTTGAAATCGGTCCCGTAGTTTTTAAGTTTATTCGTTACATACAAAAATACAAATCTTTCCTCTTTATAATAATTTAGTGTAGATTATTTACACATGCACTTGCTTTCTTTAGAGATCTGACTGACTGACGGACAGACAGCCTAAACTTTACACACAGCTTCGGCTTAGTAAGAAAGAAATTTACTGTAATTCATCCCCTGTAGTAGTTAAATAGGGGATCTGTGTGAAATTTCGGAGCAAGAGTTCCCACCATCAAGTTCATGTGTAGGCTTGTGTTACTACCAACATCCATATCTATTATCTAGTAACCGCTCCATAGTTACCTATTTAACTAAGAGATAACATTTACCCCTGTGATATAAAATAGCCTATGTTTAAATCTAAAACATAATCTATTTATATGCCAAGTTTTATCTAAATCCACTCATAAATACCGACGTGACTGATTGACAAACATCGCACCAAATTCTCTCGCTTCTCATTTGAGAAGAGGAAAATACAAAATTACGTTTTGTAACATTTAACATTATTGTTTTAATTATGTTGGTATTTTCAACATGCCGTACCCTGCTGACCTTTAGGGAAGTTGTAACCAGAATATTTTAAATTAGAACTTTCTGTAAAAATAACTGTTTCTCCTCTTTCCTAAGGCTTCAAGCGTTTCTATAAAAGTTTGTAATACGTCATTTAATACGGTTACGGACTTGGTGTACGTCATAAGATCGAATGAATGATGCCTTTATTCGCTGACCATGAAATCTTAGCTTAATTACATATGTAGTATAATAATAAATCTAAAACTAACGTATAATAATGCTTAAATTAATATTTTTAGCGACCAGTTTGTTGGTCAGGTTGTCCTTCGACATAGGCCTCCCCTAGTTCCTTCCATACTCTTCTATTCCGAGCCAATCTTCTCCATCCCTTTGGTAAGTCATCTTCCCATCTCTTTATTTAATGACCTCTATGTCTTTTCCCGGTACTGGGGTACCATTCTAAGATGTCCTTCGTCCATTTTTCTCCATTGGTCCTCATAATGTGTCCAGTCCAGTTCCATTTTAATTTTTTTGGATACGTCGCTTACTTTTGTTGTTTTCCTTATTCTTGAGATAGTCCAGCGGTCTCTTAGCCTTATGTTTCGCATACTTTGCTCCATGTGACGTTGGCAAATTGAAAGTTTTTGGTTATTTTTGATCGTAGCAGGCCAAGTTTGACACCCATAGGAAAGACATGGGAGAATACATGTGTTGTATAATTTACTTTTGACTGACATGGGTATGGTTTTGTTTTCAACTATTTCTTTTAGAGACCAAAAGCGTTTCCAGGTGTTGCTTATCCTCCTATCGATTTCTTTAGAATATTGGTCTTTAGTAGATATAATTTGTCCCAGATATTGTATTCATCGACATATTCAATAACCTCCTGCCTCAATTCTATATTTTTCTTTGTTGCATTTGTCATTAATTTGGTCTTTATTGGGTTCATTGATAAGCCTGCTTTCCTGCTTTCTTGATCAAGTTGATGCAGCATAGTCCTGAGTGTCTCTGGTGTCTCGGCAAATAGCACATATCGTCCGCAAATCTTAGGTGATTTAGATTTGTTCCATTTATATTTATGAATTCTCCCATTCGATATTTCGAAATATATTTTCAAGCACTGCTGTAAAACGGCAGTTAGTTGTAGCCTACCACAAACTGCCATGGTAAATAATGTGGCTGATGGTGGTAAGCATAAAAAGCCTAGAACTTTCAAATCCAGCTGCCGAGCTTGGCGAAAGATCTTCAACTTGAGAGGTATGAAAACTTATAGAGATTATAGACATTATTAATGTTTCTTTATTTAAAGTTATTTGGAGAGTGCGCCCTCACCTTTATACTATGAATAAACATAATATTATCCTGTATAATTCTTTTATGTCCCAGAAAATAGTGTCAAGCGGAAGCCCAGAGGTAGAGCCTTTAGATGTAGTAGTTTACGAGTTATAACTTCTTTTAATTTTTTTTACCCAATTCCGATTTTCAATACATCTTTAGTCGCAGTCACGCGAGTAGTTGAGATACAGGTCTGAGTTTTTTTTCCTAATTACCTAGTATTTTTGTGTTTGTAACGAACGAACTCAAAAACTACTGGACCGATTTCAAAAATTCTTTCACCATTAGAATGCTACATTATCCCTGAGTAACATAGGCTATATTATCCCGGGAAAAGATAAGACAGCACGGGAACGCGGGTGAAACCGCGGGGGACAGCTAAAACATATACAATGTAACATTTGCAGCACTAAGGTACTTTGTTAGCTCTATAATCTATGGCTATACTATATACACGGTTGTATTGTATGTCTGTCTATACTATACGTTATGTTTATGTTAGTTTAAGCTATGCGGAGTTTGGCTCAAGGTTAGTCTGGGCCTAACAGCATTGTTTTACTTCATTCATTAGATTTTCTGAACTTTTACGTTTTGTTTTTGTTGAACAACATCTAATCTGGATCAACAAGACTACAAGAACTATTGTATAAAAGAAAAGTGACCAGTGAATTATTTTTTCACTTTACGCCCATGTGAATGTAGCGATATGGCCAAGCCACATATTTTGACTAAGGTGTAGAGTTTGTGAAGTTAGGGCTTGTAGAGTTAAAAGCTTGGTTCTACATGAGATCTGATAACTTTTTGACAGTGCGAGCCATATGGTCTCGAAATATTTTTTTGTGGGATTTATTCCCATACTAAGCAGAGCTTGTGCTATGGAAACCAGATAACTGATATACCTAAATCATGATATAAATATGAGAATGCTTGTATGTTTGTTGATCAATCACGCAAAAACGGCTGAACGGATGTTGATGAAACTTGGCACGCAGTTAGATTCTAAGTAGGGTTACCCTATATGAAAGAAAGAGAAGTTGTCCCAATGTAGTTGTTATCATACACTTTTTCGCAATTTATAGGTATTTGCTTCAAGTAGGTATGGAGAGTTACCTATCCAGGTAGTATACATAATTCTTGTCCGGGCCTATCTAACAACCCGGTTTCCTATTACACAATTCCCTTTTCACGAAGTCACTCATACTTGTACAGGTGCTGCTTGTGGGGGCCGGTCTGCTTGAGTTTGTTATTTACTTAGTCAATCATAATTAAATTCTATTTATTATTATTTTTTTTGCACGGTGGTAGGGTACTTTGTAGTACTCGACTGGCTGGCTACCACCCTCAAGTTGAAAATCTGTCGCCAAGCACCTGTTGGTGTGTTCCGGCAATTGCACTTGAGAGCCAGTTCGGTTTAAAGAATTTATTTCTCAAAAGAACATTTACATATTCACTTAATATGAGAAAATTTATACAATTGCAAAATATAAGAGTTACATTTATTATTCGATCTGCCGGTATTATGGTTAACGGTTATTATTATTTATGAGGTACATTTTTAATCTAGTTTTAAAAGTGTTTATGGTCAAAGAATCTTTAATTATTTTAGGTAATTTGTTATACAGCTGAGTTCGCCTTAATAAGGTGTACAACACATTAGCAATCCCCTGGTATTGCCAATGTCTATAGGCGACGGTTGTCACTTACCATCAGGTGACCCGCCTGCCTAGTTGTCACTTGTGACATAAAAAAAAAAAAAATTGCCGCCTTAACACGCAAATATTAGCAGTGAGACTAAATAAATAATGATTAAATGTAATAGGAGTTTATTGCCGGCTGTCAGCAAAAGCAACCTTCCGAACCTTGTATTTAGAAGTGCTTGTAAAGGCCTATTTGAATAAAAACATCGTTTTCTTTTTCACGATATCCGACTTTAATACGAAAATTGTCGATGGTGATGATTTTGGGGCCTACTCGGCGATCAACTTTTGTATGGGATTTCCCGAAACTGACATAGGCATAGACTAATCTGAATGCTTTAAATATTTTCTATTTCTTTACAATAATTTATGTAAGAAAGAGGTAACAGTAAGAAAGGTTAAAATTAGCTTAGTTTGGAAACATCAGAATCTACACCATTGAAAGAAATGCGATTCGATTATCTGTAGCAGTGCTACGGAGTCTACGAGTGCTACGAGTGCTACGAGCTGCTACGAATGTATTGTTGAATGCAGCTGGGCTCAAGACAAATATTAAGTTTAAGTTATTAGCTAGTATGCTTATAATTTAATCAGTTGGTTTCAATATATTTACTTCATTAAGATCCAATAACATATGAAAAATATGATTTTTGTTTGCTGTATTTCATAGTCCACTTCTTAGATAAAAACCAACTTGAGAATAATTAGTTAGTAATCCTATATGATATCAATTATCAAATTTATGATAATAATCCACATCCACTAATACTTATTATAATTGTGAAAGTTTGGTTGGATGGATGTTTGTTACTCTTTCACGCAAAACCGGCTGAACGGATTTTGATGAAACTTGGCACACAGGTAGATCATATCCTGGAATAACACATAGGATACTTTTTATCCCGGGAAAGGATCCCTCGGAAACGCGGGTGAAACCGCGGAGGACAGCTAATTATACATAATTATCCTTAACATTTTAAGTGGAAAGAAGAATTTAAAGATGTTCGGAATGATATCTATTAAAATCTTCTCAAGTTATCAGTTAGCTATCCTGACCCGAGTTCAAATTATTTAAGCAATTATATTCCACAAGCTCATTGCGAGTAAAGGCTCCATAAAAATAAAACTTCAATAAAAAAACCGCGTTAACGGTTGAAAACAACAGTTTCATGTCAGCGCACTCTAGTATCCAATAGCGGTACTAGGTTGCGAAAATTTAAAAGTAAAACCATCTGCTTATGTGCGCCAGCTAACGGCAATATGCCGAATTGCGTTCATTGAACCCGGTGCGTTCCATTGCGCAACTTTCATGTTCTGTCATCATTACGGTTCTTTTATAAATGTCAACGTCACGTACCTTTTTTCGGTGGCCGTGGCGCGAATTTTAAAATTGGAACTGTATTCGGTAAATAGGTCGCCATTTGTATGAATGAGTATACACTGCCTGCACGGATTTTGTCTTAAGTCTCAACGGTTTTTGTCGTGTATTTTTGTTAGTAACCTCTAATACATTGAAGGTCGCACGTTATGAATAATTATGGTTAATTATATTATTTGAAACGTTTTACGCTCACTCTCTTAGACAAAGGCTAATGTGATTTTATTTATGCTTTGGGCTGGGCTAAGGAGAATGTAGGCGGCACACGGTCTGTAAGTATATATTTGGTAACATAAAATAATTTATACTAATATTATAAAGAGGTAAAATATGTACCTACCTATTATTGGAAGTTGTAGGTACTCTATGAAAGCACTAATCCTATTTTCAAAATTATTTTACTATTAGAAAGCTACACCGTCTTATAGACGGTGTAGCTTCCTAATAGTAAAACTACTACTACTTTTCATCTCGAAAACTCGAGTGAAACCGAGTTAGCCAGTGACACATAAATATTGATTTCATAAACTTTGACATTGGTTTTACTGTCAATTCACAGCCTAGCTTTGTGAAAACTTTGCCAATCAAATTGTAAAGTACTTACAACGATATCACCCAAATTGGCTCGCAAACATGTCAGGTCATGTCATTTTTTTAACCGACTTCAAAAAAGTAGGAGGTTCTCAATTTGACTGTATGTTATTTTTATTTGTATGTTTGTTACGCGATCATTCTGCCAATTATGAATAGATTTTGATGATTCTTTTTTTTGTTCTAATGTAAATAAAGTAACAAAAACGAGTTACCTCCACTGTGGGCTCTTTGGGACTTTATTATATGACAACTAATAAACGAATCTATTAATTAGATAATCTCCTAATTAAAGGGGTTTAATTAATCGCCTTGCCATGTATAACATAAAGTCAATATTAAACGTTATAAACATAACGGGAAGAGATAGTAACTATGTTTTTTGTAAAAAAAAAACTTCTGTCAGTGGTTTCGGACCGGTCAAGTCAGTTGGGGTGAACGAACTCATTCGGCACGGATTCTTCAATAGCGATTGGACATTAATAAAAGAATGATTGAGTTACGAATGGTCATAAAAAAATATGATATGAAGTTGTATGGGTTCTTTGACATTGATTGTTGTGCTGAAGTAAAGTCGATGTGGAAAACTTTGGAGGAGGCCTCGGTCCAGCAGTGGACGTCTTTCGGCTGATATGATGATGATGATGATGAAAGTGCAGACTGCAAAATAGCTTAAATTTTTACATTTAATTTAATATAGTGATTCAAAGTGCCAAATTTATTTATCTGTAAATAGGGATGTTGAATGACAAATAAAATCAGCTTCTTAAAAATAAACCATCAAAAGATCTACTCTTTGTCGTAAAATCGGTAATTAAAAATCATAAAAAGGATGAATTTTACAACGTATTCGCAATTTTAGAATATTTTACATGTTTTATACATTGGTTACCTAATGTTAAATAAGTTTTTTGGTTAACTAATTCTCCTTTTTCTATTAAGTGAAGTAATACATAGAGTTGATGTAAAATTATGCCACATAATGATTCTAAACCGAAAGGAATTTTTTAATGGTGAAAAGTGTAATATACTTATGTTCAAGTTCATGGTAATTTTGTTTGTTTTTTTAAAGCCTTTTTATAGATTTTTTACATTTTACAGGTTTTATTTTGCTAATATTATGCTTGCGTGGAGAGCATAAGTAAACAACACAAAGCTGAGAAGTAATCAATTATAAGTTGTAAAATTCATGCCGAACCAACTGTTGCAGTCATAAAAGATATAACGTAGTCAATCTAGCGACTATAACAAACTAGCAAAACCAGTAAAAAGTTTAAAAAAATCATCAAAAGTTCGTTGCCCTCGCTGGTCGAAAAATGCATCGGTCAAGCAACCAAAAGATTGATCTAAAGATATAGTCTAGACGAGTTTAAGTAAGTTTATTGCTGAAAATAAAAGGTGTGGATTTTTTAACTTAATTTGAATATTTATGCTCAGTTATTATACTATTTTTTCCAAGAAAAGTAGCAATAGTATTACGTGAGCTCCCAATTTTCATTGAATAATATTTGTTTAATCAAAGAGTTCCATTTGGAAGCCATGTGTGTGGATAAAGCTTTAAAAAAAACGATAATTATATTTTTTTAGTTAATCGCTAACGATCCTCAAAATAATTTAAATATATTTAATAAGACTACCTCAACAAATTAAGTAAAAAAAATCAAAAAGATAAGAATCCTGAACGCTACATATCTATATTGCGTTTTCGCAAGCACACTCTGGTCTTTGACCATAAGAAAAAATGTATCCATACTAAGCAAAATTGTAAAGTTTGAAAGTTGGATGTTTTTGAAAATTAGACTTTTCATTTTGAAAAAAACGAGGAGTGTTAAATAAGTTTACATAACCAATACATTTTTATAATGAAATATTTCAATTCACTATGTTTTTTACATCAGTACGAGAAGTTAGCAGTGCCATCCTGCCACTGAAATTTTCCATAGACAACCGCAGACGTATTAACTTTTTTTTTTCAATTTCCCAAGCTCCCAGCCAGTCCCACGGCGCAAGCGCGTCGCATGCGCGGAACGCGTCCGCATAACGGATGCAAGCGGCGCACAGTTACTCAGTATGTGGGTGAGGCTAACTGCAAGCACCGTTAGCGACGTCACGTCACTAGCTCTAGTGATGGCCGGGGGGTGTGTATTGTCGATAAAACGTACCATATTTGGTGGTCTCTGAATTTAATGGAATGTTTGTCTGCTAAAGCTCTACAGATAAATATATAATATCAAAATTAAATACTTACATTAATTTAGAGCGAAAACTTATTAGGTTCACTATGGAATTTATCAGACATATACCTAAACTGAAGAATTAAAAAAAAAGAAGTGAAATATATTTCTTAGAAGAAAATAACTAAACAAGCACCCTAAAGAGGCTTGAAAGCGCAACCTATCCACTAGCAATTAAATGTCACTTATATCATCAACTTATCGTATAAATCCATCGACCCCGAGAGCCTTATCGACATCAAACAAACTGAGTGCGACACTAGCTAAGAGTACCGTACTTTACGTCACGAAGAAAGGGATCGTGGCAACGGTAAACAGAGGGCCTTGCCGTATCGCCTGGCGGTCGCAAAACTATCGCTTTTGTGTCGCTAGTCTTGTACCATGAGATTATGGGAGAAAAGTTCCAGCTAACGGAGCTTTTCGACCTTATTTTTTTTCTGAAAATTGTCGGCATGTGTTAATAGTTTTAATAAATTGAATTAATGCCATAAAAAGAATGGCATACTTTTTATGACATTAATTTAATTAAAAAAACTTTTATTATGATTAAACATTGCTTTTCTGTTAAAAAAATACAAAAATTCCTATATTTTACGTAACTCTGTTTTCAGTTAATATTTTTTATCATCTATTACATAAAAACTTAATAGGTATAAGATTGTAACCTGTCAGTTCTAGGAGTAATAATTATTTTAAATATTTTTTCTTATAAGACTACGAAAAACAATTCATGTTAATATTTTTTTAAATATGAAGGTTAAAAGCTTCAATATGAATAAGAAGATTTTATTCAAATAATCACGGATATTGGCAACAGAAAACAATACAAACCGTAGAAAGTGACATAACACCCAATTTTTGAATTGTAAAATCACGACTTTCGTATGAATTTCAAATTTTACCTTTGTTACTCAGTCTTTTGTTTCCGTCAACATAAGTCAAAAGTGCGTTCACCTCTACAGTCACAGAAATATATACCGCTAAACCTTTGAATCTTATATATCAAATTGGATAATATTTCATTTCATAAGAATACACTGTTCGCACCAACTTTTAAAGTAATGAAATCAAATTATGTTTAAATATTAAATTGACGGTAATCAAACACAAAAATAATAAAAACACTTTTAGTTCAACAATATTTTAGAGCTCGAAATTCTTTTTAGAAAAATATTTTTTGTTTAAATAACTAGTCACAAATTTTAAACTTACCTCGTATAGTGCTCGGCATTTTGTAAATCCTTTAAAAAACAATGTCACAAAAAATAATCTGTAATTGTCACAGTAAACACCACTTTATTATCCAAACTCGGACATTTTCACAAAAACATGAACATAATTATTACACAGTTTACACGTATAAGTCTCCCAGACACATGCACTTATTTAAAAAATGTTTATTTGGCGCCACTGGACCTGTCAATGTCAAATTTCCCGCGCATTCGTTCGGAAAGCCGCGCGCATACGTCCTAAAGACGTGCTGTGGCGGCGGTTTGTGGTTTTTTCGTTGCGGCGCTCACTCGTCTCGGGTTAACTGTATTTTTTTCTGTGATGCGAACATAGTGGTAACGGTGAGGCCGGTTCCTCCACCTATAGGATCTTCATCATGATGAACCGATTGATGTTCAATGAATAAGATGATCGCGTGCCTAAAGCGATTTACGGTTGCGTTTGATTGGTGGGAAATATGCAGCTTTTTTTAATTATTAGCAACCTATAACTGATTTTTTTAGATTGTGTGGCACTGTTAATATATTTGTACAACATTTATTCGCATTTTAGAATAAACAAATATATTTTACAATCTATAATATTATATAAAATAATAATAGATTGTTCAATTAGGGCGCAAAATAGAAAAATTGTTGTATTTATTTGTAATCCAGTCAAATGGAATCCGGTACCAATCATATTATTACCGGCTCTTCTCAACAAAAGCAACCTTTCGAACCGTACATGAGAGTAAAAAAATAGATGAATGAGAATAATATAATTTTCACAAAACTTATTTACATTTTAGAACTAACACATAGTATTGATATGTGGTTGTTAAATAATGGCGCAGCTGGGTTCAACTTTGCCAAGTAAAGCCGCAGGTGAAATTTCATGAAACATTTACTTTACGGTCAACAACAATTTTTGTATGTTTAAGTTTAATTGTAGATACTTTTTTAAATGAATTCGAAGTTTACCAACAATCATACGGCTTGCCTGAGGTTAAACAGTTACAGTTAGTCTATAATATACGCTTGAACCACCAGAGATATCGCGCGATGTTGACCCTGCATAAATCTCTTCACATTCTTCTTGAACCCCATGCTGTGCTTCCCAGGAAAAACCAAAACGGAGAGCTATACCTACAACCTGAGCGTTTGAAGAAGGAAGCTCCATTGAAATCGCACAGTGCGAGACCAATTTAGTTCCAATGTGTGATGATGAGCTATCCGTCGATGGAGTGAAGTGCGATAGTAGAAGGTAGCCATGGGCTAATCGAGTCAAATAATAATTCAGAATTTTTACAGTTTTAGTACCGATAACGAACCAAAGTCGCTCCATAGGCAAAGGAACTGAAAGGCAAAAGGCTTTAAACTTGTGAGCTTGGGATCATCGACAATTCTAATAGTACGCCGCTGAACCATGTCAAAAGTCCCAAGCTGGTATCCAGGTACCCACAAATGACAGCAGTACTTCATTTGGGACCGAACTTGTGACTTATAAAGGTACAGTCCTTGCCCCGATATGAATTACTGCTTTACTCTATTGAGCACACCGAACTTTTTGGATGTCAGCTTAACCTTGTCTTCCTAGTAACCAGGAAACTAAACGTCACTAGGAATGGTCAAGCCTAGGATGCCGATATTCTTACATATGATGGGGAATATGATCTGGAATTGGAGTCATATCAAATTAGGTTTTCTGAGGGGTGAACCTGCAAGCTTGTGTCTCAATGGGGTTAAAATGGACAAAGATTGGATCCCACTCGGAGACGTATACTCTTACTACTCCATTCCTAATTACTTTCTGGTTGAGTTTGTTATTTACTAAATTACTCATAATTTAATTCTATTTATTTATTCTTTTTTATAAATTATAATCAGCGCAAATATTATCAGTGAGACTAGATAGGTAAATAATTATCAAATGTATCATAAGTTTTTTTTAAACAAAAGAGTAATTGCCGCGTTTATTGTTGGCTCTTCTCATCAAAAGCAACCTTCCGAACAGTGCTTGTATAAATTTAAGAAACATATAATATTTAATAAATATATTTTGATTTTTCCAACCACGGAACGAGTAATATCTTCACGGCGCATAGCAATGAATGCCATCAAAAGACAGCATATAATTGATATACACCACAACTTCGAAGAGAGAACAGAGTCTGAAGAGAAGATGCATGTTGATTACTCACACCATCACTGTGGAGAGATGGCCATCTTCCACGAACAAATGATCATAGATTAAGAAAATCTTTTAAGTTTTCTTAGGGTTTTAAGACAAGTCTATTTTATATAGGACAAAAAGCACGAAAGAAAGACAATTTTACTGATAGTGTAGCATCACAATATAGGGTAATTTGAAAACGGTAATCATTAGTCCAGTCAGGGCAACTAGTGTTAGCAGATTCAAGTCATGATCTTAACATACTTACTTCGTCGCCTGTTTCTCAATTCTCAAAGTAACTGGACATTTACTTGATTTTGTTACTTGCTCATATTTAGGACGTCTATTTACTAGGGTTGTCGATTAAGTTTTAGAATATTATTTGACAGGTGTGATGTATAGTCATGATTGGGGACGAAGATGATGATGCATGACTTACATAACCTAATTTATGGTCTAGATGCAATAGGTATCAGTCAAATGGAGCTTTAAGATGCCTAATAAAAAAAAGGATTTCTATACTACTATACAAAACTTATTTCCTTATTCTTTTTACTTATTAATATCTTACTATTAATCGCCATATTATTATGTTATCAGCAAGGTGAATCTTTTTAAATTTGGACAAATATTTATTCTGAAATAAAGAATTTGAATTTTAATTAATGGAAGGTATCTATAGATTGTAATGTTTCTCTGTACCATTGGTATGGTGGAGTTAAATAATAATAATTATTATTTATTTATTCACATAAAATTTAGGTACACAGATTATATGAAGTCCCTGACTTCTGAGCTAGGTAGATACCTGTGTTACAGAACTCAGTACCCTCTCCTATGCAATAGGAACAGAATTTAATTTATGTAAATAAAAATTATAGCCTTATATTTTAATTTAGAAATATCCTAACTTGTGTGTGTGTGTGTGAGTGTCATCAGAAATAGAGACCCATTAGCATTTTTTCAATATCATCATAGTCAAATGATTTAAGCCAAGTTAAGATTATATTTTTAAATTTTATTATTATTGTGCTTTCTTATTTTTATTTGCTTATTTAATATATTGTATAAGTGTGGAACGATGACATTAGACTGCTTCTGCGCAAATCTCTTTTTTACTCTAGGCACAGGACACCTTTCAACTCTACTGGATACATCTGGTAAGTAAGGTACGACTTTTTTATGGTAACGTCGTATACTTTCGTATATGTTAATAGTTTTCTTATACTGAGAACATTAGCTTTGTCATAGACAGCGGTGCTAGATTACCAAAAATGCGAACCAATGGATCAAGTCTAAATATTATATAATACTAGCATCAAAGGTATTAAAGCAACCTTAAGAACCGTGCATTTTTTTTTTCTTTTGAAGAAATTTGATACATGTATACTCCCTGTCTTGACCTACGGATGCCAGACCTGGGCACTTACTAAAGCTCACAGTCAGAAGCTGGAAATCAGCCAAAGAGCTATGGAAAGAAGTATGATCAACAAGAAAAGAATTGGCTACTTGACAGTTTTCGGAAAAGTATTCAAGAAGTTGCGTAGGCTTATTTTAAACCTCTTACATTCATTTTCTTCTCAAAAAAACCCTTATTTATTGGATAAAAAATAGATTTCTTATTTATTAATTTGAAACTCGCACGAAAACAGCCGGTCACGTGACATATGGTACTGTGACGTCATACCCCAATAAATAAACAAAAGTAACGACGATCGCTCTAACTCTTCAGCATATTTTGAGTGGAAAGTTTAGTTTTTTCACTTGATTTATGAAAATGACAAGCTACAAGACGTGTGCCGTGCCTAATTAAATATCCTGATAAATTACTGCAAACGAAAATGACACGACGTTTTGTTTATTTGGTGTAATGTGACATCAAATTTTAAAGAATCATGGCCGCCCGTGTTTCGGTTCTTGTAATTCACAGATAAAAAAACTCAAGTTTATTTTTCAAAAATAAAATATTTACAAATTATTTTTATGCAAAAAACATATTGTATAATTGTTCTTAAGACGATACCAAAAAAAATTTGAGCTTTTTGAAATAGTTTTATTACACTATGGCATAATTAATGGATATTTTTTTTGATAATATGCTTATTGACTATTTGATTAATGGTTTGGTTGACGTGAAAACACGATTGGATTACATTGCCTCGATAGAATTTAATTCCGAAAAGACCTCTTCTTTCTTTTATTTTTGCATTTTATTCTAAAATCATAACGAATTTCATAGCTTAACTCCACTCAAAATATGGGTATTAGGTATTTGAAAAGTCTGCTTGAAAATATTTTTGATAAATTAGCGTAATTAATTTTTATTTGGTTTGGCGCTTACGTTTTTTTATCTGGGAGCGAGCGCATTGTTGCGCTCTCTTTCTTCGCATCTTGAAGTAAATAACTCTGTCACTTTCGTAGCTCCGCCCAGTGGCGCCCAGTGGCGCCCAGTCGGCCTGCAAGCTTTGTCAGTGATAGATCTGTGTCGAATCGTCTCATAAATATTATTGTTGTATTTGTTTGAGTGCGTCTCCAAATTTTTATTTTATTTGACTATTGAATAATGTGTATCATTACATTACCGATATGGGAATTAAGTCTAAAAGACAACGAAAAATAAGCAAATTCCAACACAAAAAACGCCTCAGAGAAAAAGCTCGTAAAATGACGGAAAATAAAAAGTGAGTATACAATACATTTATAATAAATAGCATGTTGAATAATTATTATAACTAGGTATATAATAAATGTTATTAATAATTGTAAGTATCTTAGACCTTATCCAGTCTCTGTATGGTTGATATCTATATAATATACTCGTAAAAGAAAGTTGTGTTAGTTACACTATTTATAACTCAAGAACGGCTGAACCGATTTGGCTGAAAATTGGTGGGGAGGTAGCTTAGGACCAAGAGACGGACATAGGATTAAAAAATACGAAAAAATCACAAAAAAATAATAATGAAGAAAATTATTTTTTTGTATTGAACGACTTTTTGACATGTCCCGAGATCGGACTGACAGATGATGTTTTAGTTTCACAATCGGTGGAGCTGAAATCGCGTTTTATTTTCAGGGCAGTACAACGTCTGCTGGGCCCACTAGTATAATATTATAAATCATCTTGGCTTGAATAAGAGTTTTTTCAGGGGACTTTATTTCTGAAAATTGAATATTTATATACAAATTTGATTTTACAGAGCCAACCGATCAACATTACATGAGGTTACAAAATTACAACGCCTCCGGAGCTAACCTTGGAGCATACATGTGAATCGGAAAACAGAAGAATAGAGTCGCCATTGTCATTTTTAAATATGGAATTAAATATTTTTTTAAAAACTCCTTTCTCATCCCTCGTCCACATATTATAAACGACACCGACGTAAAAATTCAGCTTTCTAGGTCCTAGGGTTTAGACTGGGCGTTGATGAGTCAGTGAGTCAGGTCTTTTCATTTTTCATACCAACCTTGAACTCCCGTTTCACCTCTTCAGGGGTGGAATTTAAGAAAACGCTAAAACACGTATTTCTTTATTTCTAATTATTAGCTTAAAAACACAGTTTCATGCTTCTAGCTTCAAAAATGACGGAATTCCATACAAACTTTCAACCCCCGGTTCACCCCCTCAGGGGTAGAATTTAAAAAAACGCTAAAATACGTGTTTTTAGGGTTCCGTACCTCAAAAGGTAAAAAAAGGAACCCTTATAAGATCACTCTCTTGTCCGTCTGTCTGTCTGTCTGTCTGTCCGTGTGTCACCACCGATTATCTAAGGAACGGGTGGACCTAGCAAGTTGAAATTTATACCAGACTAGCTTTTGCCCGCGACTCCGTCCGCGTGGAATTAGTAATTTGCGTAGCTTATTTTTTATCCAATCTGCTTTTTAGAGTTCCATACAAAAAAACGGGCCTTTATAGTACCACTCGTGCGTCTGTCTATCCGGACATGTCACAGACATTTGCTCCAAATCTACTTGACCAAATCAGGTGAAATTTGGTAGGATGGTGTAATTCTATGACCCAAACACGGATGTGCAAAGTAAATATATATTTTTTTAAATAAGGTTAATTTTCGGGGGACAAATTAGGTACTTAGGAAATTTAAAAAAATGTTTTGCAAACCTTACTGTGTCATATAGAAAATGAAAGGGCTCGTTTTCTTAGAATCTTAAATATATTTTTGTTAGTATTGTAAAATAAATAGTTTCGATTTTATTCATCACACCTAACCTATCAATTGAAAATAAAGTGGTAAACTCATCATCATCATCATAATACATTCACTGACTTTGGCATTGTACGGAACCCTGTCCACGCGAGTTCAACTCGAACTTGGCTGGTTTTTTCATAAATATCCAGACAGACAGTCATAAATCAGTTCAGCGGTTATTAATTCCCCATACAAACTTTCACCCCCTTAAGGGGTGATTTCTGAGATAAAAACTATCCTATGTTCTTTCCCGGGACTCAAACTATCCCTATACCAAATTTCATATAATCCGTTCGGTGGTTTAAGCGTGAAGAGGTAACAGACAGACAGACAGAAATTAGTTCAGCGGTAATTGATTTCACATTCAAACATCCCCCCCCCCCCCTTTCACTTATTTTGAGGTGTCAAAGGGTGATTTCTGGAATTAAATTCATCCTATGTTCTTTCCCGGGACTCAAACTATTCCTATATCAAATTTCATCTAAATCGGTTCGGCGGTTTAAGCGTGAAGAAGTACCTAACAGACAGACAAAAATAACTTAGTTCAGCGGTATTTGATTTCCCATACAAACTTCCACCCCCCTTTTCATCCCTTTAAAGGGTGACCGTTGGGATAAAAACTATCCTTTGTTCTTTCCCGGGACTCAAACTATTCCTATACCAAATTTCATCTAAATCGGTTCGGCGGTTTAAGCGTGAAGAAGTACCTAACAGACAGACAAAAATAACTTAGTTCAGCGGTATTTGATTTCTCATACAAACTTCCACCCCCCTTTTCATCCCCTTAAAGGGTGATTGTTGGGATAAAAACTATCTTTTATTCTTTCCCGGGACTCAAACTATTCCTATACCAAATTTCATCTAAATCGGTTCGGTGGTTTAAGCGTGAAGAAGTACCTAACAGACAGACAAAAATAACTTAGTTCAGCGGTATTTGATTTCTCATACAAACTTCCACCCCCTTTTCATCCCCTTAAAGGGTGATTGTTGGGATAAAAACTATCCTATGTTTTTTCCCGGGACTTAAACTATCCTTATACCAAATTTCATCGAAATCGGTTCGGCGGTTTAATAAAATAAATATCCTCGGACATTTGTTCACACACGGCTATCTGATCCCAAACTAAGCAGAGCTTGTAATATGGAAACCAGATCACTGATATACTACATATACTACTTTTTTTTTTGTAAATACATACTTAAATAGATAATTACACCCAGACTCAGGACAAACAGACATGTTCATGCACACAAATGTCTGTCCTGGATGGGAATCGAACCCACGACCTGCGGCGTGATAGGCAGTGTGTTAACCAACCACGCCAACCGGCCCGTCTTTAAGCGTGAAGAAGTAACAGACAGACAGACAGACACACTTTCGCATTTATAATATTAAGTAAGTATGGATACTGAGGTATATAGTCCCTATTGGGTGTATAAAAATCAAGGTCCTGAGTCAACACGATAAAAAGATATCGGCAAATTTAGATTTCCGCGAAAACTTGTAAGTACCAAAATTTACCTGAATTTTCAACTTTTTTTATATTTCGGAATTTTTTCTTTATTTGTGCTGTAAGACCTCGCTTTTAACCAAAATTGACAATTCTAGGTCAACCGTAAGTACCCTATAGGTTTTGGGTCGAAAACCTATATAGTCGTTCCCGTTGACCTAGAATCATGAAATTTGGCAAAAAGCAAGGTCTTACAGCACAAATAATGGAAAAATTCCAAAAAATTGAAAAAAGATGAAAATTAAAGGGTGCCCCCATACATACATAGTAAGCCCCAATTAAGATAGACCTCTGAGTTGTATCGGCGCTCATATAATTTAGAGGTCTAGCTTAATTGGCAAAAACCTCAAATAAGGTAATCGAAAACGTAATCTATTGACAAGATTGTACGGAACCCTCGGTGCGTGAGTTGGACTCGCACTTGACCGGTATTTTTCTTTTGTAATTGTTAGTCTAAGAACAAAGTTTCATGTTTCTAGCTTAAAAAATGACCGACATAAATACGACGAAATATCATACAAACTTACAACCCCTTTTTTTATCCCCTTAATTTCAAAATTTACAAAATTAACTTTACACACAGCACTTTTAAAATTTATGTTTAAAAATTAATAAAAAGAAAACTATTTATAGAATATATTTTGACTTCTCAACATTTTAATAGTAACTTACTACACATATATCTTGAAAATCCGTTCAGCTGTTACGGAGCTACGTGGTACAAATAAATGCGAAAGTTTGTTGTAGTACAAACAAACACAAATTTTCGCATTTATAGTATGAATATGATTTCAGTATTTAGATAATTATGTACATTAGTCATTAAAAATAAATATAAGCTCTGTTTATGCTAGAATTACTTAGATATTTAATCAATATATATTTAAATTAGGGCCGAGCCAAATAAAGATAATAAGTTCGTTTTATTCAGAGAAATAAACAAATTCATTGTATTTTTACGGCTCCATGCCTCCTCTATTCTAAAACTTCAAAACACTGTCAGGCACAGGCACACACAATAATAGTTGCGGTGCGTTCCCGATGTTTCTATTCTCCTCGCGTCCACTGTTAAACCACGCCCATCAAGCTATGATTTATTTTTTACGTATCACCTTAACTTATAAACTACCATATCTAATATAATTCATGTTTTTTCATTACAACTGTCAAATAGCCAATTGAACAAAACCTTGAGGAAACGCACTAAAATTAAAGATGCTACAGTCTGCGTCAAAAAACTGAAATGGAGATGGATAGGCCATACCATACGAGGAACAGACAAGTGGAGTAGAAGGGTAATGTATTGGTATCCCACATACATGAAAAGAAGTAGAGGACGACAACACAAACGATGGGAAGATGAGGTAAAGGAAACAGCGGGGAGCACCTGGAGCCGGAGAACATGGGACAGAGAGGAATGGAGGAAGTTGGGGGAGGCCTTAGCCGAAAAAAGGCAAACAGATACAGTTGTCGATGTCGATTTTTAATTGTCAAACAGTATAGATTTAAATTTAGTATTAAAAAAAATGTGTCTGAATAAAGGCTATAATAAAAAAAGAACCGTGCATTAGAGTAAAAAATATTTTGTAATATATCAAACATGTGACGATTAAAAATACTTATATGAGTTTACTTAATAAAAAGATTTTTGAATTTGAATTTGTAGGTTTAAAGATAAGCCAAAAAATGTTGAGCCTTTTTAACCGACTTCAAAAAAAAGGAGGAGGTTCTCAATTCGTCTGTATGTTTTTTTTTTTATTTGACTAAGCTTTAAAAACCTGTTATATTGAGTCAATAAAAATAGTAATTAAAGTTAAGTATATACAATTAAAATAACGTAATTAAATTAAGATAGATATAAGATAAATAAATAATAAATTTATATTAAATAAATAAATAAAGTATTAACATGAAAAAAGAGAATAAAATAAATTACACATACATTAAAATAATTTTAATAAATATAATATTGGAGTTAATTCTTAAAGGTTACTTCAGAATTATAGAAATAGTTAGTTTCCTATGCTTTGTCAAAACATAATGATTTATTTCAATAAAGAAACTAAAAATAATTGTGTTCCAAAAGACAGGTGGCTATATCGTGAAAAAATTAAATTAGGAACATTAAATTACAAGTAAGGAAGTTGTGCCAGCTATTTTCAAAATTCTAAATAATAAGCGAATTAAATAATATATTATTAAATAATATATAAAAACACAATAATAAGATAAACATTTAATTTCAAATTGTGTTCCAGAGATTTCTAGAAAAAAATGTAGCCTTAGTAGAATCATTTCTGTTGCACTGCACGTGTCTTGTAAAACTTTAAAATAGCCGAGATACATGTAAAATCATTCACGTTTGGATAAAAAAAAACGTTTATTGCAAAATATATTTTAAATTGCTTTCATCTGTTAGACAACCATTCGCAATTTCATAAACATAAAAAAGTATAGAGTTCTTTGAACCTGCCTAGCTAGTATAAACTAAGTATACACCGTTAATTTTTATTTTTACAACTTTAATGGTTAGTGTACAAACGTGTGAATTTAAGAAAAAAAGATGTCGAAAATATCTCACAAAATTATCCGAATCTTCCGGGTCTTGAATTCCCGCGTAAACAAAACGCTTGTTGGGTCGTTGACCCCAACGGTACCGTCCAACTTGTCCGAACCGGTTGGTCTTCTTTGGCTGTGACGTCACTTTACTTGTTCTTTTCGATCACAGATGGCATCACAATTGAGCCAAATTGATGTTTTGAAATGTATAATGTCTACTACAATATAACTGAAAATAGAAGACTATCATCATACTTAAAATTAATCCAAATTCAATAAAGAAAACAAAGTATTGAACTAAAATTGTAATAGGAATGCCAATTATATCTGAAGTCAAGAAAAAAATCACAAGATATACAGTGACCTCTATTGTTGAATAGCTTTACTATCATAACTGCCATCTTCATAAGTGAACGTAGTTCCATATAATTGTTAAGATGGCGCTGATTACAAAGACGCGATAGTGCCAAAGTAAAATAATAGATGGCGTTACAAGTTTCATAAGATACATTGTTTTATGAAATACATTATTTCATGTCAGTCATTCATTTCATTCAGTGAAGTTTTTAATTCATCAAACAAACAAGAAGTTTGCATTCGTTCGTTTCCTCGCTCACGCACGTCACAGCTGCATAACGTTTTATTTGGTTTTTGTTGTTATTATTATAACAATAACAGTGTGTTACCGTTAAAATTGCCACATGGAGGACCTATAGGTATGCTTATAATTGTAATTTGTAAATACTGTTAAGGATAATGATGATATATTTATATCACATAATATTTTGCTACTTGCCATATTTGCATTGTTTATACTATTACGATAGGTAAAATTAACATAAGAAAAGTTTCACGTCCATTTATGGAAACTGACTGAACGAACAGCAGTAGGTACAATCAACTTAGCTAGGTATGTGCGTTTGCCAATTGATTGCCTATTCACACTTAAATTGATTTACTGTGTACCTACTAAGTATCTTTATTGAATTATATTTATGATACGGACTTGTAGTGCTGTGGAGATATGACGAAATATAGGTAATTAAGTATGTAAAAGCAATGTAGGCTTCCTCGTAACTATTAGCTGAATATAATTAATTGCTAGTTTCACCGGTTGACGATAATGTAGGTAGGATAGATTTTCTGGTACTTTATAGATATACCTACCTACCTACTTTCTTAATCTGTTAATTTCGAATGAGACCAAATCTTTCAGGAACTGGCCCTTATTTTCTCGCGCTCTGGAATATTTGGGATCTAGTTCGAATAGTCTACCTTACTTATGATATAGGTACTTACCTATGTTGATCTTTGTTCGATCTTGTATAACTATAGGTGAGCCGAGGTCATTACGTAGGTACGTAGACGGTAGAACCAATCAGTCGTGCCGCGTCGCCGGGCGTCGCCTACTGCGGCAGCCTATGTCAGGTTTTCGCGTCAGACTCCCCGATTTGGTTATCATTGGTATCAACTCCATACAAAATAGCACACACATATTATACCCGTAACTACTTTATCAGTGTGGACAAATTTCTTAATTTCTAGATGTATAAGTTATCTAGAAGTTATCTAAGGTCAGGAATGTATTTTCTTAACGGCTGTGTGCGCTGAAACCATGTTTATGGTAGGCTTTCCTAAAAGTATATTAGGTAGACCTAAATTAGCAAAAAGGTAACAATTAAAGTCTATGATTGAAGCTTAAAGCGATGATAGCTCAGTGGTACGTCGAATGCCGTAGAGGTTGTGAGTTTGAATCTTATATGCTTGACATTTAGGTGAAGGAATACATCGGAAACCATAGCACGAAGGTCGATTGGTACCTAGTACTCGCCTGGCTGGCTACCAGTTACCACCAATATGTCGCCAAGCACATAGGCTTTGTTAAATACCATGGTGAGAATGTAGTAGTGTAATACACAAGTCGATCAAATGTAAAAAAGATTAGCCTCAATTATGGTAATTAACTAAGTCATACTAATAAACCTACAATAAAATAGTAAACATATTCTAAAACATTATTTAATCTAGGTATGTCAAAACAAAGCATAAATACAATCCGTATTAAAATCGCAATTAAAATCCCACCCGAAAATCCGTAACAAAGAGAACAAAATACATCCAGTGTAGAGCAACTGAATAAAAAGAATTACCTAAGTACGTGGCAATGGGGTGAGCCTGCAGATAAATACTTATCTCCCTCTGACGTATGTTATGTTGGTCGCCGTCTCGTTCTCACATCTCACTGCCCCTCAGACGTGTGACATCCCCGCGGGGTTTAGCTGCGGTGTAGGGTTGTACTTAACGGTTTTATTGTAAATTAATAAAGCGTGAAATAAATAACTTATTGGAAAAACGTGAGGTCGATGTTTTTTAAAAACAAGCTTTGGATTTAGAGTAAAGTCACTTTATTTTTCGAGTTATTCTCAGCAAGCCCTTTCATTTGATACCCATATTGTGGGAGTGCATTAAAAAATAATAGTCCGCTATCTTAGATTTAGAATGACGTCACACAACTAACCATGCATTGTTCTTCAAACTAAACGTGTATACAAAATTTCAGCTCAATCGGTTAAAGATATCTGCTTCAAAAAATCAAAGAGATGTTACATGTTTCGTTATGGAAAAATTACGAATGGTATTTTGTCTCAGACTTTTTTTTTATACCACGAGGTGGCAAACAAGCTTACGGCCCACCTGATGGTAAGCGGTTACCGTAGCCTATGGACGCTTGCAACACCAGAGGCGTCACGAGCGCGTTGCCGACCTTGCATAAACCTTCTTACTCCTCTTTTGAAGAACCCCATGCTGTAGTCTTCAGGGAAAACCTCTACAGGGAGCTCATTCCACAACCTTATCGTGCGCGGGTGAAAGTGTCTCTCAAACCGCACGGTACGTGACCAATTTGGTTCTAAGGTGTGCGGCTCTTTTGAAGAACCCCATGCTGTAGTCTTCAGGTAAAACCTCTACAGGGAGCTCATTCCACAACCTGATCGTGCGCGGGTGAAAGTGTCTCTCAAACCGCACGGTACGCGACCAATTTGGTTCTAAGGTGTGAGGCTCTTTTGAAGAACCCCATGCTGTAGTCTTCAGGGAAAACCTCTACAGGGAGCTCATTCCACAACCTTATCGTGCGCGGGTGAAAGTGTCTCTCAAACCGCACGGTACGTGACCAATTTGGTTCTAAGGTGTGCGGCTCTTTTGAAGAACCCCATGCTGTAGTCTTCAGGTAAAACCTCTACAGGGAGCTCATTCCACAACCTGATCGTGCGCGGGTGAAAGTGTCTCTCAAACCGCACGGTACGCGACCAATTTGGTTCTAAGGTGTGAGGCTCTTTTGAAGAACCCCATGCTGTAGTCTTCAGGGAAAACCTCTACAGGGAGCTCATTCCACAACCTTATCGTGCGCGGGTGAAAGTGTCTCTCAAACCGCACGGTACGTGACCAATTTGGTTCTAAGGTGTGCGGCTCTTTTGAAGAACCCCATGCTGTAGTCTTCAGGTAAAACCTCTACAGGGAGCTCATTCCACAACCTGATCGTGCGCGGGTGAAAGTGTCTCTCAAACCGCACGGTACGCGACCAATTTGGTTCTAAGGTGTGAGGCTCTTTTGAAGAACCCCATGCTGTAGTCTTCAGGTAAAACCTCTACAGGGAGCTCATTCCACAACCTGATCGTGTGCGGGTGAAAGTGTCTCTCAAACCGCACGGTACGCGACCAATTTGGTTCTAAGGTGTGAGGCTCTTTTGAAGAACCCCATGCTGTAGTCTTCAGGTAAAACCTCTACAGGGAGCTCATTCCACAACCTGATCTTGCGCGGGTGAAAGTGTCTCTCAAACCGCACGGTACGCGACCAATTTGGTTCTAAGGTGTGAGGATAAACTCCCTGTCGACGGCGGGCGGTGCGATGGTAGAAAGTTGCCGTGGGCATCATCACTATTTCAGGTAAATGTCCATTGCTGAATTAACCCTACCCCATGGATGTCCAAGGTCTCTTGATGAGCCACTTAAGCCTCAGCCACAGAGGTCACCACACCTCACGAATGCTTATGTGGCGTAATCGTCAATCTAAGTGACACAAGCAGCCCGTGCAAAGCCAGGTGCTCGCACTAGTCAATTTTATGACTCTATTACCTTTAATTGTAATAAATACAGTTCGGCATCCCTGCCGACCGCCGCCCCTGGCCGCCCCTCTCGCATAAAATCAATATTTATAGGGACGTTGTATTTCACCATTCAGTACAAGTAAAACTCATATGATCGTGTCTCGGGCCTTTATATGGTTATTAGATATATTGATTCGACGGCCGCTTTAACGCCCCGTTTTAGTAACTGATTAACTATTCACGCCAGATATTTAATCTCATTCCAGGTCCGAAAGTAACTACAGTACATAATGTATTTCATGAAAATCCATTCAGCAGTTACGGTGCTATGTGAAAAACGCCCAAACTTTCCCATATATAAAATACTAGCTGTCCCCCGAGGTTTTACCCGCGTTCCCGTGGGATCTTATTTTTTCCCGGACTCACAAATAACGTGGCTTTCTGTAGGTAAAAGGATTTTCAAAATCGGTTCAGTAGATCCAGAGATTACCCCCTACAAACTCACAAAATACCTTAAACTGAGAAGAACTGATAGAGAAACTCAGAAGGTTAGGAACATTTTTTGGTATACTTTTTACAAACTGGCTAATTTGAGTATCCAATTGCTCTAACTCTATAGATTAGAGTTAGAGCAAGTCTTCTCAGTTTAGTTACTTTGTCCTTCATAGTTCCGTTCCATAGACTTTATAGACCTCTAAAAGGGACTAAACCCCCCTATGGAGGTACCTATTTATGACTCCAGGCGAGATTACAAAAAACCGGCCAAGTGCGAGTCGGACTCGCGTACAAATGGTTCCGTAAAAATGGCAAAAAAATCACGTTTGTTATATGGGATCCCCCTTAAATATTTATTTTATTCTGTTTTTAATTTGTTGTTACAGCGGCAACAGAAATACATCATCTGTGAAATTTTCAACTGTCTAGCTATCGCGGTTCTTGAGATACAGCCTGTTGTGGTGACAGACAGCGAAGTCTTAGTAATGGGGTCCCGTTTTTACCCTTTGGGTACGGAACCCTAAAAACGATACATAAAAATACTTACCTATTCTATTATTCACCGAAATTAGGATATTTCTAAGGTAGGTAGGTGATGTCAACATGCTAGGGTGTGTATGAATTTTATTTTTGAAGGATAATCCGGAATGTAAAACAACGTTCTCTAATAAATCTTAGGTATCACATACACACAAATGAGACGATAAAATTATTATTAGTTACTTGTCAGATAGACAATATTGGCGAATGAGTAGGTATTTTAGATTACTTATGTCAAAAATAGAACTTGTTATAAATGATTCAAACTTCAAAATCTACATACATACATGTAGGTATCTACATACTACATACCTACATACATACAGCAGATCTAATTAATCTATGAAGTTAAATTAAATACAATATTTTAACTCTATTATCAATGTTTTTTGCACGGTGGTAGGGTACTATGTGGTACTCGACTGGCTGGCTACCACCCTCAAGTTGAAAATCTGTCGCCAAGCACCTGTTGGTGTGTTCCGGCAATTGCACTTGAGAGCCAGTTTGCCTTTAAGGCATTGTAATAAGGTGTACAACACAGCACTCCCCTGGTATTGTCAATGTCTATAGGCGAACGGTTGTCACTTACCATCAGGTGACCCGGCCGCCTCGTTGTCACTAGTGACATAAAAAAAATATGTAGGAACGTAACATTAGCATCTCAGCTGTTGTAGACTTTAAGTAGGCAGTTAGGAGATCTAAGGAACGCTAGTTCTCTCCAGTTACCAATGAGCCGTGGTCAATCTCAAAGAGTTACTTATTAAAAAACAAAATCAACGATGGAAACTTATTTACAAGTCAATGGCAAATTCAAACACTTTCCTTTTTTACAAAAATGACAGTCCTAGATTCACGTGAATCATAGTCACATAACAAGCACGCTACATCGACAGCTGCGAGATTATCCCATTACATGCAAAAAATGCGCAGCGGACTCAGACAAAAACTATTCTTAGCGACTGTTAATTTAAAAACGCCCAGAATGGATATGGCGGCTTGGTTTCGAACCTATTTAGTAATCAATTCTAGTTTCTACATATTTGCCCCAGTTTTAACCACGATGGGTAGACCGGGAGAAATGTATTTATACCAAATTCTAATATGCATTTATTATTATTTAATTCTAGTTAGGTACCTACAGTGAATCTGCCACTTACACAGCGTAGACGGCCTAAAAGAATCCTTATTCATCCGGCTAGGCCCGTTCCCTATTTTAGAAGCCCTTTCGTTTTTTATTTCACTCAGTTACTTAATTTTATCATTGACTAGCTGTTCTCTGCGGTTTCACCCGCGTTCCCGTGGGATCTTATCTTTTCCCGGGACAAAATACCTATAGCCTATGTTCATTAGGGATAATGTATAGCTTTCTAATGGTGAAACAATTTTTCAAATCATACTTGTGTGTGAACAGGTGCTGCTTGTGGGGGCTGGTCTGCTTGAGTTTGTTGTTTACTAAGTCAGTCATAATTAAGTTCTATAGATTACTATTTTTACCGCCATAACACGCAAATATTGTCAGTGAGACTAGATAAATAATAATTGAATGTAATAGGTGTAGTTGTTTTTGGCTGAGTTTATTGCCGGCTCTTCTCAGCAAAAGCAACCTTCCGAACCGTGGATTAGAGTCTGACTATTCATACGTGCCCGTGAAGGCCTATTTGGATGAATAAACATTTCATTTCAATCGGTCCAGTAAGTTTCAGAGCCTATTCAATGCAAACAAACAATCAAATCTTTCCTTTTTATAATACCTATTAGTATAGATTAGATAATTTATAACTATTTTCTAACATGCGTTTTCACTCGCGCTTTCGAAATGAATAATAGTTGAATAAATAATCAGGGATAATGTAGCTTCCTAATTAGAAAATATAATTATGAAAATCGGATCAGTTATTTCCGAGATAAACTCAATCCAAACTTTTAAACTTTTCCTCTTCATTACCCGACTGCGCGACGCAAAGGAGGGTAATGTGTTTATAATATTAGTATACTTAGATTAATTTACTGTCGTATAAATTATACGTATGTATTTACCTAACGTTAGGAACACATACCTAACTAAACTTCGTCACCAAATTGATATCTCAAGAGTACCTATTATCATTCGTGCAAACATCTTCGATACCTGTCAACTTCCGTCAACCGCTAACAATACATAGACAAATTAAACAAGACCTCCTCAATCATCACCAGTTCCCCCGCTAAGCTCCATATTATATACCTAGAGAGCGGGGTGGGAGTTCAACACAGCTGGTTGGAACACCTCCCGGAGATCAATGACCTGCAAGATCGTCCATCAAAGCATGTTAGACAGCTCAGTTTTATGTTATATCCAATGGATTTCTGGGTTTTAAACTATTTTTCACCATTGATAGCATAAAATCGCCTAAAATATTCGGCTGCGACACGATTACAACCTTTTCTTTTAAACTCTACTTATAAAGATAATTAGGTAGGTATGTAAGTACCTAGTTGAATACACGACCTTTTACCAGATAAACCGCAATAACAGTCCTAGACTAGATCCAAGATGCTTATTCGTATGTTTTCCTTTCGTGATTGAATGTTTATGTTTACTGATTTCGACACTAGATGGCAGGCCAATGCCTGATATTAAATAATTTTATGTATAGGAAAGGTGTTATAACATATATCGATGTAGGTCCACAATTTTACCATATGGTATGATGTGACTGATTGTGGTAAGCACACAAAGCCTAGAACAATGAGTTTATTAGTACTTTATCAAGTCTTTTCGGATAATTTTATTACTTGGTGACAAGTTACAAAAATATGCCTGTCTGATAACATGAACTAGGTTAGCCAAGTTAAGTACCTACCTAACAAATAACGTAGTTTCATTGTTGGTAGATACTACTTGATAATAATTTTGTGTTAGTTTGGTAGGTAAGTAACTTTACCTGAACAAGAAAGAAATTGAGGTTTTTTTTTATTAGGTGCATTAGGCCTTACTAAATTTTTTTAACATTGTTTATGTTTTTAACGTATTTATCGTATCTTCCAGTCATAGTCGAACAATGTGACGTTATTTATGTGACGGTTTAAACAGTATTTTAGTTTTTTAAGTGGCTCTTACTTAATGTTCATTTCATCACCGTGCGTATAGAATGCAACATGAAACATCATGAGATGTGTATTGTTAGCGCTGTCTAGCATTAGTCAATACAGATTTGTGTGTTATTTTAGTTCTTTACATTAGTAGTGCTTGTTTCACTACATCACTGTAGCTTTAGCCTTTCTGTGTGGAGCACTCAGGTACGTACGCTGCCCGAAAGAGACAAAACCATCGGTTAAACTCGGCTACATTTTAACACCGGACATTTATACCGGCTCGTTGCCTCGTTGGACTTTCTTTCGACCCCGCACAGCGGCTGCACGACCAATCAATACAATAATCGTACCTTACAATAAAACATCTCATCTGCCTATCAATTTACCTATAAATATTAGTTATCGGTTAAAGTTAGGTGTGAAATAACATCAGCGGCGCATTGTACGTGAAAAATTAGCCTAGAAACGTGTGCGATACGTATATAATGTGGGTTTTAACGGCAGGACGCCGCATCGGTTAGGCTTTGAGCGTTCGGGGACGCGTCGAGTTGTAATCCGCGATCAAAATGGAAGCCGTCGGCCATCTTAGGTCTGCCGCGAGCGAGAGAGCGCGGTCCGCTTCGGGAATTTGGGAAATTGGTGTTTTTTTTCTGTTGTAAAGAGAGCAGTATATAAGAGGTCGGTAGGCAGAGGACAGGGTGGGCGAGGGGCGCGGGGTGATCTCCGCACGGGCATAGCATAGCGGTGTGAAGGGAAAGAACTGCGGTAGGAACGCACGAGGGGAAACGTTGCGAGATTTGTCCGGAGATAACATTGGTCGTAAATCATTTTGAGATTTATAGTTTCTGATCTTTTGTTATTTATATGCATTGGTGCCGTTTCTTCTAGTTTTGTTGTTTACAATTCATGTCTTTATTTCGTTGCAGTATTGTTACTCACAAACATTAATATTGTTAATCACAAACATTAATATTGTTTTAAAAATAAAACAAAAATATTGATTAAGTGCAATTTTCTCGAATTTACGTGTTCTAGGGTTTTAATTTGTTGATATTTTTGTACTGAACAACATAATTTAAAAAAAAAACCTTTCTATTACAATTAAGTACGACAGACAAACGTTCCTATGCATCCCCATTTATATATTATTATGTTCATTATTACTGAGCGCATAATATCCTCGGATTAATCTCCGTTCCTCCACTACCTCGTGCACCGGTCACCTATCTTTCATTGCACGTACGCGCGGTGCGCGGGGGGGCGGCCGCCGCGCGGCATACGCGGAGCCATCTTGCCAGCGGTCGTCGAATTGCTCGCGTCTCCGCGACACAAATCGCTTTTAATTCGCACTAATTAACAGTTAAAACCGATAAAAACAATACATACAAGTGCTGAAATATAATATTAGTGCCGCGGACACAGTGATCCCAAAACATTGTTGACATAAATTGTGTGTTGTGTTGTTTTATGTGTGTGTGCATTCCAACTGTCTAGGTGAGTAGTCACTAGTCTTTGTGCGCGACAATTATCATTCTGATCGATTCGGTACGCGCGGGGGTGTGCAGCCGGCCCGTTTTATATCTTTTGTTGTTTTGTAACGCTACCAAATCAATAATTTTAGTGGCGAAGAGTGGCGGCTAGCTGTATCCCCGTCCCCGCGCTCTAAATACAAATCCTTTTGAGTTTCGAACGCCTTAGGTGTTCTAACGGTGTACCTAATATCTCCAACTGTTACTTTGATATTAAGTGCTAACGTGCATCGATTGAAAGAGCAAATATATCGCTGCGAAAGTTAGTTCTTAGTCGGAAAGTTAGTCATAGATAGCGAGTGATAAAAAGTGATATCCGACCGGCAGAGCTAAAGGTATTCATTCCAAAATAAATATGCATGATTTAATCTACCTAGGTGTGTTAGCAGGTTTGTTTTTCAATGTAATGTTTTGTTTATTTCTATAAATTGACCAGCCAGGTGTTAAAATCTTACCTAATGCAGTGCTAAATCACGCACAGGTACATATTTAATTTGATTAGGGTCTTACTGCACCTCTATTTTACTTATAAACTGTTATTTAGAAAGTTTATCGATGACTTAGATAAAGTAATAATTTATTATGCACGCTATTTTGTTACGTAAGATAAGTAAGTATTTAACGTGTTATTATATCGTTTCGAATATACAAACTAGTAAATTCTTGTGAGATGCAATAACAAATGTAAGTTTGGATTTTTAAAACTTATAAAACGGAGTGGAATAAGTTCATAAAATTCCTGTTCGACAGGTACAGTCAGCAAAAATAATTTATGTCATAATTTAATGACAACAAACCTAAGTGGATACAAATTAATAGATAAATGCTCTTAAGGATAATTAAGAAAACTTGTCTACCTAGGTACCTACTACCTACCTACAGGTAGATAACCTCAGATGAAGATATGCAAAATAACTTACTTAATGTTAATGATAGTGTAACAAGGCCAACAATATTATCTCTCATTCATGCTAACCAGTGTTCGCTTTTACTAAAGATTACATTTTATTACGCTATTACGTACGTACGAGCTAGATAACACGTTGCATCATATTTTGATAAGAGCCAGTGTCAACAATGCAATCAAAACAAAAGGGGCTGAAAATATTTAAAAACAGAATCGTAAAAGATAGCCATTGTTATAGAAAAAGTTAAACATTCAAAATTCGAACGCACGATAGCTGTAATGGCGGATACGTAAGCACATCGAGCATGAAATAATTGCATTCGTTCACGACCGCGCCTTGTGAACGGCCTCTCCGACTTCATATTAGCTAGACATACCTATGTAGGTACTTAAACAGAGTTACTGCCTATCGTTATTACCCGAACACGTAAAACTGTGTGAACGCGATCACCCGCCCCGCGCGTTTCTGCGTTCATCTCGAATTTGTCGCGTTGCATTCCACAGACAAGACGGGTCATCCATCGGGCTTTTTTTTTTAACATTGGCTCGAGGTGCTCCAACCGCCTATTATGCGACCAGCCAAAAGCGTCAGTTTCCAACTTCAGTAAATGTAATTACGGATGTCGTCCATAAACTGTGCGGGTTAGCTTTTAAATGCTGATTCATCGGTCGTTATGGTCCGTGAGATGTTATCTTGTTCGGGCCAGCGAACGTTTTTTCGACAATGACTGATTATTTGTTTATTGTGTACGATTAGAAAAATCTTCTCCAACGAATTTATTTATTGCGAAATTATCTACCGTTCGGTTATTCATACGATGTAATGAACTGGATTCATATGAATAAAGTGTAAATTGGTCCAAGATATTTACATATTATATGAAAACTACCATTTATTAACCTTCGTATCTAAACTAGATGACATCATATTGACTATAGACAGGTGTTAATGAGAATTCAACCATCCATATGCTAATAGCTATCTTAGTAAAGATATTACTAAAGCATAGGTTACTCCCGCCCGACACAAAAAGGCTATATCCTTAGTAATTACCAATTCATTACCATTCGTAGATGTCAATATAAATCTGTCTATCAATAGCCAGTTTCTATTCTCACCGCAAATAAGTCAATACTCTCTGATTCATGATGAAATGCACCTACATGAAACTCATTTAGCTAATAAAGAACTCGATTCAAATGTTGCTTAGGCAGCGAATATGCTCAAAATATACACAGACCAATAATTTCTAAAAGTTAGGGGGCCAATACATAATCATGGACTGGCCATACAACTTACAGTCATGTTACAATTTTTCCCTTCCCTATTTTTACGCACCCCTATGAATGCAGTAAGTGATAATCAAAACAAAGTACATGGACATACATCCAATGCATTAATAAATCATCTAAGTATGTTTCCGTGAAGCAAAAAAATGTATGTGGTATGTAAGATCTAGTTAAACTATTTCTTTATCCAGATGTTTTAAAACAAATACTTGACACATACAATTATTAATTCCACAACGACATCTTTATTAATCCTCCTTATATCATGTAAGATTGACAATTTAACAAAAACTAGTCAGAAATCGTTTCGCTCGTCGCACATTATCTCGACTAGTACTCACTGACCGACACAGAGCATCTCTCCCGCTGCGTTTGAACGGTATAACAATCAGAATCAAACACAGTGTTCAATTGTGCGAGCTGTTGGAAAGCTAAGCTGAGACCTTGTACTCGATATGATGCTGCTAACACACAAGATGTAAGAATTGATCAGAGCGATCAAATGTGTTTTAAAGATTTGAATTCATTAGATTTCAAATGAATTGTGAATCTCCCAATAATGTTATGATTTAAAGATGGCAGACATTATCGGCATACATAAAAATAAGACTGTGTAATACTAGTTAGTGAGTATGATATCATTTTATTGCTCATTGGGATGGGTATTCGATTCAATATCCTATCTTGTATGATATTGTGCAAGGGCGTCGCCAGCCGATGGCTCAGGGGGCAAGTTGATATATGGAGGATGAAAAAAGTATGAATGGAAGGTACTATGAAGTATTAGGTCTTTCATTCGATTTTTGGTGTGCGGGCATCATCGGTCAAGCAGATGAATCAACGGTCAAGCCGAGTGGACTTAGGACGATTGCTTGGCATTTGGCAAAATTTTTTTAATCTCTCAGGGGCAGCTGCTACCTCCTAGAGATTCAAAAATTTAACCTTGGCGACCCTCGTGATTATGTGTATGTATAAGTACTAGAGTTCAAAGATTGTTATAATAACATTCACAAGAAGCAAAAGAACTAAATCTATAGCTGCTAATGTACGCTATGATATGTACCCCAAACCTTATATTTTCCAACGGCAAAGCACTCAAGAGAAATATAGTCACAGCTATGTGAAGAATAAAATAAAGTAGCCAAACAAAACCTTACTTGGCATCAAATTTATTGGCACCCAGATAACACGGTCTTGTAAAATATAACGGATCCATTTTTCCGGAGATTTTTTATTATAAATTACGTTTATACACATAAAATGGGTACTTTGTTCTCAGAGCACAGCCAGTCTTTTTTCCCTGAAGACGTGAGATTGCCAGTTTTATAACAACTCATAAGATGAGCTTATGTGCGTTCACCTTAGCTTATGTGACTGAAATAATATGCACGGTCCATAAATTCTACTAATACTCGTACAGTTCTAAATTAAAAACTGAAGAATGTTTAGTGAAATATGTGTTTTTAAGAGAAAAACTTATTTTATTCACCCGATACGAAATACAAAATCTACAAGAAACTCCGTAATCTACATATTTTTATTAGAACACGATGTGGTGGTGACTAACTGAAGCTTATATGTACTTCAAAATTGTGGCATGCTGGTTTTGTGCCAATCTAAACAATTACTTCGGACTCTTATCTAAAAGAATTGGTCAACAGTGGTGCCAGCTATAATTGTTTTGAAATCTGGTCGTGGAATCATTAAATGGTCCGAAAATTCCTAAATTTATAAAAGTGGACTAAAAATTGTCCAAATGAAAAGAAATGCTTACTCGTATCATCCTATAAATGCTGCTTCTAGATTATCAATTGAAACTTTATTGCAAATTTACCACAATAGATTCCAAATCAACTCAAAGCAGTTCGAAGCGCTCAGAGAGTTTGAGAAAACAGCCATTTCTCTTATGTCCGGTGGAATGCAATCCTACAACAAAAAGTAATTTTGAGAAATGTCCACGTACATTCTTTCTTGGCATGACTTTTGTTGTGCTATGGGTTAAAAATTCTTGGAGGCAAATTTAGAATTTTTGAAAATGACAATGTAAGCTTTTCAGACAGTAAACTTAACCCAAATTGAATATTTTTTTAATAAGACAAGACAGATCAATCAATAAATAACCGAAAAAGTGGCCATAATGCCAACTTAACAACTTTTGGAGTTATTCAGATATTCAACCCGTATGCAAATGTTATCAACTGTGTATGAACACTCAAATCTAAATATGTGATTATTTCTACTGAATAAATAAACGTTCATATAACGCTGCTTCTCCAACCTTACCAATATTATACCTAGAAAATGTGTGCGATCCTATACGGTCCACTGTCCAATGTAGGTCAAAAGCTGAATAGCCTAGATCACATCGCCTTCGTTTATGTAGCCTGGGCGGACACTACTAACTGCATCTATTGCGTGATACTGTTTAAAATCTGTACTAGAACTGGAAATTATTTTTAAGAAATAAACTTCATTGGCATGATTGTAATCAATCAACGAACTAGTTTGTTTGTTTTGCCGTTTCTTCTCCTGACAGGTCTTTATTTGGAAGTGGTGGTAACAATAGCATTAAAGGAAGATGACGTTCAATAAGTGTTCCTTAAGTGTCCCAAATTTGAATAAAACATTTTGTATTTGAATTAGAATTTTGAATGATTCGAACATGGGTCGGGCTAGGCATCTTTCTCGATGTACCTTTTATAGAAGTTTCTAGACTTCTCTTAAATTAATAATTCATTCAAAAAGCTGATCCAAGTCCCAACCATTTATTTCAATCTTTAACTCCAGATAATTCTACAATTACAAAGGAATCTATTTTTAGGTCCTTTTACTTACCTCCGACCTTTTGACTTTTGTCAGGCTTCTAAGAAATTTTTCTCATTACGTTAATTTGCGTCCTATAAATAAGCTATCGACGTACATGCTAAGTATAATTCTATTTCGAAATGTTAAACAATTCTCACAAACAGATAATTGTGAGTCATCGCTGATTCATGATCATAAACTGACCTTAATTAGGCAGTCAAGTTTTTTTGTGTTTGGTATAGGACTAGGTATTATTTGTCTAGATTCAACTAAGAATAATAACTTTATAAGTTGTAATACAGCCATTTTCAAGACGTGTTTTATTTAGTGATTGCTTATGCTTGTGTGATGTTTATCTTTACAGATGCCCGATATTCAGTAATTAGGTCATATCCCGGAACAGATACATTTAAAGACAAAGCAACATGCAAAGGCCAGTATTAATGTGTAATAGAAACCTCATGTATCACGAATGCAATGTGAAATGAGTTAACGCCAACCGACTTGCGACCTAGATTTGAAAACGACAGTCGCTCACCACGTTTCACTTAGAAATCCAATTCCATAAATTATGTTTTATTATCAAAAGTCTTGATACTCAAAGGTTTTATATTGATTTGTTTTAAAAGCAATTCAGGCGCTTCAGGATCGTCCGAAGACAACATTTGATGAGGTCCATGTAATATTATGAATGTTTGCGATATCGCGGAAAAGCAATTCCCCACGGTATTTAAAAGAGCTATCATCAACACGGCTGCTTGCATGCAACTCCTCATGCATAAACAAATAACACAATAAACCGTTGTGGCAATACATTTCCAAGCTGTTACGTTAATGATGAAGTACCTGTAAATGTGATGGCTGCATGAGTTTGTATTTAAAAATTTGTACAAGACTCCTTACCATTGTAATAAGGGCTTTATTTCGATGCTTTGGAGTGGGTTGCAGACGTACCCATTGTGTTAGTAAATTGCATTTATGTTAGTAGATCATCATCATTATCACCATCATATCAGACGGAAGACGTCCACTGCTGGACAAAGGCCTCCCCCAAGGATCTCCACGATTAGTAGATCAAATGTCAGGAATTCCTGCTACAGATAGTCCTTGTATGAATTAGTCGATTTTATCCTAAAAACGTTAAAGACCTTGGTTGCTCTTACTGCTGATGGGCATGATTATGACTGCACATAAAGATGGCTTACCAAATAAGCCTAGGTCTTGAAGTCCGTGGGCTATAAGAGTCGGGGAAACAAACTGATCTCATTATGAATGAGGATGCTAAACGTGTCGGTACAGTGAAGATGGACTGGTGGAATCCCTAGTCTTGTGTTAACTATGGAATCCGGTTCAATAACTCGCAGAAGTACATTCTTCGAAATTTGGTCTGTGCAAAACTGATAAGGAACCTCTCATCAGTGTTCAAGACCCGTAAACTTCGCTTTATCTAGCGACTGATCTCTGAAGAGGCTCTACAAATCGATCAGGGATAATTACTAACTAAGTATATCGGTGCAGAGACGTGTTTTATATTGATCTAAAAACTTAAAGCAAATAACAAGTCTGTGACCTGAACGCAAGGTGCTTGCCAAGGTCATCTCGTCCATGTATCTACCTGTAATTTATAAATACAATAAGATCATATTGATAGTGTTATATAAATTTTAGAAGTCAATTCTTTACCAAGAGAACTTAAGCTAGGGTTGGCAGTTCATCTTTTGTTTGGCAAATTAAAATCAGCGAACGTGACAATGGCTTTTGGTCTAATCAAGTATGATAAGACTAAACATCTCTGTCTTTTCCCCACTGTATTAGGGTCCCTATTTTTATAACAATCTAGCCTTAATATTGTGCCAATATTATCATCTAGATTCACTTATTACTACGTATGTGTTCATTAACACTTTTCTGTTGTCTCTATTAAAATAAAATCTTTTCTTCTTTGTTCTTGTGTTCTTTATTAGTAGCACTTGAACTTTGTTACACTATTAGAACTTCCATTACTCTTAACTCGAACGGTATTGTTCTTTTGAGTCACTATATCTGTGGGACCGAGGAACTGGATTGCCTCAAAATTTACACGATGGTGATGTCTGTTTTGATGAGATTCTCTGCACTTTTTAATGACTGTCAAATATTTTCTACTTTATGATTCCGATGGAGTTCGACGTTTCTAATATACCAGGGAGTTTTGATGAAAACAAAATGAAGATCGATATGTATGAGAAAACAAAATGTGCCAACCCTGAGTCTAGCGAGCAGTGATATATTATAGTGACATGGAAATAGAATGCTAAACGTCAACTTAAAACAGCATTAATTAGTCTTAGCTTAATCGACATTATGTAGATTATCATTTTTTGTGACTATTTCAACATTTATATCGACGACCATTTGAAAGATGCTTCATTCGACTTGAAATTAAATAATTATCTATGCTGTAACTACTGTGATCCTCTACTGTTACCACACCTCTTCGAAGTCTGGGTGTTCAGTATTTCAGTGGATATACGCCTACCGCAATTTAAGCAATAACATCGGCGTCCAAAAATCTCGCAATACCTTTTTCGTCATGATCAGTAACACCAATTGACAAAACATTCCTTTATTCCTTATGGCACGAATAAAAATATGTATAATATTCAATCATGAATTTGAATGACTATACATCGGTAGGATGGTGTAAATTGTGTTAGTAATGATTAGCGCATATAACTTGTGGGTTGTTAGTCGTTATTGATTTGGGATTCTCCGCACTTGATTATTGATAGAATATTAATGATTTTCTGTAGGTGATTTCATTGTTTCAATGGTTTATCGTTATTCGATACATTCATGTGCAAGTTCTATATCTAAATGTGATGAAATTAGCCCTCCTGTACTTACCATCTTATTCATCATCACTTGGCATTTTTGAAAATTGGGGCAAACTGAAACAAAAAGCTATACACTAATTACTATAAAATTAAATCATCTACATCACTTACAGTGTTAATAAAAAAGTACACGTTCACAATTTTGTTCTGTAAAAGTTGTAGACCGTTACTAAACATTTTCTTCTTTTTCTGGTGCCTCTTCAATTCTGATGGTCGGCCGTCAACTTTTTGAATCTCTCTTTGTCTTTGGCCAAAAGTAACAGTTGTTCGACGGAGTTAATCCCGGTCTACTCCCGGATGTTTGGAAGCCACGATTTTTTCCTGAGCCCAACGCGTCTTTTCCCTTCCACTTTACCCATCATGATTAATTGGAGCAGCTTGTATCTTTCTACCAAACATTAATCATCGTCAATGGTAAATCACTGGGCATTTACATAGTTCGCTTGATGTTTATACAGCCGTATTACCTGCATCAAAAAATGCGTGTCACCAGGAATTGTAACTTCCTATAGTGAAAAATTATTTAATCAATTTGTGGAGCATTATGTTGGCTGACGTCCAGTCGAGTTTGGCGCAAAATGCCAAGTCTCTGTTAGGCAGGGCAGGAGTGAATGCGCCAAAACCGTATAACTGCCACGTATGCGATATATAGGTTACAACTTGTATGGTAATGTTAACAGGGGAAACATGAATTGAAAAATGTTGGCTTTATGAGATTTTACACTGGAATCCAAGCATATTTATTGATAAATACTGTACAGTTTAGACGCTAAGCTTATGAAATATTGTGTCCTCAGCCCATCGAAACAAAGTGAAGATTTCTTTCAATAAAACTTTTGTTATCACAAGAAGACGGCTAATCTTCCCATACCTCTCACCCTCCTTACATCTGACAAATATCTAACAATAGATTGACACAAATGATAACACTTTTGTCACCGCACTCAGGTAATACCTTTTATGCATCTTTTATAATCGTTTCGCTCCACTCCACAGCGTCGGCCATTGCAATATGCAGCAAATCGATCAGTTTCTACGTACTTACCTGTCTACAGTCATCGGAAATGCCCGTGTTTATAGTATCTGATATGTATATAGATGATATATCTTCATCCGCATTTTCTGTAACTTGTAACTGGATGGAAGTAATAATGAATATGAAGAAAGTTAAAGACAAAATATAACTAACTAGCTGTTCCCCGTGGTTTAACCCGCAATCCCGTGGGATCTTATCGTTTCCCGGGACAAAATATAGCCTATGTTCATCAGGGATAATGCAGTTTTCTAATGGTGAAAGATTTTTTCAAATCGGTCCAGTAGTTTCAGAGCCTGCCTATTCAATGCAAACAAACAATCAAATCTTTCGTCTTAGTATATCAATATTAGTATATTAGTTTAGTATAGAAGTATGTATAGATAAGACAAGAGTGAAAATTAATTTAAAGGTAAGGCATTCCAAGATGATGGATAGATAGAATATATTATGTACTGGACATACCCTAAATGATTTTAAGTAAAGGCAGTTAATTTTCGATGGCTCGATGGAATGTGTCGAGATGAATCTTTTAGGCCTGTGCGCTTGAAACATAATTTTGTTAGCCCATGTCAGTTGTAGCCAATGTGTTATATACATTATCATTTTTGTTGTTTCTTTGATGTTATGATTCCACTAGGGTGACATAATCACAAAAGCAAAAAACCTTAGCCGACAGATAATCAGGTTTTTTAAAATTATTTCGCACATGGTACCAGGAGATAAGCGCGAAAGAACTAACCAATTGAACAGGAAAAAATATATGTTCTGTGGAAAAAATATGTGTCTCGATTAGTGTTACTACGTCACATAATTACGATCTTAATTGTACCTACATCCTTCCACAATCCGATAATAGAAAGACTGCGCGCTGTGTAAATTTTAAACTGTTATCCCACAAACCGAATTTGTGTTCGCAGAGATCGCATACCTAGTTTTTGGCTTGGCTTCCTTACCGCCTTGTCTTCTTTCCTGCCCGAATCCAATCTCAAAGAAACGTCGGATTCTGTTGGTAGTAATTTGAATTTTAAAATCAGAAAATCGTTCCTAAGTTGATAAATAAATAAATTATGCTAATTATTAAAAACAAAATAAAACATAAAACAAAGCTAAACCATAAATTAAAAAAATGTCCCAAATCGCTGCCCGATGGAAGCGTCCAAAGAAGACTGGCATTGCCGCGCTGACTGGCAATGCCAATTCTTTGGGCAAAGTACATGCCAGCATTCTTGTCACCAGAGGCCTCAAAAGGGCGATGAGAGACCTCTGTGAACAACTAACTATGTTATAATTAGTGAAACGAACTACATCTCACCAAAGTAGTTGTACAGCCAAGTGTATAAGGAGGCTAAGGCGACACGGTCGGACGGTCAATACACAATCAATATGCTTACACAATACATGTAAACTACAATGAGTTTGTAAACATGACGCAATGCCATGACTTAAATGACTAGACTTTGACATGCAGATATTTGCATTCACGGGCTGTGGTGCCTTTTTTTTTTAGAATGGGACGGGCCCTATTGATCCATTGGAACACCGGTGCTTGGTGACAGATTTTCGACTTAGGGATGGTAGCAGGCTAGTTGGAGGAAGTTACACTGTCTTTTCGGTAAAGGAAAGAATCGTGTGGCAACCCGTCAGCCCGATAAGTCAAAGGCTTGTGATGAGATTTGTTGGTTTAGTATTATGTGTGCACTTCTTCACGGCCATTATTGTTGAAGTAAAAGGCAAATGATTAATACTAGGTATCTATTATTTGGTCATTTTTTTTTCAAAATTAAAACTGATTTTTAAATACTCATTAGAGTTTCAACTGAAAGTGAAACGTAAAATTACTGTTGAACGCAAAAAGAAATCTTGATCTTAGATTAGAACTTAAAATCAAATTAGTATTTTCAATATGGATTTTATTTATGTGTGTTGATCCGTGTTTATATAATTCTTTGGTTTTAGTACTGTTCCACAAACGCAAACAAAATCTAAATAATCAAATATTTGAATTACATATGAAGCGAAACAGTTTTAAAGGCTGCCTATGCAAATTTTATATTGTTCCGAACGTGATATTATTTAAATTGTGTGCAAATGATGAAGAGGTATAGTAATTGATGTAATTATGTACCACGTACAAGTTGCAAGGTCGCTCAGCACGATTCGTAATCTTTTATTACCTAGTCTGTAAAACCGCGCTGGGTGTTTTATTTTATCGTATTTAGTACGCATGTAATCGTGGTGCTTGCGTATTATTTCCCAGTCCGTCGAATTAGATATTACATTATACTTTTAGGAAGCTGATTTCCATGACGATGTTGGTTTACATTGGTCGAGGAATATTAAATTTTATCTTCACTGACAAGTCATTGGAAGGGAAAAGCAATAATAGCTCAGTGGTTGTTCGAATCCTACAATTTGTTCCGGAAGTTGCACTTGAGAGCCGGTTGTAAATAGCCGACATAAACAACCTCCTTGATATTGCTAAATCCTTAGTTGACGGTAGTCACATACCATCAGATGACTCTCCTGCCAACTTGTCAGACTTCTAACTAATAAAGAATCATTTCAATGACTTAGACCAATTTATACAATTTTGAGCCTAGAATCAATTCAAAACTAATCTATTCAGTTTAGTCCCTGGTAAGGGATTACGTGTTTAAATATATACATGAACGTTACAATTGACTCTACAACCAGTTCGGAATACACTTAAGCTGAGAAGACTCGGCAGTGTCACCGTTTTTATTCCGAGAACGTGAGTTAAACCGTGGAGACAGCTTATAGTTACAACATTGGTTCAATTAAATTGAGTAGTAATAGGCCCGAATTAAAACAATCTCCTGAAACGTGAACAAGCGATAGAAGTACCAGACACTGAAACATATGGATCGTTATTTTTCTAAACGTGTTCACGTCACGACGTAGAGCACACGGCTCTACACATTGATACGTTAAATCAAACGAACAGTGCTTCTGTTTTTTTTATAAGAACGCCTTGATGTAAAGTTTAGGATTTTTATTACAAATTAACGATCGAGGATGCTCGTGTTTTTTATGTGAACAAATAGTTGCGAAGATTCAGATTGATTTGATGTTGCGTGGGTCCAAAAGTCCATACGTAGCTTCCCCGCGTTCCCAGGGATCTTATGTTTCCTCGAGATAGTTTATGCGTGATTGAGTCACAAACATTCAATGATCAGACCCTGGTAAGGTACTTATGAACGTTACAATTGACTCTACCACCGGTTCGGAGTACACTTAAACTGAAAAGATTCCGGCAAGAAATCCCATATCCCTACCTCCACTATTATGATAGTGGGAAGTGGAATTTCTGTGAGTTTAAAATTGACGCAATTACTATAACATAACAGAATGTTCGGACAACAATATTTTATCACGTTTTGAGCGATGCAAAGTACCTAGTGTGATTTAATAAATTTAGAACAGAGATTCAAAAAACTGCTTGGTATTCAATTCATAATCATACCTACCTATACATACAGTACTTACTTAATATTTAGGACTGTTTATGCTGATATTGAAAATTTTAATGACCTTCCAATGACATATTAATTTACTGATAAAGATTTAAAACTTGTATGATGTCGGAATAAGTATTTGTTTGTAGTTTCCTTTTCGACGTTTAAATTAACCAGCCAGCAGCCTGTTGCCAAGCATTTATTTGCTACACTGGGGAACCACTTATCTTCTAGGCATTGCAGCATCATCATGGCCACTAAGAACACATCAGCTAAATCAAATAAAAAATAAGAAAAAGGCTAGCAAAGTTATTATTTCGTTGTTATTTCAGCAAGCGCCTGACACCTACTTGCACCTACCTGTATTTTCAATAACATTAGGCTAAGAACATTGTTACCATTGACAAGGTCTGAAATGAATCATTATTATTATTTTGGACAAACATTACAAACTAAATTGAACTAATTTGACTCGACTAAAATACTTCTATCTTTTTCTTACGTTTTATCTTAGAATAAGATAGAGTGAGATAAAATTAGTTTACAACTAAAAATCCATTTTACATTTCTTTCACGCTCTATTGTAATTTGTCATTTTTAAACAAACACATCTTCGTTCTTTTGATGTACATAGTTAAAGAACCTAGATCCCTGGTACTATTGAGTCCTTAGTAACCTAAACCAGCCGTAAAAGGGATCAAATCAAATCAGTCCGACAGACAGACGCATGGGATCGACTGGAGATCACGATGCGCATGCGATGGTTTTTTGTCACGTTCCCTTCGCGAATACATCGCACGCCGCGCCGCACGTGTGAGGGAGACGGCAAGCGACCGCATGCCCCAAGGACATTGACGTTTACTTTTATGGTACCGTGGGTGATTGGAAAAACGGACATGGGAACGCGCTGACCAGAATTTAAATTAGGTTACCTACCGAGATATGGGAAAATTACTTGTACTCATGGAAAGTACTTAATCTCCTTAACGAGGGTTCGAATCTTACAATGAGCTTGAGCTAACATCGTGAGGAAACCATAGCACGGTGGTAGGGTACTCTGTAGTATCCGACTGCCTGGCTACCACCCTCAAATTGAAAAATCTGTCGCCAAGCACCTATTGGTGTGTTCCGGCAGCTGCACTTGGGAGCCAGTTACCATCTAGGCTTTGTGTGCTTACCAACTTCGGCCACATCATCACTTACCATGGTGAGATTGTGGTCAAACACAAGCATATTCAGAATAAAAAAGAACTTTAATAGAATCTTCAAATCATTTCACGACACGTTTTCTCTCAACGTCCGTCGTATATTTTTACTACGGAAAGGCTTAAGTTTGACCTTAAAAGGGAACTAGCTCTCAAGAGCTGCTGCCTCATCGTTGTCGCTACCGATTGCTTGCCTAGAGTGGTACTACACGAAGATAATTTTTATGATGAAATAAAATGTATATAGATTCGAGATTTATTTACGGAACCATAATCACTGCAAGCATCTCGCACTTATTTAGACCGCACGACACATTTACGCTAAGTGTTTTATTGCATTTAAATGTTATTACCACGTAATAAGGTTGAAAATGCAACGTAAATTAGTTTCGGATATGCAAATTACGTTTTTTTGTACAACGGGTAACGAATCCTTACACCTGGGATGGGATGCGGGTGTGGTATTGTTATTATTGAACGAAAATGTCGTTGAGAATTGCAATTCCTTGTCAAATGAAGGTTTATACAAATCGTGACAATATTTCTTATATTAGACTGTCAAAGTGTGGTGGAACACGTGCGTTTTGGGAGCACAGAAAATACTATCACTAATCACTAGTATCTAATCTAACTATGGGGCACAGCAAATGTCTAAATCCTATAAAGATTCTTATCTAATTTCTGCATATAGGATATAAGATAACGAACATCCCTGGGTATATAACAGATTACATCATGACCTTAACATAGGAACTGTTAATCAGGAAATAAAGGACAAAATGCAAGAATTGCGCACCATCCTAATATAGTTCCGTAAAACCTTATGGATGAATCAACCATGCCATGCTACGGAGGCTTAAAAGAAGAAACCCTCAGGATCTATTATGATAGACTGAATTGAAAAGCGAGCATGCCAATGGGCAAGTACCGCAAAAGTCTGATAACATATTTTTACCTATTGCTGAGTCTCAACAGATAGATTGCAATAACTAGCAAATGCAGTTCGCGTAAATAGAAGACCTGTAAAACTAGGAACTAATACAGTCGCTTGATAATGTAATTCATATCACATTACAAATCGCATAGATGTCTCAAAGAACACATTATAATTCACTTTAAAATCTTTATTCATTGCTAAGTTCTTTAATAATGTTACTTAATTATGTTAGCTAATCGTGACTACCTCGTTCTTCTATTCACTAAATAGATAAAAAAGCTATCTTTATTCAGCCGCCGATTGTCGCAGTAACATTGTATTAAGTAACTCTTGGAATAGAAAGTGTCCGACGGCAGTAAACGTTTCTACTGTTCCCATGGTATGGTATAATGTAATCTCGATCTTGCTTCCTCTTCGAGAGACTTGCGCACAATTTACATAAATTGCATGCAAATTGTGAATTGATGACTCTATTTAACGATCAACAATCAAGATATTTAGAAAATACAATTGTTTACAATACAATTTTATATTACGTTAAATTATGTATTTGTCACTTGAAAATTAACTGACAGCGACCGTTGCGCAACGATCACATGCCAAATGCATAATTTAACTTGCACAATAAGCATGTTGGTTAAGTAATCTTAAATGTTATAGTAATAAGACAAAAGATGGGTCTTTTTGGAGGGAACTTGCGAAGTGACGTTGCGTTTCGTTTTATTTTGTTTAATAATGTTCAATTTAAGTACGTGACTTTTCAGGTTGTCTCAAAAAGTCTGTAAAAAGTTTTAGTGGAACGGCCACTAATTTCAGCAATCCCTGACCTGACTTGTACGGACTATTTTTTATACCCGGAAAATATAAGATACCTCACGAACTCGAGAAACTGTGGGGCTAAACTTGAAAAAGAAATACCTCGATCCCCTAATTCCCCTACCTCCCTTAAAAGTAGAGTAGAAAGGGATGCCTAGGTTATGGAACGAGTGCAAAGTTTCGAACCCAAAATTTTGGTTTTGGCTGGGCTATGGAATTTTCATTCAGTCAGTCATTTTTGTAATTATAGTAGGCTTGTAGACTTTAAATTCCGAACGAATTGTCGCATAATGGCTGGCATCCAATTCCAGACCCAGTACATCCATGCTTTCCGATTGTGACATAACCATCTCCACTCCCACAACCTTATGATGTAACTACATAATTGCATACTCATGGCCCACATCTAAAAAGGCTAGTTTTTACATGGTCAGTTTGTTTTTTATACCAAAAGTGATAAATGCAGGCCGGTCATCTGATCGTTAGTAAATACCGTCGCCTATAGACATTAGCAATACCAGGGGAATTGCCAATGTATTGTACACTTTATGGAACTGCTATCATCACCTTAGTGCTGTCCGCCTTCTGGACCTGAATATCCGAGCTCATCTGATAGATACTGACTTTTTGCTGATGATCAGTAACTGTCTTCCACTGGCCATTATATTTTACAATTTATAGCAGACTAGCTATACCCCACGGTTTCACCCTCGAAAGAGGGATCTTTACTTTTCCCAGGATAAAGAGTATCCTACGTCCTTCTCCAAGGTCTCCTCTATCTCTGTACCAAAATTCATAAAAAAATATTCAGCGGTTTAGGCGTGAAAAGGTAACAGAGTTGCTTTCGCATTTATAATATTAGTAAGGATTGATTATATAAATATAGCAACAGACTATTGATTTTCGTTTACAATCGGCCTTAGTTTCACAGTCCGCTGATTGATGGATGCGTCCCCTCGCAGTAGGGTTGGGGGCGCCGTTCGCGTCATGGGAACTATAATGCCTCAGATGTATGCAACTATTGCTGTGCAACCGTTGTAGACATAATGAGTTGGATTGTTTAATACTTATACAGGGTGTCCGTGTCCGGTAAGTTGTACGAAAAATTTAAGGGGGAGATAGGTGGGCGGGGGTCACCTACCAAATTTGCTATGCTATTAAATAGTGAAGCGTGTAGAACCTACCATCATTTTTACGACATTTCTGGTGCAATATACTATTTCATTTCGTTTCAAATATACAAAAATTCTCAATAAAAATGATACCATTTTCGAGATATTCCGTTCCGATATATATTTAAGATTTTTATGTATTGATTTTAATCTCGAAAATGGTGACACTTTCACTAAGGTCATTTTTGTATAATATTTGGTAGGTGACCCGCCCACCTATCTCCCCTTGAGTTTATCGTACAACCGGACACCCTGTATATAAATCGTCAGTTATATTGTGTCGGGTATTTGTGTGAATATTAAACAGGTAACAAAGTACACGATGACTAGGACTGTAGTTAGTTGATGTGCGCTAAAATATTTAGCACTCGGTGTTTAATTATGAACCTACTAGTTTTCCGTCCCGCGGTTTCATCCACGTTCCCGAGGGATCTTGTCTTTTCCCGGGATAAAAAGTATCCTATGTCCTTCTCCAAGGTTCCGTCTATCTCTGTACCAAATTTCATCTAAATCGGTTAAGCGATTTAAGCGTGAAGAGATAACAAACAAACAGATACACTTTCGTATTTATTATATAGTTTTCCGCCCCGCGGTTTCAGCCGCGTTCCCGAGGGATCTTATCTTTTACCGGAATAAAATCTAGGTATCGTATGTCCTTCTCCAAAGTTCCGTCTATCTCTGTACCAAATTTCATCTAAATCTGTTCAGCGGTTTAAGCGTGAAGAGGTAACAGCTAGATAGACACACTTTAGCATTTATAATATTAGTTTGGATGGATTAATGGACAGACAGAGCATTTTATATGTATCTAAGGATGTGAGAATTACAGTATTCCTGTGAATGACAGTACATAAAGAAAGACAGGACGTATTTTAGACTTGTTTAGTAATCATAGTTTTCCTAAAGAATATTTTGGACAAAATCTATTTATGTTTGTACATGTTACGGTTCGATTTAATTGGTTCATCATGGGTTCAATTCTCGTTGATTCGCTGGTATTTAGCAAAATACCTCATTGAGTCCTCGGCAGTCAAGACAAGCAGGTACAGCCCAGGTATAACTAATAAATAGAATATCCCGGGACATTTTTCACACACGGTTATCTGATCCCAAACTAAGCAGAGCTTGTAATATGGAAACCAGATCACTGATATACAAGTTTTTTTTTTTATAAATAAATACTTAAATAGATAATTACACCCAGACTCAGGACAAACAGACATGTTCATGCACACAAATTTCTGTCCTGGATGGGAATCGAACCCACGACCTGCGGCGATTATATAACTTGATATAGAAATACTATTCTTAATTAAATAAAAATAATACGTAAGGCAAAATAAGCGGATTAAACAACAGATTAATTTGCCCCTTTACATCCCCTAGCTAAAGGTATACCTGCGCGTTATTTAGATGAGGGTGCATATGAAATTGTCACCCCTTTCCTTTGACTGATGTGTTCTATTGATTGAAAACCGGTGGCTACTTGCTGGTAGAGGTGAGTGAATGATAAATATAAGGCCCCCTCCCTCCACAGTGCTTCATATTGATATTGTTGTGGACAAAGTATTTGCCGTTTTAAAAGAAAGAATACTTCAAGGCCGCCGATGGGGGATTAATTGAATCTTCTACCAATATAGCTAACTTCACCCTGTTCTTGCTTTTACGATGGATATTCGCGATACGAGAATGTCTTAGCTCTGTTCATTCCTGCAGGTAATTTATATGTAGTGTAAAATGTATGGTAGGAACACCCATACCTGCAAAGCCGACCGGACTCGGTTATTTCTAGAACCGATGAATAAAGGACCTTTCTAAAAGCTATACAGAACCGTCAGGGCGTTACCCAGCCATAATCTGCACACAAGTAAATATTACGGGGCATCTCAAACGGCGACTTGGCTAGAAGAAAGTAAATAACGCTGTCCTGCTCCCGCGTGGCGTTTTGGGCAGCGTGCGAGTGGGACGGCAATTGAAGGGCCGGAATCAATACCACATGACATAGCGGCCGGTGTTTTATTTTGCCGGAGACATCTCGCTAGTGTGTTACCTTTGCTTAATGTGTATGTGTTTGTAGAAGATATGCGGCAAAAGATACACGGCGCGGCGCTCGTGTCGTTCGATGTTCGGATATGTTCGGCCGCTTCTCGGTTTTCATAAAGGGTATCGATACTTTTCTTATGGTTTATCACATCACAAATTCTTGATTGAAAGGTACTTAATTTGGTTTTTTTTTGTGCAAAATCCAAGGTAATATTTTAGTTTTTTTTTTTCATATACATATTGTTTATGTGTAATGATCTCAAAATAACCGATTATTTGTTATGTTAACTTTAAACTATGCTCTAAATTCTCACAAAGTGCATGTTTTGGCTAATAAACGTCAGGAAGGCAGCATTACAATAATTTACAATGCAGTAAATATTGCTAATAGGTAGGTAATTTGGCTAGGTAATATCATCAAAAAAAATATTAATGAGTGTATAGATAGAGTCTATAATAGAGATATATATATATCAATATTAACGCGTTCAAAAAGGCTTTTTTTCTTCAAGATCTAGTAGACAGATTTTTGCAATTCTTCTTAAGTGGAACGTTCAAATTTTAATCAGAGGTACTCCAACATAATTACTCAAAAGAATAACTCGTTATACAAAAATAAGGTTTATAATAAAGAGTTTAGGGTTCTTTTTTGCTTGACCACTTTTTCCGTTTTTTCTTTTTTCCGCAACACAATATTATCAGTGAGGTCTAAGTTGCTTTTTTAAAGTTTATTGCCGGCTCTTCTCAGCAAAAGCAACCTACAGAACCGTGCGTTAGAGCTTTTCATAAATCAAACACGTGATGATTAAAAATATTTTTACTTTTGATAAAGATATTTTTGAATTGGAACTTGTCAATTTTAGGTAATAATATTAATTTTACCGCAAACAAGACGAGGGGGCTAACTAACAAACAAGTTTTTTTTTTACTATCTACATGTACCGTGCTATGTAAATGAAGGCAACTTTCAAGCAAACAAATAAGCGCATAAAAACTTTTCCTTCGTGGAAAGCTATAATTCTTCGCCGACCGCATCGAACTCTGTAGCTACATCAATAAAATCACAGCTTTTGGGGTAATTTGCCAAAACTATGGAGTTTCTATAGAGGGGTGATCTCCCCTACGTTGTAATGTGATTTGTGAAACGTTTTGAGTTTTTTTTTTATTATTTTTTATTTGGTATAGGTTCGCGTTTGACCACTATCTCACTTGATGTTAGGTGACGATGTGGTCTGCGATGGTACACGCTTACCTAGAAGCAACCTATTCATTCACTCGTGCGTCTGAGCTCTTTCACTAAATGTGGATTCGCAGTGGAGAAGTGGATTCACAGATTTTCTATATCTTTATTGTTTTTTTTATTCTGGATAAGCTTGTGTTTGACCACGATCTCACTATGGTAAGTGATGATGTGGCCGAAGGTGGTAAGCACACAAAGCCTAGATGGGAACTGGCTGTCACGTGCAGCTGTAGGTGCTTGGCTACGGGTGGTACCCAACCAGTCGGATACTACAAAGTACCACCGTGCTATGGTTTCCTCACGATATTTTCCTTCACCGAAAGCTCGAGCTCATTGTAGGTTTCGAACCTACGACCTTCGCCGCGGTATCCGACGTCACTACCACTGCTATCATCGCTTGGTTTCTCAGAAACGTACGATTTGGATAATATTTTGTATTTAGATAATGTTTTGTCTCCCAAAGGCGCCGAGCAGAGCTCAGTTGCTCAGGTACTCTTTCTGATTCTTAGAAACAACGGTAAAATTAATTCTATATTCAATTTATGCCATGGTCTTATTATGTCGTTATAGTCTATTTTGTTGGACTATCTGTTAGATACTTTTTCTTGAAAAATGCACCTCCAAATATTTTTTATATGAAGTTTTGAAAGGAATTCAATTAAATATTGTATTTGGAAGTTCACTTTCAAAATCACAAACAAAAACAGTAATATAGGATAGAGCTTGAGAATAATCGTCACTTAGGTACAGTACGGCACGAAAAAAATTTAAAAATAAAATGATACCCACATTTTTTAAAATCATACAAAGGACGGTAATGTAATAGAACAAATTGTTACGTTCATTAAAATGAGATGAAAATATATTTTTTGTCCGAGAGCAAGCGAATCGGAGCACAAGGGTGAGGAAATTACCAATAAGGGTCGTTTCTATTGTAATAAAAGGCAATTCCACTGAATCAGTAGTGAACACGGTTTTATTAACTTAGGGTAACACCCCCTAATTGTTAGTCTTTAGTTTTATTTATTTATAAGTAACATTTTAGTTTTGCTATGGTACAATTTTTTTTTCGGTTTTGAAAATAATTATATGGTAATTTAATTTAACGAAGTATGTTATTATCATGTTGGATGCAATTTTGTTTTTCTTTACTCAAAAATGGCTCTTTTAGATTTTGTTTCACTGTAACTGGGATGTGTCATTTTAAATTAAAATAGTTCATCTTAAATTAGAAATAAAACTAAAATACCTATAAATAAAACTAAATTATAAATAAAACACAGAATTTAGATCGCTGTCTATGGGTAACGTGCCCAAAAGACTGGCTACGTTACCTCGCTGTATAGCGAGGCTTATTCGTTGTCCAAAGTACGAGCCAGCCCTTTGGTCGCCGGAAGTTTCTATAAAATAGTTATGCACAATTTAGGTTGATGAACAAAGTAAATTTAAGCTAATAAGGTGATGATCATAGACAAACATAATATTATATGGTTGTTGCAGCTTCGCTCTTCATTTGCTTCGCTCTAGTGAAGTTTCAAACAATGATTTAGCACATCTTTGAAAATAAATGTAATTATTAATAAATGAAAATAAATCCACAGAAAAGCAAAAATGCCTTGCTATGTTTCTTTCCAGAGTCTTCTCATTTTACGAAGTAAATACCGAACCAAAAAGGTTGATGTTATTGCAAATGCATAAACAAAAACTTTAATGAATAAACCCCGATGGCCTTATTCATAAAGATTTCGACGATTTTTAGCAACTGTTTAGCAGGTTCTTAATTCGAATTTTCTATGGAGAATTTAGAATCTGCTAAGCACCGTCTTATCGTATTAAACACCGTCGAGTTTGTTATGAATAAGGCCACAAATATACTAGAAATATTTACGAAAAAGGAACGAAAATAATTTAATTCTTTTTTGTTTCAGATCTCAATTGGATTTTACCACGATGTGGTGAAGTGAAGTGTTAGTGAAGTTCTGGTCTGCCGTGTGAGTGTGTGTGATATGAAGTGATTCGCAATGTGTGAACGTGTGACCGATACCTATTTGGATCCAGGGCTCTGAATGATAACGTCAGTTGAAGGTGAGACACTGTTTACTCTTTGATAATTTTAACAAGATTCTAAAAACAAAAGTTTTTCTAAAATAACCTTTATGCTGTTAACTCTAGAATTGAAAATCCAATTGTTTCCAGCTGTACACAAAACATGGTTACTCCTCTGGAATCGCAAATCTCCATAGGCGATCGATGATTGTTGAAGGTGTGGTCAGCACTACATGTTTTCCTCTTCCACTTCGCTATATCACTAGTCGTCTCAGTACACCATTCATAAAAATCTAATTCTTCACGTAGTCCATCCATAACTTCTTCAGCCACAATCATTAACTATTAACCGAAGGACCTATCCTGTGTTTTTAGGATATTGGGTCCAAGAGTCATTGCCGTAAGTCTCATATTTGTCCATTTGATGTTTTTGCCTATGACGTAATTCTTCTAGTTAACCCGGTCGACATGGCTGGCTTTGGACACGGTGTATATGATTGGAGCTGAATCACATTCAGTTTATTGACACCTAGTTAAATTTCTACATCGTCAGGCACTTTAGTCTCGCTTTTGCAAAACTACTCGTTTTCTTAGCTAGGTTAGATTCAAAAAGGAAAATACAGTTCGACGAATTGACTGAGCATGTACGATATGGCATCAAATCGCGTATTCGAATTATAAATATCCAAAACATGAAAAAGGTTCTCATCACATATGAGTATTAGTTCTCAACTTCTCACTCAAAAAAACGAGTAACAAATCAGCAAAGAAAAGACAGCGTCGTTGCGCAGGCGCATATCTGAATAGCTTTATTAACTGCTAAGCGTTACAATGTTTCACCAAGGCACACCAAGGCCTTACCCGTTACATAGATTATGATTGTGAGTTTTCGCACTTCGATGAAGGCTTGTGAAACATTATTTATGAAAGGCTCTTTTGAAACGGCTTAATATCCTTACTCGCAAAGCATCGTAAAATAAAACATTAATGGTATTGTTCATATGAGAAAATCTCATTTCGTAGCCTTGGTATAAGTCCTAATTTAGTAGTGTAATGTAATGAATTGCCTGAGAAGCACTTCAACTCCACCAGGAGTGCATAAGGAAATGCATGAACTTCATAGCTTACTGATGGGCACGACAAATTAAGAGATGACTTATTAGTCAAGCCCCTTCGAGCTCAGCCATAGTTTCACCAGACCGCTTGAAGTCTTTGTCCACCTTGATACTGGATGACTGTTTTGAGAAAAAACATCCGCTAGCCTTCCAACTTTCCTGAATACATAAGATCTATAATGCCAATTTTTGACGCAGGGAGAAATTTATATTTTTCATTTAACTTTGACTACTGAAATACTTTGACCGCAAATGCTGTGCCGAATGGCTTTGTTTTTCCTCCTCGCACCATTCTTCTTCTGAGTTGAAAACCGACATCTAAACCGATCGCTCGTAACTATATAAAAGACACCCATAAGTGCCCTAATTCCAATGCTCTGCTTTCATACTGTCTGATCTGTTAAAGTCAATAGCGATACGGTTATAGGCGAATAAAACTAGAACTTTAAGCTTTTTAGATAGACAGGAATAATGATCTCTAACGGTCTTCCTGTCCCCATCCTACGCTAGGTGGGGTTGGCACAACATGTTTCTTCCACTCAGCTCCATATCTTCTTCGGCCGTCCTTTACCTCTATTATCTCGTCGTCCTACCATTCGTCGTCATTACCAGCCACACTTACGCTCAATACTCTTTTCATATGTCTTTCATCCATCCGCATGACACGCCCAATCCCCCATAGATGTCTAACTGACCATCTAAATATACTTGATGTAGTTGATTTCAGGGATTTTTTTGGGATTGGAAGCTCTAAGCCAGTTTGTTATTCGGATTCTAATGTTATGAGCACAAAAGTGCTGAAAAAATCCCCTATCCCGAACTCACAAGAAAAAGGTAAACGGTAGTCACTCTAAACTTACAATCAATCGGGTTAACCCCTTTTTAGATCAGATTTAAGTTCTGGTATCGTCATCAGATTTCGTTTTGTGTTGCCACGTTGGGTTCGTTAAACAGGAAAACTAATGTTATAATTCGAAATGTATTGTTTTTTTACTTTCATACATTTGGTATAATCAATAATGGTCTCCGAGACTCAGAATTAAGTGGTAACTATATCCATCCATTAACCGGCCTTGACCTGGCTTCACACGTATCGAACTGTCTGCTTATATTTTTCTTTTCATCAATACTTTATCATACAGTATCAAGTAAGAAAACAAAATACGCATTACCAGATCAATGCTCTTTAAAGCTATCAGATTTAAATCGGGTAATCGAAAAAATCGTCGCATAAAATCGATGGCGGCCTGTTGAATAAAACATCAACTCGAATCGAGTCAACAATCGCTCCGACTCGAATCGATTGAAAGAATCGAATGACAACTGCCACTATGTAATGTACGGTCTTCATACCATCTGTTAAATGTTGCAATGGAATTTAAACCTTGTGCTTGTTAGATAACGTTGATAATTAATTTGATTGAGTAAGGCCATGTTGAATGTGCGTATTTACGTGCGCTTCTGATGTAGGTAATAAATGTCTGATCTATGGTCATATCACCGTTAGTATAAGTAGTTTTTTTATTAGAATCTCTGGATTACCACCATCATCATCTCAATTCATTCCAATAACTTAACCATAGAGTTTATAATAAAAATAAAAAATACTTCACAAACTCTACCTGTGTTTACTTGAAATGTATTTTATTTTTTAATAGTCCTAAGCTTGTATTTGTCTTTGACCACAATTCACCATTATAATTATGTGATGATGTAGCCGAAAGTGGTAAGCGTTCAAAGACTAGGGACTGCTTCCTCTGCTATCGTTTCTATTTATAATATACTTTATTTTTGGATAAGCTTACAAATGGTGCATTTTTATTTGGTTGTTTATTCCCTACAAAGTACCCTACCACCGTGCTATGTATTCCTCACGATGTTTTCTTTAACTTACTGCTTAAGCTCATTGTAGGTTTCGAACCCACGACCTTCCCCACGGTATCCAACGTCACTACCACTGAGCTATCGTCGCCATAAAGGCTTATAATCCATAGTCACTTGTATCGGCTACAAGACTGACAGACAGAAGTCTCTCCATAGAGTTCAATTTCAATTGTAATCCTTAACTCGATAAGCCAGCTATAATACCTCGTGACAAAGGTTATGTCTGTCTGCCCTTACGGCAGCATATTAAATCGTTTTCTAATTCTAAACAAGTTAAGTTGAACGGTGATCGAGGCGGGTAAAAGCAGAGCTGAGACAATGAGGGGTCACTGAACCGTCGACCGCTGTGACCATCAGAGACTAATTGGTTGTAGATGCGCCGGTCGGTACAAAATAGTACAAATGTAAGCGTGTCTATGTGATACTTTCATTTCACTTGACATTTGAGCCAATTGCCCATTGCTTGCCGCGACGGCGGCGTCGTGTGACGGGTCGCTTTATTTTTGTGTGATTGAATTAAAATCAAACTCAAAATATCTGTATTAAATGAACTTACTGAATTACTTACAAGTATTTTTAATCGTCACTCGATTTATGAAAAACTCTAAACCCTAACGCACGGTTCGGAAGGTTGCAACAACTTAGACCTAAGAATTACATACATTTCACTGATGAGTAAGTATATGCGTGTTGTAAATAGAATTTAGTTACGAGTGATAGTAAACAACAAGCTCAAACAGACCAGCCACCACCAGCAGCACCTGTTCTAAGAAGTATACCTAAACGTCACTACCGCCTTTGCAACACAAGAATGACTCGTCTGCAGCAGTACTCTCTGCCTCCACGTTCGAAGTTTTGTTCTAATAGTTACCAAATTCGGTAAGCAAGTAAAGTGAAATTCGGCGCCGAGGTGGGCGAAGCCGGGTCGTTACAATTATACTTGTATTGTAAGATGGCCACATTCCGTCATAGCGTGGGCTGATGACTTCTCATCGTTTATTCATAGGTGGACATAATAACGTAGTTGTGGAATAAGCATTGATGACCGAAAGAGGCTTTTGGAAAGGGAATGAGGATTTCTTGTCTCGATCTATCTTCTTTGCAAAATACATCCAACTAATATTATTGAATGTTTCTATGCTTGAATGTTTGTTACTCCGTCACGCAAAAACGGCAGAACGGATTGACACACAGGTAGTTTATATCATGGATTAAATCGTAGGTTACTTTTTATCGAGGGAAAAGACAAAATCCGTCGGGAACGCGGTTAAAACTTCTGAGCTGGCTTGCCCCGTGTCCTAGAAAGTCATTAAACCTTTGGGTGATTGAGTCTTCATTTCGGTTGCATAGTCTTGTGTTTGACCACAACATCACCATCGTGTGGACGAAGACCACATAAAGCTTAGGTAACATGCTCTCAAGTGCAGCTGTCGGTACACCGATAGGTGCATAGCGATATATTTTTATCCGTAAAGCTAAGCCTGGTAGGTAATACCAAACCAACCTACCACAGTACAATTGAAATTGAACCTTATGGACAGTTTATAAAATATATCATTCGGGATTCCCCATATTTTACCACTTCGTCACACTATCAGCGACCCCCCTAACTAATAAATATTGCATCACAAAAGCTAGCCCAACCACCTATAAACGATTTCTTGTGATTTAAAATAGAGTGTACCTACTACAGATGAATAATTTAAAATATTTACACGCTTTTTTTAAAGATTGAATGCTTTATTTACAACATATGTACAAAATATACAAACAAATGTACAACTATAATTTATAAAAAAACTTCTCGCTGCTGCCGATCGGCAAGGTTCCCAGCAGGCTTTTATATGTAGTTAAATAACTTGAAAATAAATCTCTATGGTAATGAAAAAAAAAACTACCACATCACGGCACATTTTCCTACTTGTGATATTTCGTCACGCTAAACAATACACCTACCTCCCCCTTACTTACGAACCCCTATTGACTAAATAAGGAAAATTACAGCCAGATTTAATCTAATCTTTATTTTGTAATTTTTGTATTAGCATTTCATGAAGTTGTATTATATTATACTCCAGCTTCGTGACGACAGAATCCTGACCTAGGTTAACTGACATACTTACGTAGTTCGTATCCGAGCGGGTGGTACCATCCCCCTACATCCCCCCATCAGCTGTTCAGAGGTGTCACGTGGTACACAGGGGTGGGGGGAGCCCCTCATTGCATTATCCTTGTAAGTATATAACCTTGAAAATTGAAGGAATTAATGTGGAAAAAACTTTATTGGGATTTTGCCAAAATTTTCGAAATTTTCTCAGTACTTTATGGCAAAGGGTGAAGCAGAGTCGGCATTGACTTGAACCTTCGTGTTTCTTATCTTGGCTATCATAGACATTGTTGTCACCAATACACCTCCCAAGTGTTTGGAATGTCTTTGAAAACTCCATTCTGCGCTTTTGTATCGTCTTTTCTTATCTCTGAAAACATTCACGGTTTTATTCAATTTCATTTATAGCTGTCCTATATTTTACTCCTAATAAAGTTTTCTTTAGTAAATAAATAGGTCGTTACTGCCAAATATAGTTTTCTACTTAGATTGATTTATTTATACTAATATTATAAAGAGGTAAAGTTTGTGAGGTTGTAGGGGGTAATTTCTGGATCTACTGAACCGATTTTGAAAATTCTTTTACCAATAGAAAGCCACGTTATTTTTGAGTTTCATAATTTTATCCCGGGAAAAGATAAGATCCCACGGGAACGCGGGTGAAACCGCGGGGGGCAGCTTGTTTTGTATAAAATAATTATGTAATGTTATCATACAGAGATTAGAGTCACAATCTGTCATAAACTACTAGCTGTACCGCGGTTTCGCACGCGTTTCCGAGCTCATAAAAGGTTAATAACATAGAACATATAAAAAGTTATTATAAGGTTATTTTGTATCAAAATTAAATTTTACGGAGTTATTCAAAGTTATCCCACACGGTCCCTGAGGACTTTGTTCCAGGCTTGTTTTACACTTCATAAACTAGAATAGTATCTACTTATCAGCGAGACCTTTACGTGTAGTCAAGTATGTTTTGCCAGGAATAACTTAGCTCCCTTTCCCTACATTAATTATGTACTTAATGCCATTCGATTTTGACCTTTATGCATATAATGAGACAAGCGAATAATTTATCATGCTTATAAAAGTAGAGCTGCCATCTTATTGAGTCACAACATTATCTTTTTAATAGCTCCGTAATAATTTTGCTATTAAAGGCTTGGTTGATCAGAATTTAATTGGGTAGTACATGGAATTGAGTTGCGTAATTCGTATAGTCATGTATTTATTTATTCTGTGGCAAGGTTCAATTGCACGCAATGCAGAACGTTCGGACTGTGTTTAATTTCAATTTTATTTGTATTAAACTTATTGCAAATAAAATTGGTCGCAAAACAAAAGACTTAGGAATATTGAAATCTAAAATCCACACTATTCTCGCGCGTCGAACATCTCCCTTGATGATGATTCGTTCTCAGTTTGCTCCTAAAAGTAAATAAAGCCTACTTGGTCAGTAGGCTTCACTTATTATAATCATCATAGTATTGAAGCAAAAACTTTGTACCTCTTTTTACGAAAATTACGCGGACGGAGGAGTATCAAATTTGACACAGTTAAAGTTTATATGGAGAAGGAGTGCAGAAAGCTATTTTTTTTATAAAATATGCTTTAGAAATAAGTTTAATTAATTAGTTTCACATACATACACATATCATTATCCTCCGCTGTTTGTCAACCTTTGATTATTAGGTTAATACTCAAAGTTGTCAACCGATTAACGTTTTTTATTGACGAGCTTTAAGTAGTGTTATCAAGACTTTTTTCCTAAATACTTTTTGGTCGAATTTCGATCAGAGGGCGAGCACTAGTTCATTTAATTATGAATTATTCCTTCAAACTGATGACTTGTACGCAAATAAATATAGACGTCCATCTTTGTAGGTACAAAAAATAATTATTAATGACCTATAATTCAAACTGTAAAGCTAAATACCAGTCGACATATCGGCCGTAATCTTGACCGGTGTATTATTAACATTTAATTACACATTGCAGTACTGATGTTGATCTCAATAATGAGGATCAGCGATGTGAAATTTGCATGAGCATAATTTACGTAGTTTTAATTTATATCCTAGGTTCGTAATAAAAGTATCTCAGTCTATGTCTGCTTCATTTTCACTTATTGGCCGAACTGATTTTGATGAAATTTAGTATGCAGTCTCAAACCTTTGTTTCTCAAAATTTGAAAAATACATAGTATTATTTACATAGTAATAACAGACTTATTGAAAATTCAAGGCGATGATAGCTCAGTGGTATTGACGTCGGATACCGCGGCGAAGGTCGTGGGTACGAAGCCTACAATGGGCTTGAACTTTCGGTGAAGGAAAACATCGTGAGGAAACCTTAGCACGGTGGTAGGGTACCTGACTGGCTGGGTGGTACCCTCAAGTTGAAAATCTGTCGCTAAGCACCTGTTGGTGTGTTCCGGCAGTTGCACTTGAGAGCCAGTTGCCTTTACGGCATTGTAATAAGGTGTACAACAGATTGGCAATCCCCTTGGTATTGCTAATGTCTATAGGCGATGGTAGTCACTTACCATCAGGTGACCATTCAGCTTCGTTCACTTGTGGTATAAAAGGAGCTTAATGTAGGCCAGTGTGTAAGCCCGCGTTTTCTTTCATTAAAAAAATATTTCCCATTCACTATAATGGGGTGTTGCAGGGGGATTCCCCTCCCATTGACGATTCCTCCAGGGGGCTGGAGCGAGTCCTACGCAACTTGTCATGATAATGTTGTGTTTTCAGTATCGTTGAGTGGGAGGCGGAAAAAAACTTGGGAAATGCTAAATAATATGTAATGAGGTTTTAATCTATGAAAATAAATATGAAATGCGTTTGTTGGTTAACGTATTACTTGAGAACGGCTGGAAGGATTAAAAAGTAGGTACTCGTAAATAAGGTATTTAGGGACGAAAAATTCTAAAATTATCCCGGTAAGGAAATTTCTGGACAAAATGAACCTAATTTGTCTGCTAGTTAAAAAATAGAAAAATCTACATAGTTATACAGGTGTAATCGTTAAGTGTGTCCAGGCGATTATTTCGTAACTATTACAGATATAAAAAAAAAACTGATATCGAAAGTACGTTACCTAATCAGTAAAATGACATCAATATTTTTTTTTAAATCAAACGAGAAGTATCACAAATTTTGACATTAAACGCTCCCATACATTTAGTATGGGATTAGTAGAAAGGTTTCAGTTTCCTTATTTTAAAAGGTTATTTTAGGTTACTACTGATATTAAAGGAAACTGTTTATTAACCTAACAAAGTATTAAAACTATATTTTAATTGAATAACATTTATTTCTTAGTGAATACAAAATTTTGTATTCAAAGCAGATTTTTGTAGTGTGTTGCTTTTCAGCCAGTTCAAATGAATGCGATTTTGAAACAAGGTTTATTACTAATTTGAAGTGGTAAGATAATTAATATATACGTATATCTACTTGAAAATCATTATTATCATATCATACGTAATCATAAAATGACATTAAGGTAAATTGAGTACTAAACCACTTAAAATAAGGAAACTAAAACCTTTCTACTAATCTCGTACTAAATGTAATTTTGAATACTTCTCGTTTGATTTAAAAAAACTTATTGATGTAATTTTAATAAGTTGTTTGATATCTGTAATAGTTACGGAATAATCGCCTGGACACACTTAACGATTCCATCCTGTATAGCCGCTTTTTACAGTGCATTTTCTAATCCTATTGTATTTTTAGATGTTTGTTAATCACTCAAAAATGGCTGAACGGATTTTTTCATAAACACACAGGTAAATCATGTCCTGGAATATAACATAGAATTCTTTATATCCCGGGAAAAGATTCACCTGTGTATCGGAAGTAAAACCACGGGGACAGCTAGTAGTCTGTTTAGAAGTGGGCACTTTCTCACTTTTCTCAAGCTCTTTGAGAGCTTGAGAGTTAGATGGCGCAGGTTAAAGGTTTTTTAAACAGTATGATAATGTGGTCGAATGTGGTAAGCTAAGCTCACAAAGCCTTTCGAGCTACGTAACTAAAGTACCTACCTACCTACCTACATAATATGATGTGGTAGGTCAAGGTCTACACGTGGAGTCGACGTACTTACTGTACTTAACGAGGTCAACCAGATCATTGGGAAATTGTATGAAAATATCGTTTAAATCGTATTGAAAGGTTGATCGGTCGATCGGTGATGTAATTTGTAGATGGTGATATAAATATAATAAATATTCTGGATCATTCTTCACACGGTCATGTGATTAAAACAAACGGTCAAGTGCGAGTCGGACTCGCGCACCGAGTGTTCCGTACAATTTTTGTAGTTTTTTTTTAGTATTTGTTGTTATAGCGGCAACAGAAATATATCATCTGTGAAAATTTCAACTGTCTAGCTATCATGGTTCATGAGATACAGCCTGGTGAGAGTCTTAGTAATAGGGTTTAAAGCATAGATTTTTTATGAACACCTTTGTACTACTAAAAATATTAATAATACCTAACTACCTATTTCCTTTTGTTTCGCCGTTTCTTCTCCTCATGGGTCATTATTTGGAAATGGTGGTAACGGTAGCAATAAAAAAAAACGTTCAATAAGTGTTGCATAAGTGTCCCTTAATTAAATTAACCTGTCAGTTCTTTCTTGGGACAATCGGGGTTTCAGAGTCCGCACCACTTGGTTCTCAAATGGGACAATCGGAACGATGACATTTACATGAATTTTTTTAAAACTGTGCGCGAGTTGACTAGTTGTTTGACAGGTTAATCTCGCGAGTCAACAGATTAAAAAGAATTGAATATTTGAATTTAATTTACGTATGTAAGTGTTGTTCTACTTCTACCGCTCTAAATAAATAAATGTTTCATTCTTCAATATTTTACTTTGCTGATCTAAACTAGAGATGCTGTAAGAAAGTGAGAGGGGTGATGTCGATCAAAAAAAAATCGTATGAGACAATAATGCAAGAAGTCAGAATTCACCATGTTAAAATTAATGAATCATCTAAATATTTTACACGGTCACGCACACGAAGTTGTATGCGAGACCTGCACGTACGTAATCCCGCGTCTCTCGCGTCGCACAGGAACGCGATCGGCTTCCTTTTTCAAATTCGGCTTCCTTTACTGTGCTACAATTTAAGTGCGCGGGGCTCTGTCTACCTTTTATATTTGGTGTGAGAGTATCGCATGATGGACCATAGATATTAATTTAATTTTGATAACTTTCCAGGCGTGGTATGGACAAGGAGGGCGGCGAGGGAGCCGATGGTGGGAAGGCGCCCGATGGCTTGCTCGACGCCGCTGGTCTATTTGGTGGTAAGCATCATTCTTCCCACTTATAAGAAAGAAAGAAAATATATTTATTTTGAAAAAGTACACACAACACCACTAACATACATAATAATATATATTTAACAAGTAATAACAAATGTTAATAAAGTAGGTGGTGTTGTGTGACATCCAAATTGGTCAGCGACTCAGTAAAACACTGTTAACCGTTGACCGGATAACAGCACGCCGCCAAGAGAAACGTCACGAACAGAAGACACAAAAAATATTTTTAAAAATAAAAAACAAAAACCGACTTCAAAACTGTAACCTATACCTATGTACAAACATAAACTAAAAAGTAAAGAATAATATTTTAATTTCAAAGTAAGAGCCTTAAAGGACAATCAACAAAATTATTGAAATTTATAAACAGTTCTTTTTGGAGTCGGTGCCAGCCAAGAAGAAGGACAGTTTTGAACTGGACACGAAGTGTTCATACGAGAAAACGTCTTACGACACCTCTCCTTACGGTAATGTTCCTTAGGTCTGCGCCGTCGCTTCCCTACCTTTCGAAAGTTTGTTACAAAGGCAGAATTAAACTGTCCTTCTTGGCTGGCACCGACTCCAAAAAGAACTGTTTATAAATATCAATAATTTTGTTGATTGTCCTTTAAGGCTCTTACTTTGAAATTAAAATATTGTTCTTTACTTTTTAGTTTATGTTTGTACATAGGTATAGGTTACAGTTTTGAAGTCGGTTTTTGTTTTTTATTTTTAAAAATAATTTTATTTTTCAATTTTTAAAGTTTATTCCTTATTATATGTTGTCCTAGGCAAAACTAGTTTGTTCTGAAATCGTCTAACTCGAACTAGTCGGGCCGGTAAAATATAATATATGTATAACTAGCGGGCCCGGCAGACGTCGTCGTCCTGCCCTGAAATTGAAACAAATCTTGGAACTCGATTCCAGCGCCACCTACCGGGTCCAATTGTATTTTAAAACCATCTAAGAACCCATTGAAGTATACACACAAAATTTCATCCAAATCCAAAAAGTCATGCTCATAGACTCAGTTTGATTCACTAAGGTTTATCAAACGGGATATATATTTTTTTGTTTTTGTTGATTTTCTCAAAAAGTGGTGAATCAATTTCGATAAAATTTTAATGGGACCTCTGAAGCATGATCTACCAAACAAAAAAAGAATCATCAAAATCTATTCATAATTGGCAGAGATATCGCGTAACAAACATACAAAAATACCTCCTCCTTTTTTGAAGTCGGTTAAAAAACAAAAAATCTTGACATATAAAGAAAAACATAGAAGATCACAAAACAAGATACAAAAATTATATTATGCCTAATAATAATATTCTAAGAATGAAAACAAAAACATATCAAAGACACACAAAACTGAAAAATATGCTCTAGCTAAAAAATTACGTTTTTTTTTAATATAACGTATACTGATTTGAATCATACGCTGGGAGACGCTGATGGAAATCTATGGACGATGTTCAGGTCACAGTAAAATTGTAAGTTAGTAATGAAAATGAAAATATTTTTTATTCAAATAGACCTTTCAAAGCACTTATAAGTTTAGACTCTATTGCACGGCCCGGAAGGTTGCTTTTGCTGAGAGCCGGCAATGAACTCAGCAATCACTCTTTTCCGTTAGTACCAATGATATTATAAGTTTAAAAAATATAGGTTACAAGCTCTTCGCGAGCGGTACGTTAAAAACTGGCTAATTAGCTAACTTTGACCTGTGTCGCGTCGCCGGTGTCAACGGATGCACTTCACGTACCGAGTGCAATTAAATGTTAAAGTGACTCAAAATAAAAAATGCCGTTGTGTGTTATTATAAGATACATAAATCTTAATGTAGTGTAATATTGCAATATTACGTGTGCCTTTTTTGAAGAGCGAATGCGGTGTAGGTAACCTATCTAACTTTTTACTTTTTTTTTAAAGGTTTTTGGCTTGGTATCTAGACCTTTAAGCCTTTAGTTAGTATAGATTACATGCAATTATTTACTGTTATGTCATAAATGAGATAGTTTCAAACATAGATTTTCATTGTTTGTTTTAATACTAACAAACAAACAAATACTAAACAAGACTTATTATTGTATGTCACCTATAGAATATTACTCATTATTACGTATGCATATAGTTACTAATAAAACATAATATTTAATAGTACTACATAATAGTCCCACTAATATTATAAATGTGAAAGCGTGTCTGTCTGTTTATCTGTTACCTCTTCACGCTTAAACCGCTGAACCGATTTAGATTTGTATGGAGTCTTGGACTGCACATTGTACACTTGACCAAAAGTCGTGGAAAAATAAATAAAACATGAGAAAAATACTTATTTCTAATAATTTTACGTTGTTTTCTTGTACAAGGCGTGTTTCGACATTTTTAATGGCAATTTCATTGCATGTTTTTTTAATGGCGACGACGATTACAATTACGTCAAACTGTCAAACTGACATTAAATACAGCAAAGAGAATATATACTAGATAGATAAATTGATTAACTGACAAAAGGTACAATTGATTTATTGACTTATCCACACAACCACGCAGTTTTACTTTTATAATAAATACTATACTACCAAGTTACTGAATTAGAATATTTAAATTATTGATTTTGAGAAGAAATTGCATATGTGAAAGTCGAATCTGTTTTGTACATCTTGCTGGACACAAAGTCCGAATTCAAATACTCAAAAAACATTTTATTATTGAGCAATCTAGAACTCAAGCGCATCAAAATACAAGCAAGTTATACACGTTAAAAACAATAAATGAGAGCTAAAGTTGTGGCTTTCGAGTTTCGCACTGTCCATAGAACACTAATACTCTAGCGAGGCGCTGTCTGTCACATCCAAGAATTATGTATACTAAATGGATAGGTAACTCTAAAAACATACTTGAAGCAAATACCTATCAATTGCGAAAAAGAGAAAGATAACAACTACGTTGGGACAATCTCTCTTTCTTTCATTAAGGGTTAGTAGCGTTAGAAAGAGAGATTTGTCCTAACGTAGTTGTTATCTTTCTCTTTTTCGCAATTGATGGGTAGGTATGGAGAGCTTTCTATCCAGGTAGTATAGATAATTCTTGCGTTTGTGCAATATGGCGGTCTATGTTGCCCTGTGAAATATTTGATAGTAATAAAAAAATATTTTGTACAGCGTATATCGACAACAAAAATAAAATTAGATATTTTTTATCGGTTTGAATAATTATTTAGCTTATTTTTAATATGTGTACAATGTCCAGTCCAAAAATGAAACATCTCCTTTGGTATAGAGATAGGGAACCTTAGAAGGACGTATTATACTTTTTATCACGGGAAAAGATAAGATCCCTCGAATAAATCTTCAAAAATGAGTGAATAGGTTTATGCATGGTTGGCAACGCGCTCGTGACGCCTTTTGTTACAAGCGTCCATAGGGTACGGTAACCGCTTACCATCAGGTGGGCCGTAAGCTTGTTTGCCACCTAGTAGTCTAAAACATACACAATGCCTACGAACATACAATAAACTTTACATAATTGTGTCGGAAGCTATAAACCTGCCACTTTCTAGAGTTGACTTGACTTGACTCTGACAATGACAAATATAGTCAACTTCAGTACATAGTATATTATTAGTTCCGTATGTAAATTATAATGGAGCCAGGTATTTGTTGGTCAGTCGTTTCCCACTTGGAGGGTTGGAGTAAATAGGATTTATCAATACTATTTATATTTTAACGGTAAAAAAAACAGTTTTAGATAAAAAATAAAAACTGATTATATTATACTATCCGCGGGTGAAACCGCGGGGCGAACTAGTTTTTTTTTTTATTCTCGATAGGCTTGTGTTTGACCACAATCTCACCATGGTAAGTGATGATGTGGCCGAAGATGGTAAGCAGACAAAGCCTAGATGGGACCTGGTTCTCAAGTGCAGCTGGAACACACCGATAGGTGTTTGGTGACAGATTTTCAACTTGAGGGTGGTAGCCAGCCAGTCGGGTACTACAAAGTAGCCTACCACCGTGCGATAAGTTCTCAATAAGTTATTAATAGTAAGTTCACGCTGTTCAAATATAAACATTACAATACGCATACATATACATATATACTACATACATACACTACCGCACATCAATCTTTTCGCAACTCACTCGCTATTCCCAGTCCTATTCCAAAATCTGAACGCGGCCTGATCAGAGGGGTTTTTTCTTATCCTGCGCACACGCCCATTATCAAAATATTTAAAAACGCAAAATAACTAAAATTGAGTGTAAACCCGGCGTCCGGTTCGGGTGTGAACACACTAAGACACTAGTATTTGTGTACAAAAAGGATTACCGAACAGAGACACATCACTTTAAGCATCATTTTCTCAAAATACGCATTATATACCTACATAGGTATTAATAGTTTTAGGCACAAACCTTTCATATTTCAATAATATTTTATTTCGCAAACAGAAAAGCACTGACGGGCCGGTTGGCGTGGTTGGTTTATACACTGCCTATCACGCCGCAGGTCGTGGGTTCGATTCCCATCCAGGACACACATTTGTGTGCGTGAACATGTCTGTTTGTCCTGAGTCTGGGTGTAATTATCTATTTAAGTATGTATTTACAAAAAAAAAGTAGTATATGTAGTATATCAGTCATCTGGTTTCCATATTACAAGCTCTGCTTAGTTTGGGATCAGATAGCCGTGTGTGAACAAATGTCCGAGGATATTTATTTATTATTTATTCATTCGCCTATCGAGCGCTTCGTTCTAGGTATATTAATTGAGATCTCTTTGACCGAATAAATGGCCTTATTTTTACGAAAACTTAAAAAGTCTGGATGTCCCACTGTTTATTTATTTGCTCTAAACTTGTGGATCTAATACTTCACCACGACTTAATTAACACCTAAACGCATGACTAATTTATTCAGATGCCTTGCTTATGACCTCGGTTCGTTCCGTTTCGCTTCCGGGACTTTATGTAATCCCGGAATAAAAACAATCACTGTTATTCCGGGTTAGGAATAGACAAAATAAACAATATAATGCTGGCTATACTCTCCGTACAAAAACGTTGCATTACTGTTGCGCAGTGTACTGTGACATGATCGTGCAGATGATATAAGAGATAGGATCACGACAAAGATCGTTATGTATTTGTATCCACGTACGGAATTGTAAATACGTTCATTAAACGCCATTTTCCGGTCGGTGTATTTCTTGTATTTTGTTCAAGGAAACTGCTCTACCTCCAATTATGTTTTTCTACCATATACCGTGTATATCTATTCTAATACTAGTACGAGCTATATTTTTTTTTAATTCTGGTTAAGCTTGTGTTTGACCACAATCTCAAAAAGGTTTAAGTGCTAATGTGGCCGAAGTTGGTAAGCACACAAAGCTTAGATGGGGACTGGCTCTCTAGTCCAGCTCGATTTTCAACTTGAGGGTGGTAGCCAGCCAGTCGGGTACTACAAAGTACCACCATGCTATGGTTTCCTCACAATGTTTTCCTCCACCGATAGCTCAAGCTCATTGTAGGACTCGAACCCACGACCTTCGCCGCGGTATCTGACGTCTCTAACAAAGTCGATGGATTTTACAGTATGTATGGCGAGCTATTGGGAGCTATGTTCAAATAATATGATGTCAACTAGAAAGGTTCTAGGGCTAATAAGGGATTCTAATACTTAAATTTAAATTATTACTCTTTATCATCAGCAATCTACATAATGAAGACCTTTATCACCAATCAATTTTGTATAGCGCGCTGTGAGTTTCAACAAATCCACAATTCAAATGACAGCATTCCTTTATTTGGCACTGTACGTACGCACTACTGCAAGCTATATGTACTGTGGTAACCTTTTTAATTTCGCCGTGTCACTCTATCGTATCTACATCACTACATAGTATAAAACAAAGTCGCTTGCGCTGTCTGTCCCTATGTATGCTTAAATCTTTAAAACTATGCAACGGATTTTGATGCGGTTGTTTTTAATAGATAGAGTGATTCTTAAGGAAGGTTTATATGTATAATACATGCATAATATAGTAGCGAAACACTGATAAATTTAGAGGTTTCTAATGTGATGTCGTAATTAAGCATTTTTTTGCGCTTATATTGCAAACGCTGGCTGAACCCTACGAGATAGACCAAAATAATGTACTACAGTATTGTCCACCTTAAAAAGTTCAACAAAAAAGTCCGCGATGGTATATGTCTATCTCTTAGGGATAACCCACCATAACCATTTTTTATCCTTTACTAAAAAGTGATTATTTACGAAGTGTTTAAACCTTTCCCGCTTAAACCTCTCAACCGATTTAGATTAAATTTGGCACAGATATAGAGTAGACCTTGGGAGAGAACATAGGCTATCTTTTATCCCCCCTCCACCACCCCCACTTGCGCGATATAACGTGTAGTCCACGCGGGCGAAGCCGCGGGCGGGTCGCTAGTTTCATATAAACTGTGTTTTGTTAGAGCTACGTTCAAATTGTAGTGAATACTCGTACAAGTACTCGCGTGATATTGTACCATATAAGTAAACTTGCTCCGAGGTCACTGCCCCCGCACCCAGCACCAACCGGCAGCCGACCTGCGATTCGTCTCACCCGTATCGAGTATGAAATAAGGTCTATTTTAGCTCAGCTAGTTTGAGTTTCTTGTGGTTTCCTCGTTATTAAGGATTTATTTGTGATGGAGGGAAACGGAGAGATGACGATTGATTCGTGATATAGTACTTCTGTTCTTTTCATTAGTGCACGTTTATTTTAATGTATCCTGCATTTGTTTAAAATGTTGAAGAGTTTGGCAGGAAATGGTACATTTGTACTTAGTTACCAGTTAATATTTAAAGGCGATGATAGCTCAGTAGTAGTGACGTCGGATAACGCGGCGAAAGCTTTCGGTGAAGGAAAACATCGTGAGGAAACCATAGCACGGTGGTAGGGTACTTTGTAGTACCCGACTGGCTGGCTACCACCTGACGTGCTTACCACCTTCGACCACATCATCACTTACCATGGTGAGATTGTGGTAAAACACAAGCTTATCCAGAATAAAAAAAAGGTAAAACATTGGTTTTACCTTATTAAATAGGTACTAAACTGTCCCTTGCAGTTTCACCCGCGTTCCCGAGGAATCTTAACTTTATCGAGATAAAAAGTATCCTAAGTTTTATTCCAAGATATTATCTAATTGTGAGCCAAATTTCATCTAAATCCGTTTAGCAGTTTTTGCGTGGTTGAGTAACAAACAACAAAAACACACAAACTCTTTATAAGGTAGAGTAGATATGATCACCGTTTTTTTGATAATCTAATCCTTTTCCATTAAATCCGTTTATAAGTTGTATGTACCACTGGATAATCCAATAATAATTAGGGTTGTTTGTTGTTCCATACTTTTATTTTGATAATAATCTAAATAGGTACATTATATAAAAAAAAACTAAATTCAAGTCTGTAGGGAGGGAAGTGAAACTTTGAAAGGACACATAAGCCAGAAGTGATAGATTCCATTTTTCCAAGCTGAAACTTAAGAGGGAAAAAGGAATTTAATTCACTGACAGGACTATTGTAGCCAATAGACCTGACATTGTATTGATAGATCGCCAAGAACGTCGTGCAATGATTGTAGATGTAACTGTCCCTCATGACGACAACCTTGTGAAGGCGGAGAAAGATAAAGAAATCAAATATCTTGATCTGGTCCACGAGGTTGTCGACATGTGGGATATTGACACGGCAGTCATTGTACCAATAGTCGTTTCCGCCCATGGCCTATTGGCAAAGAGCCTCGACAAACACCTTAAGAGGCTCACGTTAGGTGGCTGGATCAAGGGCCAGATTCAGAAGGCAGTACTCCTGGAGACGGCACGCATTGTGAGGAAGTTCCTCTCTCTGGAGCCTTGACCACCGGTAACTTGGACCTTGTTCCCGATGCCGGTTGGATGTTGTTTTTTATAATTTTAAATATAAATATTGTATTTTATATATATATATATATATATATATTTGAAATTGTAATTAATAAGTTAAAGAAAAATAAATAAATGGAATAATAATAAAATAATTTATTCAGGCAACACAAAAAAAACCCATTAGTGTTAGTAAAATCAGCACGGTGGTAGGGTACTTTGTAGTACCCGACTGGCTGGCTACCACCCTCAAGTTGAAAATCTGTCGCCAAGCACCTGTTGGTGTGTTCCGACAGCTGCACTTGAGAGCCAGTTCCCATCTAAGGTTTGTGTGCTTACCACCTTCGGCCACATCATCACTTACTATGGTGAGATTGTGGTCAAACTCAAGCTTATCCAGAAAAAAAAAATCTTATACTACGTGTATGTTAGTTTGACATTATATTTAAATGTTAAATGTTATATTTGATTTTGTCCTCTGTATGAGTTTCCACATCAGAGGACAATCCGCTTTATTTGCGATCATACTTAGAATACACTTTTAAGATAATTTTATTTATATACTAGCTGTCCCGGCAGACCTTGTTCTGCCCTATTTCTCTAAAACGCGTCTTTGTTTTGTTTCGATTGACGTCAAATGTTTGACAGCTGGGGGTTTGTTTGGGAAAAAGAAAAGGGCTGTTTTTAGGGTTTTCCCGGCAATTATTCGATTTTTTCTCGCCTTAAAAACCATCCTTGGACAACAACGAACATTTAAAAAAAAGAATTGGCCAAATTGGTCCAGGCGTTGTTGAGTTATGCGCTTACCAACACATTTTGCGATTCATTTTTATATTATAGATAAAAAAAAAGATAAGCTTGTAGTTCAGTTTTGGTTTTTTATGCGTTTTTGTGATATCCTGTTATTGGCTTTAGATATATAAATTAGAATAGACTATGTTAAATTATGTTAAAACTGCTGTTGGATGTCCTAATAAATAAAATAAAATAAATAAATAATGCTGTTGCTACTTCCACGTACTCTCCCTATCAGTGAGGCTGACTTCTTACGCCAATTAATTACGCTAATTTAAGATCTCAGCCTAAAATCTAGCATACAATAATCTATCTACTTCAAACTCTTATCTATTATATAAAAATGAATCCCTATTTCCTTGGTCACTGCATCACGCTTGAACGGCTGGACCAATTTCGGTGATTCTTTTTTTGTTGTATTTGTTATTGTAAGGAGAAGGTTCTTACATTAAAAAAAATAAGAAAATTAATCAGAAACTTCGAAATTTTAAGAAAACTTAACGACCATATTAACTTTTCTATGATGACAGTTGATCCTAAGTTTCTTTTTATTTTCATTTCAATGCAGGACAACGTCTGCCGGGCCCACTAGTAAAAATAAAAATACTAAGTGCCAACCCTGACAAACAAGCTAAAACAGTCGTAAAGATCAAATAATGACGAGACAAAACTCTTGAATGCATTAGTCAAGTAGTTCTCAAAAACGTTATTTCCTGCCCGTGTGGTGAGGTGTGAGTCATGCGATAATTTCACACTTCGAATTCGATCCGAACGAAGCATAGAGATTATGAATTACAGGTTATTTATATTTGCGGTTACCTATAGGTATGAATGAAAGCCGTATTTAAATCGATTTAGCTATATCTGTACCTATAATATCCATTTGTGTGGTGCAGTGAGACTAGATAAATAATTTATTGAATGTAATAAATAGGCCTAGGTTGTTGTTGAGAAGAGTAAATGCTGAGCTCATTGCCGGCTCTTCTCAGCAGAAGCAACCTTTTGAATCGTGCAATAATGTCTAGAGATTCATAAATGCTTGGAAAGGCCTTTTTGAATAAAAAATACATAACTACCATTTGTTGGTTAATTTTTGCCTGGAGTCTACTTAATTCAGAACCGTATTTCGTAGAGTCAATTATAACGTTCATAAGTGCCTAAACTGTTTTCTTTGGAGTTTACTCCTTACAATCGAAAGACCCCGGTACGAAAATTGGATGGATAGTCAAATGGAGCGTTAATAAAAAGCGTAATATTTTTTTACTAGCTGTCCTCCTCGGTTTCACCCGCGTTCTCGTGGGATCTTATCTTTTCCCGGGATAAAAATATAGCATATGTTACTGAGGGATAATGTAGCTTTCTAATGGTGAAAGAATTTTTAAAATCGGTCCAGTACTTTTTAAGTTTATTCGTTACATACAAAAATCTTTCCTCTTTATAATAGTGTAGATAGTAATATAGCCTGACAATAGATGGCAGCACAGGTATAATATTCTATTCTTAATATGTTTTTTCAGCATACTGGGGGCGCGATGGCAGCGGCGGCGGTTCGGCAGCGCAAGCGCAGGCCCAGGCGCAGGCGCAGGCCGCTCTGTTCGGGTTCGGGTCGCGCTACCCGCCGCCGACCACCCTCGGCGTCGCCGCTAACCAGGCCGCCTCGCTTGGACTGCATCCCGCTGCCAGTGAGTATCCATATCAACTCAATTTTTTTTTTGTTTTTTTATTCTGGATAGGCTTGTGTTTGACTACAATCTCACTATGGTAAGTGATGACGTGGCCGAAGGTGGTAAGCACACAAAGCCTAGATGGGAACTGGCTCTCAAGTGCAGCTGTCGGAACACACCGATAGGTGCTTGGCGACAGATTTTAAACTTGAGGATGGTAGCCAGCCAGTCGAGTACTACAAATTACCCTACAACCGTGCTATAGTTTCCTCACGATGTTTTCCTTCACCGAAAGCTCAAGATCACAGCTACCGAACTACCAAAACCTAATAATTCAGTCTTAAAATACAACTTGAAATAATGTATTCCAATTTTTGTGATGCATAATTTGGTGGTTTATTTCCAGGTGCAGCATGGTGGTCGATGGCATCCCACCTGGCCGCCCAGGATTACCTCGCCCGCCTGCAAGCCTCCGGGCTGAACTTCCCACCCCTGGGCGACCCGTACTCGGCGCTGTCGGCGTTGTCGCAAGCTGGCCTCAAACAGCCGCAGAAGCCGGGGAAACAACCTAGTCGCAATGAAAGGTAACTAATGGATCTTTGAAAGTGACGATGCGTTTGTGTTTTATTGAATAACTAGCTGTTCCCCGCTGTTTCACCCGCGTTCCCGTGGCATCGGGACAAAATATAGCCTATGTTCATCAGGGATAATGTACCTTTCTACAGTACAAGCTCTGCTATGTCGTAAAAAATTCCCAAGATATTTATCTATATTTTATACTAGCTGTCCCCCGCGGTTTCACCCGCGTTGCCGTGGGATATCTTATATATCTTTTCCCGAGACAAAATATAGCCTATGTTCAGCAAGGATAATGTAGCTTTCTAATGGTGATTTTTCAAATGGGTCCAGTAGTTTCAGAGCCTATTCAATGCAAACAAACAATATCTTACCTCTTTATAATATTAGTGTAGACAAAGTCGGGTTAGTTATTCCATTTATAACTCGAGAACGGCTGGACCGATTATTATGATCATTGATTTGTCTCCGCTCCGAATATCTGAATAAAGGTCATGGCCCATTTAAACGACTCTGCTCCAACACCGCTCCCACCCAACACCGCCCTATACTAAAAGTCAACTACCGAGCAGTCTGATGGCGGTAAGCTCGCTGACAGCGAGCTGTCTGCTAATTTATGTTGCTAATATAAACTATATCTATGCCGATCGGCAGCAGCGGCAGCCTCGAAGAAGTTTTTTATATATTATAGTTGTACATTTCTTTGTATATTTTGTACATTTGTTGTAAATAAATATTTATATTTGTGAAGTAACTATATCTAAAGAGCACGATCTGAAGCCCATATTTGAATGATATTTTATTTGTCCGGTGGGAGCGGAGTCGCGTAAGTGAGCTACGACCTTTACTATCAAAAATCACGAATCACTTTTCTTTGAAGTATTTTTTTTGCGTGGCTGGTTTGTTTGCTACCTTAGCAGTATTAAAATAAAGAGATTTTACTTTCAATCGTCGTGCGTCCAACTGTGTACTGCTGTTAGTATAAACTGTTTGTGATCCAGTTACCATGGTTTATGGGAAGAGAATGTAACTTCACTTGCTCATTAAGATCTTTATCTAGGTTTATTACTGTGTTGCCACTTTAACACAGTCTTCGTATCCTTTCTACTAATCTTACTAATATTATAAATGTGAAAGTTTGGATGGATGGATGGATGGATGGATGTACGTTTGTTCCCCTTTTACGCCAGAACGGCTGAATGGATCTGGATGAAATTTGGCATGGATATAGACTATAGTCTGGAATAACATATAGGATACTTTTTATCCCGGGAAAAGATAAGATCCCTCGAGAACGCGGGTGAAACCGCGGGGGACAGCTAGTGATTTATAAATCTGTCGCTACGAGCACGAGCTGTAAAATAATAAATTAGTCACTGCTCAGATATTTAAGCGTCGATAAAGAACTTCACTGATACAAACACGTGGGTATAGCCTCTAATTTCCTAGAATTAAATAGTATGTATTATAAATGTGAAAGTTTTTATGTTTGTGAGTTTGGATGTTTGTTGATCAATCATGAAAAAACGGCTGAAATGATTTTGATGAAACTTGGCACACATGCAGATCATATCCTGGAATTAAACATAGGATACTTTTTATCCCGGGAAAAGATAAGATCCATCGGGAACGCTGGTGACGAAAACTATAACATCTTAGTAGTACTGTAGATACTCAATCATTGATATTATTTCCAGGTCCGGCAGAAGTAGTACGTCGTCCAGTGCATCCACGAAGGAGAAGAGTCCCTCAACCAGCACCGCCAACTCGCAGCCTAATATGAGTGAGTTATCACTACATACATAGAGTGCAATATAGCTTGGCAATAAGTTTAAGATATGGTCATTAAAACATACATGCATTCAAATAAGTGCCAATTTTTTTTTATTATTACTTATCAGTCTATGACAACAAATAAATGTGAAAGCTACAGAATCTACCTATCCCTACTTGTATGGAATTTCACGTGTGTAACGTCAAAGTCCATATTCCAAGCGCGGCAAAATATTGCCCGGTACGAATTACTATTTTTAGTTTTTTTTTTAATAGTTTAAATTACTCTTTTGGCGTGGTGTAAACTATTGAATAAAAAAAAACACATGCATATTCCCTATTGTATCAAAAACACATAGGTATTATTATTAATAATTTTATGGATCTTTAGGCATATTTGTATCTCCACACAAGTATTAAAGTCCTGAACAAATAAAATAAAACTGATCATCACGTTACAGGAACGTCGTACGGCTTCCCCAAGACATCATCACCATCGGCGATGCACTCTCAAGCGTCGATGTCGAGCCTGGCCTCGCTCAACAGTCTGGTGTCATCTCCACATCCACACCCACACCAGCATCAGTCAAAGCAGACCAGCAAGCCGGCACCTTCTCCATCACACTCCAGTCAGTTATTTGTTCTCCTTGATTCTTCAAGCTCTAGTTTTAGGTCTTTATTGCTATGCTTTTGGTGAAGGAAAACATCGTGAGGAAACCATAGCATCGTTTAAAGGCGATGATAGCTCAGAGGTAGTAACGTCGGATACCGCGGCGAAGATCGTGGGTTCGAATCCTACAAGGAGCTTGAGCTTTCGGTGAAGGAAGACATCATGAGGAAACCATAGCATGGTGGTAGAGTACTTTGTAGTACCCGACTGGCTGGCTACCACCCTCAAGTTGAAAATCTATCGCCATACACCTATCGTGTTCCGACAGCTGCACTTGAGAGCCAGTTCCCATCTAGGCTGTGTGTGCTTACCACCATTCACATCATCAAGCTTCTCCAAAAAGTAAAAAAAAAACTGGGAGATCCAGGGGCTCTGTGCTTTTGGACAAGCTGAAGTAGTCTTCCATAAGAAACAAGTATGAAGTTAGATACAGACAGTGCCACCTCAATATAAGGGAAATTAATTATTATTTTTATCCCGGGTAAAGATAAGATCCCACGGGATCGCGGGTGAAACCGCGGGGGACAGCTAGTAATATTATAAAGCTGAAGAGTTTATTTGTTTGTTTGATCGCGCTAATCTCATCCACTACTGGTTAGAATTGAAAAAATATTTTAGTGTTGAATAGTCCATTTATCGAGGAAAGCTATAGGCTATATAACTTCACAGGGGGGGGGGGGGGGGCAGCTATAACTACATTTATACTAACAATGTGATGGTTATTTCAGGGAAGCCCTCGTCATCATCATCATCGTCAGGATCAAAGGGCAAGGAGCGTGAGCTGGCTCTGCTGAGAGGCGACCTCATGTTGGCCCAGGCGGCGGCACACGGCGCTTACCATGCGGCAGTCGCTGCTGCTGCTAAGGGGAAGGTAAATAGCTTGTTCACTTAATTCTCTTCTTAAATATCTTCACCATTTTGGAAATGTCTTATTTATAAAAAGATAACTGGAAATCTCTTTTTCTATAGAAATTTTTAAATCGGTCTAATTTGGCTGTTACACTATTTTTCGAAAACTAAATTTTTAGACCTTTATATCCTGCTTATGCGTACGAAGTTTCATTAAAATCGGTTCATTTAATTCAAAAAACAAGGGCTTGAAAATTTGTATGAAATGCCATACGTCGTAAATGCTCTTAATACGTGAAGCAAAAACTTTGGACCCTAATTCATTCAGGCGTGGCACGGTACACTTGTTGTACTCCGCTACTGGCTTATTCTTGATACATTGGATAGTTAATTTGTGCAAACGAATTAATTGTTGTTATCCTGACCTACCCTCTATCCGTCATCAGAAGTGGGATCCGACCCTCTTCCTACATCAGAGGTTGAATCGGATCTACCCACTTGGATTTTATTATCGGATCTACCCCCACATTCTTCAAACTCCTCCTTGTGATGGTTATTCCTTCGGGAAGCAATTTATCGTTTGTGTGATGCTTTGCCAGTTGTTTCTGTCTGTCGCTTATATAAAGTAGGGCATAGTGTGTGGATTGTGTATCCCTTAATTCCCTTATATAGTTTGTTTCATCCATGAGCCTATTTTATAATACATTAAATTACTTCTAAGAGGAAACGCAACAGAAAAATAATGTATCAAAATCGATTTCGAAACTGAAAGTGGTTCTTAATTATTTGGCCACAACTGTATATAATGTTGTTTTAAGCTATTGTATAGCTTTTATGGCGGGCTTTGATGGCGACCGAATCAAAAAAAATCGTAACGAAAAAACCTGACACCGTAACCATGACAACAGTCATGTCCTTAGGCACCTAGATATTTTTTTCTTTATAAAATTACTACAAAGGAATAAGCTATTCACGACAATTGCGGCGCACTTATGAAACTTCATTTTGGCATACAAACTTTTCGGCAACCATGACAATAGTCATGTCCTTAGGCACCTAACTAAGGTACTGCGTCGACGGCTGCCGTGTGTCTAAAGACAAAACACTTTTTTTATATTATTATTCAGCTATTATTCGGCGGCGCGACTCCCTCGTCGTCCTTTTCGAATAGATGGGATGAAAAGTATAATGCTATGCAATAGCTTTACCGCGGCAGTCCCCGAGTGCCACAGTTAATTTTTATATATTGTATTGTATTGTTGTTACAGAATATGTCTCCACTATATCCCTTCGGCATGGGCTCTGAGAAGGACAGGCACGGAGGCATCGACTCGCTCACCGGCCTGCCACATACTATACTAAGGTATCATTACAATTATTACATTCATAGTTAATTTAATTATCTTATACTCGTACAATTTAATTTAATAATCAAATTTTGTTTTGCGTTAGTGCTGCTTTGGAGGGAGGGTAAGTTATAACGATTTAAGTAATAAATTATAAGTTAAAACAAGTTTTGGATTTAGAGTGACGTCACATTATTTTTCGAGTTATTCTCATCAAGCCCTTTCATTTGATACCCATATTGTAGGAGTGCATAAAAAAATAATAGTCCGCTGTTAGGTGTTCCGCCATGTTGTATTTAGAATGACGTCACACAGCTGACCATGCATTGTCACCCAAACTAAACGTGTATACAAAATTTCAGCTCAATCGGTTAAAGATATCTGCTTCAAAATTGAGTTGCAAGATTCCACCCGAACATAGTTACATACATACATTGCAAGTTAAATAAAAGCTTGTAAATTATGATGTTGATTTACATGTATAACTTCATCAAAATCGGCCCCGAGACTCCTTTTAGCATTTTTCGCTATTCCCTTTAGCTAAGGTTCCACGCTCCCTTGAAAAATTCATTCTGTATACAGTCCGGTAAGTAGTTTGACAGACTTAAGGGGGAGATAGGAGGATGGGTTGTCTACCAAATATACAAAAATGACCTTAATAAAAGTGTCACCATTTTCGAGATATTAGTATGTTTTATCAGTACATCTATATCTATACTAATATTATAAAAAGGTAAAGTTTGTGAGGTTGTAGGGGGTAATCTCTGGATCTACTGAACCGAGTGAAAATCTGTCACCTTATTACACCAACAGATGGTTGGTGTGTTCCGGCAGTTGAACTTGTGCACAGGTTGCACAGGTGTATAACACATTGGCAATCCTCTTGGTATTGCTAATGTCTATAGGCGATGGTAGTCACTTACCACCGGGTGACCCTACAGCTTCGTTGTCACTTGTGGTATAAAAAACAACGATTCCATAGAATGCCACGTTATTTGTGAGTGTCATAGGCTATATGTATATTATCCCACGAGAACGCGGGTGAAACCGCGGGGGACAGCAAGTGAATGATTGTGATGTTCTTGTTCGCAGTGATCCGTCTTCAGTGCTGGGTGGCGTGAGACTACCGCCTGACACTGAAATTATCAAGTACACCTCCTCTCTGGCGGGACCCAAGGTATGTTAGAGTTTCGGTCGTTATTTTTCTACTTGCTCTATACTTAATTTTAATATTGTCCAGCCTTGTCACTCCATATATACATATCTACGTGCTTATCTCAGCTGCATGCATTTGTTCCTTTTACTAAACATTCAGAAGCATCCGTAATCTGGTCGACATACAATCTCACCATGGTAAATTATGATGTGGCCGAAGGTGTTAAGCACACAAAGCCTACATGAGATCTGGCTCTCAAATGCAGCTGTCGGACCACACCGATAGGCTCGGCGACAATTTTTTACTTGAAGGTGGTAGCCAGCCAGTCGGGTACTACAAAGTGCCCTACCACCGTGCTATGGTTTCCTCACGATGTTCTCTTCCTTCACCGAAAGCTCATTGTAGGATTCCAACCCACGACCTTCGCCGCGGTATCCGACGTCACTTGCCACTGAGCTATCATCGCCTAATCTGAGCTATCACCTGATTTTTTCCAGTAGATTCGGAGCAAATGTCTGTGACATGACCGAACTGACAGACGAGTGATTCTATAAGGGTTCCTTTTTTGTACGGAACCCTAAAAAACAACATAGACCTATAACATTGAATGTTTATGTGTACAGGCGCCTCCGGGCACCACAAACCGTGGTCGCAAGAAGACGATATCCTTGGACCCGCCCCACGTGTCGGTGCATCCCTCCTCCGGCGAGCGAGCCGCGCATGCGCCCGCGCCGCTGCCTAACAAGCGACAGAAAGTGGTATATGCATGTTATTTATTTGTGTAACATCTTTCCTCTCGATTTCCTGCTGTCTGCGGGAGTGATTTCGTGATTGGAGACATGGACGGAATGAGGGCTACTGTTTTTGTGCTCACCAGTTGGCGCCACTTGCGAGTTAGGTCCTGAACTCCTGAAGTAAGTTTATTCATCCAAATAAGCCTTAGTAACCTAAAAGTTTTGGATGGATTTTCAAAATGTTATGATTGCTGAGAACCCTTTTTCTAACGTAAATAAATGTTAATACTTGTTTATGTTAATAATAGTGTTGTATATTTTTCCAGGACGAGTACGGCAACTCCCGGTCGTCTGTGGAGGTGATCCGGCTTCCCAACAAGCTGGAGCGGCCCGGGCACAATTCAGTTTCGGGGACTCCCCCGCCCAACCTCTCAGACTATGCCGGTAACTATCCTACTAATATTATAAACATGAAAGTATGTTTGGATGTGTGTGAAGATGTCTGCGACTTCTTACTGTTTGTTTGTTACTCTTTCACGACAGAACGGCTGAACGGATCTGTATGAAATAATGGAATATAGTATAGGTTACTTTTTATCCCGGGAAATGATAAGGGAACGCGATTGAAACCGCGGGGGAAAGCTAGTATCTATATAAAAATGTGTTATGCATTCTGCAGGTATATCCCGTGAGTTGCTGCAGACGATAGCTAGTCAGAGCGGAGTGAGTCTCGCCGCGCTTGAGAGGCAGCTGGCTGGCTCTACCGCCGCTGCAGGTACATCACTCGACTTATTACGGGATTTACCGGACTGCCACGTTTCATACCGCGGGGATTCCCCATACAGTGTAAATTTTGGTTCGTAACGGTTGAACGGATTTTTATGAAAATTGGTATTTTTCTGACTTTTTATGTCAGGAACGTGGGTGAAACCGCGTGAAACAGCTAGTATAGAACAGTATTAATTCAGAGAGTAGATAAACGATCACTATACGAGCAGCATAGTCCCTTTGCTTATTTCCCGATCATTAGATGGGTATTAAACTCGTCATTTATCAATCGCAAATTAAGCAGAACTTGTACTATGTTATTTTTTTTTTTTTTTATTTTATTTATTAGGCACACAAAACAGAATACAATCAATAATAATTAAATAACAAAATAAGAACTAAGCAATTGTGCAGGATTGCATTCCCAAGCATGTGTACACAGCATGATAAGTGAACGTACAGCAAAAACTATGTTAGGTTAGTAAGCGGTTAATAATAACAATAATACTTAAGTAAACTTTAAATGCAAGTTAAGATGTTAGTGTGACTATAGACAATAATTGCGAATAATATGAAGTATAGCTTTCTTAAATTGATGTACATTATCATTATAAATATCCACGGTGCTGTTGTGACATATCATGACATCATTGTATTGACGACAAAGTCTGACAATGTGATTATAGAAGGAGGTGTTGTTAACATGAACTTGCAGCAAGAATGGATTTAGGTGAGGTTGTCGAGCTCTATACCTAATATTTAGATTTATAAGCGATAGTATGTGTGCGGAATCAATTCTGGAGTGAATGATTTTATGAAGGCAAACAAAATCTAGATATTTGCGACGAGCATCAAGTGTCATCATGTTGAATTTCTTGAGCCTATCGCTGTATGCTCGGTGTGTGCGATTAAAGCCAAATCTGTATCCAAGAATATTTAAACATTTCTTTACTGACTGCTGACTATGGAAACCAGATAGCTGATATTCTACTTCCTACTAATATTATAATTGTGAAAGTATGTGTAGATTGATGTGTGTGAAGATGTTTGTTATTCTTTCACACATAAACGGCTGAACGGATGTTGATGAATCTTGGAACACATGTAGATCATATCCTAGAATAAAACATATATACTATTTATCCCGGGAAAGGATAAGATCCCTTGGAAATGGGGTGAAACCGCGGGGCGGAAAACACCCAGACTCAGAATAAACAGACAATATGTTCACGCACACAAAAATATGTCCTGATTGATCATCGAACCCACTACCTCTGGCGTGACAGGTGTTAATCAAAGTGTATTGTTTCAGATTCAGGTCTAAACCTGAGTACAAAAAGCAATGCAAGCTCTGAGGAGATACCTCTCGACCTCGGACCGAAGGGCTCTATGGACGAAGACACGCCTCTCAACCTCTCGCTTAAGCCAACACCACGTTCGTATTATTTATTACAATTACTTAATTTCAGGATTAGTTTTAATAAGAAGACCTAGCTGACTACCACGAGTGGATGAAGTATCTGAATAGCAAATCTCATGATAGGTACTGGTTCCAGTAAGCAAAAGAATTATTGAATGATATCGGTGGTGATTTTCAATAAAGATCAATCTAAGTGCACAAGTGAAGTGAAATATGAGAGTGTGTCGTGATGTTTCAGGTTGTCCCAAAAAGTCCGTGAAAAGTTGTAGAACAGCTGCCAATTTCACTAATACCTAATGGGACTTGTATAGGACTAAAATTTACAGTGAACGTGACTAAAAAATAAAAGGAGAATATTAAAACTGAATAAAATGTATGCGGCTGAAAGACTTTGAATCTATGGTCATGAATAAAGAATATAAAAAAATCTCTTTTCAAACTTTGATCAATTACATTATAGTACCACCAACTTATCAGTGAACTGAAGGGTGGCGCTAGTGGTCACTGAAATGAATAGGTAACTGACAGTTGTGACATTCGAATGTCCATGGCGGCCGTAGTTCCAAATTTCGCCATTTCACAGATAAGTTGGTAGGAGTGTAAATTTGTCACATTGACAGAAATTGACTGCCGTGATCTTGCCGTGATAGCGGGTTTGGTTTGAATACTACAAGATACTGTTTTATTTTTTACAGCGAGTACGCATGCGTCTGACGCTCTCTCAAGACTAACATCGCTGAGTAGTTCACTCAACGCTTCCTCGAATAATGATAGGATATGTAAGTATATTTCATTATTTGATTTACCAGTTGCGATTAAGTACCGTAGTATTCAAAAATTCTTTCTTAGCAGATACCTAAGAAGATATTTATGAAAACGATGATAGCTCAGTGGTAGTCAAGTCGGATACCGCGGCGAAGGTCGTGGGATTGCTACAATGAGCGTGAGCTTTCGGTGAAGGGAAACATCGTAGGGTACTTTGTAGTACTCGACTGGCTGGCTACCACCCTCAAGTTAAAAATTTATCGCTAAGCACCTGTTGGTGTGTTCCGGCAATTGCACTTGAGAGCCAGTTTGCCTTTAAGGCATTGTAATAAGATGTACAACACATTGGCAATCCCCCTGGTATTGCTGATGTCTATACGCGACGATAATCACATACCATCTGGTGACGCCTGGTTCGTTGTCACTTGTGGTATAAACAAAACCTACTAATTAGGAATCTACCTGCCTTTCAAGTTTTATACTTTCTAAGTTTTCGTGATTAACGTCTAATGGCTGATATATGATGAAAATACATTCCTATTGACCGTTCTGTGTAGTTACATAATTAGTAACAATATATGTTTGTTGACAGCACGTCGCAAGCCAGGCGCGAAGCCGCGTCGTGTGGTGCCCGAGCTGAATTCTCAAATAGCCGAGTCTCCAAGACCAAAGTCCAGTGGAAGTGAGGATAGTGAATGTAAGATATTAATCATTCTATTTATTTTTTTCCGCTCTTGTACTTTGAGAATCCTAGGAATTAAAGACTTGATGCTGGTAAAAATTAGCTAGCTAATTAATTGAGCTTGTTTAAATCGCAGGAGATGTTTTCGTCGTAGGAAATCACAGAACAAATAAAAAATGGTAGGAGCTTACGTAAACAATAGTCTCCAATAAAGTGAAGCATCGTGCACATGACCTGGACGTACGTTATCCCGCGGCACTCGCGTCACAATGGATCGCAATCGGCTTCATTTACTGTGCTTCACTTTAAGTGCGCGGGGCTCTGTTTACCTTTTTTATTAGGGTTCCGTACCCAAAGAGTAAAAACGGGACCCTATTACTAAGACTTCGCTGTCTGTCCGTCCATCCGTCTGTCTGTCACCAGGCTGTATCTCAAGAACCGCGATAGCTAAACAGTTGAAATTTTCACAAATTATGTATTTCTGTTGCCGCTATAACAACATCTACTAAAAATAAGATAAATATTTAAGGGGGGCTCCAATACAACAAACGTGATTTTTTTGCCGTTTTTACGAAACCTTTCGTGCGCGAGTCCGACTCGCACTTCGTCGGTTTTTTTGGTCTCAGTAGGAGATACAGATTTTGATAAGGTAGGCATTATAAATGATGTTGTTTTTGGACAGCGGTGTCAGGATGGGGTACCCGTGAAGGTCGGCCTCGTAACCTGGGCCGCGGCGTGAGCAAGCCCAAGAAGAACACGGTCGCCTCGCTCCTCGCACAGAGCCGCGCGCTCGGACTGCGGCCTGCGCTCGCGCACCAGCTACTCGGAGAGACTGACCTGGTATGACCTCACTATCTACGGTTACCTGATACCAAATACCTGACAAAATTCCTGACGCTCGGGACTTGTGGGGGAGCGTAATAAAATATAGTTACAGCGTTATATGAAATGAAATGTTTGTTCATCCAAATAGGCCTTCACAGGCACATATGAATAGGCAGATTCTAATGCTCGGTTCGAAAGGTTGCTTTTGCTGAGAAGCAAAAGATTACAGCAATAAAATATAGTTACAAATACAGGGGTTTTGATTTGTTTTGCATTAATATAAATAAAGGTATATTAGAAAAGAAACATTAAATATTCCTGTCATTTTCGTATTCCGGCCAAAATTCCTGATGTCTGGAAACCCTATGTAAATATTTGTACATTTTTCATTCCCAGGAGAAGCTGAAAGCCCTGCTGGGTGAGACGGGCAGCACGGACTCTGAGTGTCCGTCGGACAGTTGTCCGTCCGACTCGGACACCAGCGACACCGGACGCAGACCGCACGACGCCGTGCTCAGGCTGCCACACGCTTTAGGTATGTTAGACAAAATCTTCGTCGGTGCACTAGGATACTCACGAATTTGGGGCCTTGGAAAAAAAAAGAAAATAAAAATAAAATCTTTTTGTGTTATTATTCTATATTAATTTTGTCAAATTCAATACGTTTAAGATTACTTTGTGGGCCCGCGGTCACCGTGCTGATCTGGTGGCCGATTAATAATTCTATTTAGAAATGTTGACGGCCAAAAATGCGCTATTGAGCGCAGCATTCCAGGGCCCCCGTGAGGTCGGGGCCCCTGGGTACGGGCCCCGTGTAGGGCACTGTTTGTACTTTAAACTTTCGGTACCAATAGGGTTTGTTGACTGACATATGAAAATGTGAAAACTTTAGTTTATATCGAGTTTTATATGGAATCATCTCTTGAGTTCTTCCATCAGCCCATTTAGTGTGTTAAATTTATCATATCACATCATATTTCCACAATTATATAATTTTACAGCAGTTCCCACCCTAAATACTCTTTGTACTTTATCCAGGTTGGAAACGAGTGACGGTGATAAAGGGCCTGTCTCGGAACTGCAACATTAAGGGCGACGTGAGCTACTCCCCTCCTGAACCTCACTCTGCAGTCAAGATTAAGAATATGCAGGAGTTACATGCTGTAAGTCTTGCACAGAGTCAAAGTCAATAACATTTATTCAGTCGGCCATACGAGGGCTCTTATGAAGGTCGAATTACAGAAGTTACCATCGTTTTGGAAGTCAGCTGAGAAGAGCCGGAAAAGAAATTCAGCAAGGTTACATTTTTACAATATTTTTGGACAGATTTTTGACGTTTATCTGACTATAGGATGAGATGTTTTACCAAGAAACATTTGTTTGTTCTAATCTGGTAGTCTTTTGTGGTAATCAGACAGACTCATTGTCTCTTTTCATGTAACTTGCTACATTTATATATTAAAATTAAATGGATGGTAGTTATAACACTTTGGAAATTAGATGACTTTTTCTTTCATTTCTTGTTAACCGACTTCAAAAAAAGGAGGAGGTTCTCAATTCGACTGTATGTTTTTTTTTATGTTTGTTATTTAGTTCGGTCTTTTTATTGGTATGAAAGTGGCACCAGTGACTTCTAATACAGTGACCAACAAATAAAATAAATAGCATTAACCTTTGAGACAAAAAGCTATAAAATAAAAGATTCCCTCCACGCAGTGACGTCGGATACCGTCGTGCGTTCGAATCCTACAATGAGCTTGAGCTTTCGGTGAATGAAAAAAAATCGTGAGGAAGCCATAGCACGGTGGTAGGGTACTTTGTAGTACCCGGCTGGCTGGCTACCACCCTCAAGTTGAAAATCTGTCGCCAAGCACCTATAGGAGTGTTCTGACAGCTGCACTAGACAGCTAGTTTCCATCTAGGCTTTGTGTGCACCAACTTCGGTCACATCATCACTTACCATGGTGAGATTGTGGTCAAACACAAGCTTATCCAGAATAAAAAAAGGCCGCCTCCTGTCACCATTTGGTTCCTAAAAAGTGATTACGTAACCTTCTGTGCGATGTTCGGGCTCGCTAAGTTATGACGGTTGTATTGTATAGTAGTTTGCCGCCCCGTGGTTTCACCCGCGTTCCCGAGGGATCTTATCTTTTCCCGGGATAAAAAGTAGCCTATGTGCTATCCCAGACTGTAGTCTATCTCTGTGCCAAATTTCATACACATCCGGGCCGTCTTCCAAACCATCCATCCAAACTTTCACATTTATTAATCACTAGTTTTCCGCCCCGCGGTTTCACCCGCGTTCCCGAGGGATCTTATAATTTTCCGGGATAAAAAGTATTCTATATGTTATTACAGTATATGATCTACCTGTGTGCCAAGTTTCATTAAAATCCATACAGTAGTTTTTGCGTGAAAGAGTAACAAAAATCCATCCATCCAAACTTTCTCATTTATAATATTAGTAAGATAAGATTAGTAGGATATAATATTAGTGGGATTGTTTGTTTGTGTGTCCAGTTCCTAGAGCTGGGCGGTTCTCCGGCGCTGAGCACCGACAACTTCAGCTTCAGCGCGCGCCATGTGCTCGGGGAGTATGTGCAGCCCGCCGTAGACCTCGCCGATCCATTGGTCTTCACTGAGGCTGAGATCACTAAACGGTACCTACTACTAGGATAACAGATACATATAAACACCTCCATTTCTGAAGCATTTTATATTTTCCCGGAATAAAAAGTATTCTATGTTTTATTCCAAGATATGATCTACCTGTGTACCAAGTTTCATCATAGACGTAGAGCTTTATTTGACATCGCAAAACAGGTAAAAACAAAATAATATCACGGAAGGGAGAAATACAACGGAAACAAAAGCTTAAGAAAATTTAAATAAAATTAGAACGACAAACAAAAGCTTAAAGCAAATAATATTAACACAATAAATAGCGAGAAAACAAAGCACATTACAATTAGACACAGGAGAAGAACGTAGATACAAAAAATAACAAAAATAATAATTCAATTATTTGTGTGGTGTATTTTTCAAAATAAATATATTTTCTTCTTGATGCCAAAAAGGACACCAACTCAGTATATGATGTTGGCTAGCACCATCAGCACAATCCGTTTAGCCGTTTTTGCGTGATTGAGCAAAATTTAGTAGGATAAGCATTGGGACTTCAAAATATAGTGTCCTGAACCCATAGGCTAGAGGAGGCCCGTGCACTGGCAGCCCTGACTGGTCCACGGCCGACGCCCCCACCGGTGGACCGACGCATAGAGCTCGCGAGGAGACAGCAAGCCGCTAGAGACGCCAGGAGAGACGCCACAGCCAGGAATAGAGATCAGGTAACACAAACATCATTCGTTTGTCCATATACAGGTGTCCGGTAAGTAGTACTACAAACTGGGGGGGGGATAGGTGGGCGGGTCATATAAAAATTACCTCAGTAAAAGTGTAATTTTTGAGTTATTTCTGTTTTTGTATATTGATTTTGTAATTTCTGATTTTAAATAAATATCTGAAAAATGGTGGCATTTTTTTATGATGGTAATTTATCTCCCACCTATCTCCCCCTTAAGTTTTTCTTACTACTTAACGGACATTCTGTATACAGGATAATACGATAAAAATGTTTATTTCGATACTTTTTCTAAAATATTGATATATGTTTTTTTTATTATGTATATTTTTCTATGGGGAATTTAAAATCGACTTAGTTTCTTTAGTAATATTTTTTCTACAAAAATCCAATTACCTTTATGACTGTCTTGAAGTAGCAATATTGTTGACCTTATAGTCACAATGTGATAGTCGTATGAAACACAGAAGAGATATCAACCCTGTATTCATAATATTATAGTTCAAAATTTCGAATTCTTGCATGTTTCCAGCGGGAAACAAAATTATTGTTGAAGACGGTCGAATACAAACCATAATAGCATAGTTCTATACTCAGGCGAAAAGCTCTAGTATTTTTCTTTTAGCATGATGCGTGATATAACTGTTTTTCTAATACAACTTTGAGTACACGGCAGTGCGTCGAGCCAAGTCTTTTATAAAGTCAACTTCCCAAAGCACCATGCTAAATGAAAAACACTATGGTATAATAATGTTTCCTTAACAGGCACGCCTAGTCAGAGAGCTAGAAAGGTCGGAGAAAGCCGAAATGGTTAAAAGAGAGAAGGAGGCTAGGAGTCAGCAGTTATTAGAGGTAATTGCATTTTTATTGTCTGTGCGGTCAAATGTGTTTGTTCATGAGTTAGATTGATGGGATATTTTTTATTATAACTTACGCCATTAGTTTAATTAGAAAGTAAATAGTTCCCATATTAGGGTTTGCATGAACTAGGTGTTTTTGACTTAGGAATACAAGGTTTAAAAAGTATACGCCTGAAAACAACAGGTAGATTTATTATTTAATAATTATTTTTATTTTTAGTGAGCTATTGGCAGTCAAATAGAATAATTCAAACGACATGGCGTCCAATTGTTTTATTATGTATTCTACTAATTTTATGTGTTTGACAATGTCAATATATCTGTGATATGATTTGAAAATATACTCGTTGGTAAGATTTCTCTTTTTAGCGATAACTATTTAGTCAAAATTTTGTGTTTACCTTAATGTGGGGACTAACTCTATCTATCATATTTACTGTTTTAAATCCATGTGCTTGTGTTTGTTTTATTTTTTTATTATCAATTTGATGCTTGGCAACATTGTGCTCACATACGTATTATGTAGAAATTATTTGTTTATCATAAAAGCAAAAAGGGACTCTGGGGTTGCTCTAAAAAAAACTATGGTTACTTTTTGCTTTTTCTCGTAGACAGCATTGGACTCTTAGCTTTTTAGTTGGTAGTTGAGCTGTGTGTCTTAGTAGTATAAATCTGGTATATATTTATATATATATATTTATTTGTATCTATGTAAAAAATATTTTCTATACTTGGGTAACGAGATCTTGTCTATATAACACGCAAAACGAGGGTACTTGACAATGTTGTCAAAATCCAATTGATAATAAAGATATTGGTAAAAACAACAACAAAATTAATGAGAATGAACATTCAAAACAGCATATCAACAAGAATAGAACTCAGCTTACCATCGAGCCCCTACCGGCGGCAAAAACTGTGAACAGTGAATGGAAACTACCAGAAATAGTAATGGGACCAGCAACTAAAACTACAAAGGAGCGCATTATGCCTCCTATAAGTTTATCTCTGATACCGGTCAGTGGTCCAAAAGACTCTCAAAACTCCCCAATAAAGTCATTAAACTACGACCAAACATGGAAAGAAGATGTCGAAGAATACAACGCTTTAGATAAAATGAAAGATTTTGCAGAAAAAGCGGCGTTTGACCTTCCCAAACGTAAAGACAAACAATTCAATTTCAGTTTAATGAAGTCTTCAGATAAACGACCTAAAGCTCCCGACAAAGAGAACAATCTCGAAAAACTGATCGATTCCTATTCGCGGATAACAGAGTTTATAAACGGCTGCGATTGGTCGAAATTACAAGGTGACAAAAAGACTGAGGACCCAGAGTCTTTAGAAAAGAAATATTTGGATGCCAAAAACGAATTCATGTCCCAGAATTTGATGTTGATGCCCAAAGACAGTCCGAAATCAGTTTTGAAAGACATCATAGACTTGAGTGAGGATGACGATAATATAATATCAGATATAATTTCGAAAAAAATAAGTAAAGGGACGTTTAATATTGGGAAAGATGGAGCTTTATCAATATCGGTGCATCCGTTCGGCAATTCGGAAACGTTCGGATTGGTACGTTAAGGATGTTGTTATGAGCACTAAATACTAATATATTTCGGGTATATGTTCTACTAACATTCTTAACTTCTGTTTAACTTATTATAATTGGTTGGAGTTGAAACAATACTAACAATTCTCTTTGATTCGTTTTAGAAACAGTACTTATACATATAAATTTACAGAAATAAGATCTTACACTTATTGTTTAAATCATAATATTTAGTGACCTACAGGTAGAAATACAGGAAATAAAAGATTCACAAATTATTTTGCTTTTGAATAAAATCCAAATAGTAGAATATTCTCAGTTGGTATTTTAGTATTTATATCTACTCAACAACTATCTGTTTCTTAAGAAAATTAATTTCTTACAATACAGTATATTGCTAATGACCTATTATTATATTGCACGCTTATAATTTAGCTTGTTCTAACTTAATAAAGTTAATTATTTTAATTATGTAATATTAGTATGCTTGTGATCGTAGGCACGTTCTTGGCTCTGTATTTAATTAAACAATTCGATGAGTAGCTCAGCAAATGGAAAATTCTTGTATTTTTTTATTGAGATCAATAGATTGAAGTGAACTTGGCGGTGGCACTGCCATTCCCGCGATACTAAAATTTATCCTACTGTTTAAGTTATTTTAATTCCCTCATTATTATTGGATCAAAATACATAAAAAATGTTGCTTTTAAAAATAAATATAATTGCAGAACTTGTTGATCTCGATAAAAAATATAAATAATAATTTAATCGAAAATCTCACCTGAATTATTTTATTATTATTTTTGTTCCATGTACGGTGTTTAAAATTATAATTTGCTGTACCGCTTTCGATGTTGTTCGCACGAATGTAATGAAGGCTAAAAGGAGAAAGCACGAGGAATTGGAGAAACAGAAAGTTGAGGAGCAGGCAAAGAGGCAACAGGTTTGTGATACGTATTTGAAGAGCTTGAAAAAGTTTACTATATTCGGTTATCCATATACCACAGAACAAATAAAAAAGGTAGAAGGAGCGTACGTTAACAATAGTCTCCAATGAAGTGAAGCAACGTGCACGAAGTTGTGTGCGTGATCTGCACGTAGGTTATCCCGCGTCGCACAGGAACGCAATTGGCTTCATTTACTGTGCTTCACTTTAATTACGCGGGGCTCTGTCTAACTGTCTATTTGGTCTGAGCCTTCTACCATTCAAGGGTTAATACACAACAAGAATACGCGATATCTGTTAAGGGATAGCGCTAGGCTAATATTAGGTATATGGATAATCCCTAACCTGATTCTGTGTGACTAGACCTTAATACACTACTAGTAATTCAATAGATTTTGCCCGTGAATTCGCCCGCTATTCTAGAATTTTCTACTGGAAACATGCAGGATTTCTTTCAGTTAGGTCTTTTGGTAAAGATATTTTTGTTGAGTGAATCGTTTTGTTTCAGGAAAGAGAAATTAAAAGACATCAAGCTATTCTATTGAAGGAACAGGTGACTGATTTTTATTTGTTTGTTCGTTTGTGTGTGTTTAACTTTGTATATTGTTTATTCTTGGCCTTAACCAATTTTAGTTATACATATCAATGTTTATGGGTCGTGAAGTCATAATTGACTGGTGGCCGTGGAGGTGGGCCTGCCACGACACAGGTTGTGGGTTCGATTCCCATTTTGAACTTTTGAGAGCATGAACACTTCTGTTTGTCTGGGTGTAAATATGTATAAGTAAATATATATATTAGGAGTTCTGTGAAACGGTACAATGGTGTAATATCCCTTACAGTGGAGTGTAGGTACATCCCTTTGCTAGGGTTGTGATACTTCTCATTAACGTCTTAAATATTTAACACTCGTAAAAAGTCTGTATATATTTGTAGTATATCAGTTAACTGTGCAATAGTACATGTTTTGTTTACGTCTATATTTTTTATTGCTGAGTTTCTTGGCGGTTCTTTTCAGTTGAAGGCTGACTTCCAAACCGGTGGTAACTTTTGTAATTCGACCTTCATAAGGCCTAAACTGAATAAATGGTTTTGACTTTGATTATAATTCTAGGCAAGCAGCCATTAATTTTCAAACTTATTAAAACGGGTTAAAGTCCAAATTATGTTTTAATCTTACTTTATTTGGGATATAACTTAGATGTTATTATTTTATAATTTGCAATTTTAGTATATTATTATTATTTCTAAATTTGTATTATATTTGTTTATTTCTATAACTGTATGTATATTAAGTGTTGTGTTTAACAAATATGTTTCCATTTTCATCCACCATTCGGATTGGCGCGTCGTCGGGTCACAGCAAAAGTATATAACCGAGGTAATTGTCTGTGTTGTTGTATCTTATGTGCTTGGTGGTAGAGTTTAAAATAGCTTGACGGCATGAAGTTGTACTAACAATAAGGTAAGGATATTCGAATAAACGAATATATTGGGTGATCAAATAAGTGCTCATTAAAATACAAAGCATATCCTTTACAATTTACGATATAATCACGCTTAAAAAGCAGAATATCGAAGGAGATAATAAACTGATATTATAAATGCGAAAGTATGGATGTGTAGTGTTTGTTACTCTTTCACGCAAAAACTGCTAAATGGATTTTAATTAAACCTGGCACACAGGTAGATCATATACTGGAATAACATATAGGATACTTTTTATCCCGGGAAAGGATAAGATCCCACGGGAACGCGAGTGAAACCGCGGGGAACAGCTAGTTTACCATACATACACAACATAGAATTGCATTCTATATGATGCAACGCCAAACAATATTCAGGTCTCAGGTGTCCAGTAGGAGAAACTTAAGGGGGAGATAGGTGGGCGGGTCTCCTACTAAATATATCAAAACATCTTGAAAATGGTGACACTATTACTAACCTATTTTTTGTATATTGTAATGAAATGTTTATTCATGTTTATAGAACTTTATTCTCATAAGAATACAGATTAGATTCACTTACATGAGAACATTAAAATCTATGTAATATCTAAGGTTAAACGCAGCGCTTACAAAATGTACACAGTAAAAATAAAAATAAAAGCAGGTAGGCAAACATTCGGCCTGCAAGTATTAGTTTAATGTCGTGCGCGACATTGATGTACGCACTCCGTGTAGCAATGGATACGGCATTGGACTTTCTTTACTATCAATTTAAGTTTGATTAACATACAACATTATCTCGTAATACAATAATCTCTTATCCATAAGATAAACATGAAGGTTTGATAAAGAATTAGTATCAAATTTCCATAATTATCCAATGGATAAAACAGGATGAAACAGGCACTTAGTCATTTTTTTCACAATGAAAAAGAAAATCTTTCAAATATCACCGTATAACCCCGCACAATCCAATAGGAACGTGAAAGAAGGCGTCAACACACCACCTTCATTCGTCAACTAGACTCTCGCAGAAGATGGGAAGAGCGCGAGCGACGGAAGCACCAGAATCTTTTAGACCGACTGCTAGCTAAAGAGAAGAAACTACAGCAGAGACGGAAAGAAATGGAACTGCTCTCTGAACTTAGGTAAGTTCTAGAACTTTCATACTGAGGATACCACAAGTGACCACGAGGCAGGCGGGTCACCTGATGGTCAGTGAATACCGTCGCCTATAGACATTAGCAATACCAGGGGAAATGCTAATGTGTTGTACAACTGTTTTACAATGCCGTAAAGGCAACTGGCTCTCAAGTGTAACTGCCGGAACACACCAACAGATGCTTGGCGACAGATTTGCAACTTGAGGATGGTAGTCATCCAGTCAAGTACTAAAAAGTACCCTACCACCGTGCTGTTGTTTCTTCATCGAAAGCTCCAGCTCATGATTCAAATCCATAACCTTTGCCGTGGTATCCGACGTCACTACCACTGAGCTATTATCGCCTTACTAATGATATAAAAAAACCGGTCAAATGCGAGTCAGACTCGCGCATTGTGTTCCGTACAAACGTGTAGATATTTATACATATAGTTCGTTCATCACGGTAATCGAGTAAGATTTTTTCTATTTTATTTGTATAAAAATCAAATGTAATCCATGATGTATTATTACAGACGACCCCAAGAAGACTCGTCTCTCTCGGACCAGAAGCCACTGCCGACCCTGAACAGGATCCCTGGCCTCAAGCTGCCTGGACAGGCCATGGCAGACATTCTGCAAGTGTACGAATTCATGCACAACTTTGGACAAACGCTTGGATTTGGTAAGCGAATAATTTTGGCTAAGAAGCGAATGACAAATCGCGAGGCGATTCAAGGCTATGATAGCTCAGTGGTAAGTGACGTCGGATACCGCGGCGAAGGTCGTGGGTTCGAATCCTACAATGAGCTTGAGCTTTCGGTGAAGGAAAACATCGTGAGGAAACCATAGCACGGTGGTAGGGTACTTTGTAGTACCCGACTGGCTGGCTACCACCCTCAAGTTGAAAATCTGTCGCCAAGCACCTATCGGTGTGTTCCGACAGTTGCACTTGAGAGCCAGTTCCTATCTAGGCTTACCACCTTCGGTAAGCACACAAGCTTACCACCTTCGGCCACATCATCACTTACCATAGTGAGATTGTAGTCAAACACAAGCCTATCCAGAATAATAAAACTATGTTATTGCATGTCTTTTTGCTGCTGAAGATTTATCTTTCCCAGGGTAAACCACTTCTTTCTGGGTGGCGTTTGCTAACTAATATTTTAAACGCAAGTGTTTTTTTTGATCGTTCAAAACATTCGCGAACTAAATTCATATTTGTAATAATTTTTATCGGTTCTATTCGAGAACAGTGTATTATCAAAATATTATTTTTGACCTTGATTTGATTCGATCAAGCTCAATTGATCGTTGGTCACGAGTTAACTGATGTTACAGAAAGTGAGTTTGTTCGTTTATGGTATCTTAATGTATCTGTGCCACAGCAAATCGTGTTGAAATTTAGCATTCAGATAGCCTATGGCATGGGGGAGAATCTACATTTAAAACTACTACTACTAATTTAATAAATTAAAAAGCAAGGCCGAATAAATGTACCTGCTAATCTAATGATTTATTATATTTTTTTAAAGGTTTTTGGCTTGGTATATAGACTTTTAAGCCAATTTCTTGATTTTAATTATTCATCTTTTATGTTATAGTTACGTTTTATTGTCACTTTCACTGTAAAGTCTAGTCGTCGTCCATACAAGTCCGGTCTAGTTTTATTGAAATTAGCGGCTATTCCACTAAAACTTTTCACGGACTTTTTGAGACAACCTGGAAACGCTATCATTTAATTTCAGTTCACTTGTTGCACTTTAGATTGATCTTAATTGTACAAAACACCACCGAAATTATTCAATAAAATTAAAAAAACACGAATTTAAAGAAAACGCAACGTCACTTCGCAAATGCCCGCCAAATTTATTCAATTTGTTTTTGAGTGACCACAGAACAAAAAAAGTTCATCGAAAACCATAAACTAAATGTAGTTGTCTTATAAAACGTAACGTTTCAGATATGGAAGCGATGCCAACTCTGAATACTTTCCAAATGGCGCTGCTTCCGGATTGCTGCTCCGACGCCGAGGAGGATCTCTTGCAAGTCCTCACTGTCTTACTCATCACTGCCATAGGTAAGTACAGTCAACAAACCACCCAGCACAACAGCAATAAGGTCACAATTTGTGTGCAGCAAGCTACCTGGTGCACCAAGGTAACGAATACCTATCGAGATTGTGAACAAACACAGGTTTTTTTTTTACTCGCCATGGTAAGTGATGATGTAGACGAAAGAAGTAACCGCACAAAGCTTAGATGGGAACTAACTCTCAAGTGCAGCTGTTGGAACGCTCTGATAGGTGCTTGGCGACAGATTTTCAACTTAAAGGTGGCCAGTCAGTCGGGTTCTACAAAGTACCCTACCACCGTGCTATGGTTTCCTCACGATGTTTTCCTTCACAGAAAGCTCAAGCTCATTGAAGGATTCGAACCCACGACCTTCGCCGCGGTATCCGACGTCACTACCACTGCGCTACTATCGCCTTAAAATATATAAAGTATAACAAAAAACGGATTACCTAAATGTAGTTGTAATGTTCCAGAGGACCCGGGTATTCCCCACCCGGGCAGACACACTACCCTGCTGGGGCACGCCATCCGGATGGGTGACATCACTCCTCACAACCTGAGCGAAGTGCTCAGGATATATCTGTACGCTAACGCTACGGGAGAAGTGAAGGCACTCACAGGTAATACCAAAAATTGTTTATACAGCGTGGATTGAAAAAAAAAACAGCCAATATAGTCAGATGGTTTAAAAATATTTAAAAAATTTAACCTTGCTTAGTTTCTTGCCGGGTCTTCTCGTGTACTTCCATTCGTATCCAGCGATCATCATAGAACACTATCAAAATAATTTATTCCTTTTAATCAAATTACCAATTTAGAAGTCAATCTTCGTGATTATTATACGACCTTAAATATATTTTGTGTATGTTGGAAACGGCTCTAACGATATGATTCAAATTTTTATTTAGATAAGGATTTGCTATATAACTTTATGTATATAGGTGTCTTTCCTGATAAACCGCGATTTTACATAGAAAAATTGTATAATCTTGCGTTGTCAGGTCTGACAGCAGAACGCGAGCGAGAGCGTCGTGTGGCAGACCACCATCAGAACGATGCGGAAATGCAGCTAACTTGTGCAAGCACTAAAAATGCCGCTTACTACGAGCATTTGCACAATAATAGCACATACAAGTTATCAGGTATGTACTTTAATATAGGAGTAAGAAGGTTTATGTCAGCGGTCGTCAACGCGCTCGTGACGCCTCTGGTGTTGCAAGCATTCATAGGCTACGGTAACCGCTTACCATCAGGTTAGCCGTGAGCTTGTTTGCCACCTAATGGTACAAAAAAATCGGTCCGGTTCCGTACAAACTTGTGGATATGTAAATAGTTCGTTTATCATGGTAATGGATCGAGTCTCGAGGATTTTTTTCAATTTTTTTTCTAATAGCTTTGTTTTTTTTTTCGGATATGATTGAAAATTTACGGTATTCGGATTTATTCCTTTACTTGTGCTACATAACATGACATTGCTTCTTGTCAAATTTCATGTTTCTAGGTCAACGGAAAGTACCTTAAATTTTGATTCCCTTGAGAGCGTCGAAATATACGTTTGTTGCGGCATAAAACCGTATCTTCTTTTTACGTTAACTTGAACGTTTGATTTTTTCACAGCTTCAAGGGACTGTAGACCTGAGTATATCGTTTTAATTTCAACCTTACCTCCTTTTTTGAAGTCGGTTACAAGAAGTATCGTATTTCAATTAAATTCAAAAGGGGCCAAGGATTAACGATCCGTGAAATGGAGGATAAGGGGTTGATTTTAAATTAAATTTTAAAATGTTTTTTATAGTATGGTACATACACCTACTTTCTATATACCCTAAATATATATTTTGTTAACAGAGGCTCTCCGCGACAAGCCCTTCCTAGCCTTAAACCCAACGACAAAGGCCAAGATACTATCGTTCATATGCGACGAGTTGCTACAGAATAAAGCGGTGTTGCGACAGATCGACGCATCTTTAGACCACCTCAACCAACTGCGGAAGGAACGGTACCTCATGGATATGAAGATTAGGAAGTAAGTACCGGTCCATGACTAGCACTCCATAAGCAATGACTTTGATTCCCATTCAGGACAATTTTTTTTAAATTCTGGATAAGCTTTGTTTGGCCACAATCTCACCATGGATGATGTGGCTGAAGGTGGTAGGCACACAAAGCTTAGATGGGAACTGGCTCTCAAGTGCAGCTGTCGGAATACACCTATCGTGCTTGGCGACAGATTTTCAACTTGAGGGTGGTAGCCAGCCAGCCGGGTTCTACAAAGTACCCTACCACATTGCTGTGGTTTCCTCACGATGTTTACCTTCACCGAAAGCTCAAGCTCATTGTAGGATTCGAACCGTTGACCTTCGCCGAGGTATCCGACTTCACTACTACTGAGCTATCATCGCCATTCTTGTACTTACGTATTTAATAACTTGCAGAGTCCGCGTTCTTCATCAACGTAAAGTCCGCGCGGAACAAACGGAGAAGCAACAAGCGCTCGCACTTGAGAGAATGCAGCGACTCGTTGAAGAGAGCACTGCTAACTTACCCAGAGTGTCGCCTGACATGCATGATGACGGTATGACCTACCCTGACCTGTCTATATTGTGTTAAATAATTTAAGAGGTTCATTGGTAGGTTCAAAAGATATCATTCCAAATAAAAATGCGTAAATGATTTATTTACTGTCTTTTTGTCAGACTTAAATAAATAAAAGACGTTCTGTTTGAACTTAATCACGGTATTCTATTTATTAAAAAAACGAAACTGATTAATCAGAATATCTCAAAAGTATAAATGCTACATACTTGTGTGGTATTCTACAAGGGTAGCTATGGGAAGGGCTAATGAAACAACGTCTATACGTAAACGAGGTGTAATCCCAACTGAACACTATGGCTGTCACCTACCTACATAATAACAATATATAATTTATGTAGGTACTTCATGCTCTATACATTACAACTTGAAATTTAGTAATTCCTAATATGGAATAGGTATCCCAAAGAATCGATTTTTGAAAATTCGACCGCTAAACGATTACCGCGGGAAAGCGGGTGGAAACAGCTAGTATTCTATAATTGTATTATCTTTTTCTCAGTAAAGACCTAATAAAGAAAATCGCTTGACTTAAATGCCTATTATTTACAGAATTATTAACATCAGAAAAGAGTGAGACTCCAAAAAAACAAGAGAAAGAGTCATCACCGCACCTCGAAAGCGACGACAAATCCGAACTCCCATCACCTTACAAAGATAACACTACAATTGAAGAGAGCGACAAAGAACTTTCACCCTTAAAGGATCTGTCGAATAGCATGAAGAGTAAGGAGATGTTGAATAACAATAAGGAGGATTGTTCACCGGCAGATAACTCCAAGTTAGATAAGGATAGTGTTATGGGTGATTGTGATGCGATTCTGAGTGATTTGGAGAGTGAAGGAACTCAGCCCGAAGAAGTAAGTTAAATTATTGTTTTTGGATAAAAGCAGCATGTTACAATATTCTATCTGTTAAACTAATGGGAAGACGCCTAAAAGATTTCCAAACCTCAAATTTTTAGTAGTATCTTTATAGGGTCTAATTTGAATAAATCATTTTGAAGTTGACCGAGTTTTCGATTGCAAAATAGGTATCATATTGGTGTGTGAGCTAAACTCTATACCAGAATATCAGAAATTTTCATAACAGCTGTGCATCTCGCTTACACACAGGTAGTTATGTCTTATTGATAGCACCCATAAAAGATGGATGCTAATCTTCTCAATATTTTTCAAATATGACTTAAAAGGGTATTTTTAAGGTTCCTTACCCAAAGGGTAAAAACGGAAACCCTATTACTAAGACTCTACTGTCCATCTGTCTGTTACCAGGCTTCATCTCATGAACCGTGATAGCTAGACAGTTGAAATTTTCACAGATGATGTATTTCTGTTGCCACTATAACAACAAATACTAAAAACAGAATAAAATAATTAAAAAAAAAACTACAAAATTTGTACGGAACCCTTGGTACGCGAGTCCGACTCGCACTTGACCGGGTTTTTTCTTTTTCTCGCTGTTTGGTACAGATAGATAAATATAAGCCATCAAAAGCGGCTTTATCCGACGAATTAAAAGAATGTATTAAAATTGTATTTTTTATACAGGATGAAGACAAGAACTTATCGTCAGAAGAACTCTCCCGTAAACTGGAGAAACTTCTGCGGCAATCTGAGCAACAGCTGCAGCAATTATCAGCTGGATCGCACGCTTTGAGAGCTACTTGTTATGGTCAGGATAGGTAAGTTTTAATGTCTTCTTCTTTCTTGATCCATATTAAACTTGATATAAATATTTCTATGTACGTACATGTTAAATATGAAAATGTTTTTGTTGAATAAGGGTTGTCGTGAATTATGAATGGAGGTGGGTCAAGGGGTTAAGAGTGGCATATATAGGTTTTTTTTTTACTTCTGGATAAGCTTGTGTTTGACCGCAATCTAACTATGATAAGTGATGATGTTTATATGACTGGTGTCTTATATCCTGGGAAGCTAGTTAACAGTTTAGATACAAATTGCACAAAATGATATTTTGCCGAGTATCATGTAGACTTTTTGCAAAAAGAAATCTATTTAATTTTGTAAAAAAAGATACAAGAGCATAAAGGCACCTCATTTATGATAGAAAATACTTACAGCAGTCCTGCAACTGGAAAGCTAGTTAAGACATTGAAAATAGAAGTCTTGCAACAATCACTAATATTCATCATACATTTAAGAATCGTTTTGCCTTGACTCTACCTTTAATGAAGCTCTTATAACCCAGGTATTGGCGCCGATACTGGTCCCTGGGTAAATGCGGCGGCATCTTCGTGGAGGGACTGGAGTCAGCCCAGCCGGAGATCATGCAGTACCAGCAGGCACTGGAACTTGCCTCTACCAGGGAAAAACCGCTCCAGGATACTGCCAAGCGGAAGAAGAAAGGTATCTATGAAAACCGGTTAAGTCAGCATTCGACTGGGAAGTACCGAAGAAATTCAGTAAGGCTACATATTTTTAGGGTGGCGTATCCAAAGGGTAAAAACGGAAACAGTAATAGGGTTTCCGTCTACTGTCCGTCTGTCTGTCTGTCTGTTAGTTTGTCTGTCTGTCTGTTTGTCTATCTGTCTGTCTGTCACCAGGCTGTATCTCATGAATCGTGATAGCTATGCAGTTGAAATGTTCACAGATGATGTATTTCTGTTGCCACTATAACATTTTTTACTTAAATATTTAAGATTCATTTTTAATTTGACTTGGTAGGCAAATTTCTGTTCATCATTGTTACCTTCTAACTAATTATTTTCATAATTTGTTAACAGCTGTACCAAAAGAAAAGAAAGATTCTACCCCAGTACCGGAGCCGGACAAAAAAGATCCTGAAATAGAGGCTCAGAAGAAAGAAGAGGCTCTCAAGAGCGAACTAGAACTAAAGAACATCAAGTCTGAACTTAACTTGAGTGATCACACACAGATTATTAAGTACGAGCCAAATGTAAAACATGGAGCTTGTAAAGTTGAAGGTTTGCATTTAATTATTTTTTCCATATGCTGAAGTTTGCATACAATATTATCATGATAAGGCGTAGCTTAGTATTAGTGACATCGGATACCGCGGCAAGTTTCCTTCTAGGCTTTGTGTACTTCACGGTCACATCATCACATGGTGAGATTGCTGTGAAACAAGCTTATCTATAAGTAGTTCTCTGTGTTCAAGGCGATGATAGCTCAGTGGTAAGTGACGTCGAATACCGCGGCGAAGGTCGTGGGTTCGAATCCTACAATAAGCTTGAGCTTTCTGTGAAGGAAAACATCGTGAGGAAACCATAGCGGTGGTAGGGTACTTTGTAGTACCTGATTGGCTGGCTACCACCCTCAAGTTGAAAATCTGTCACCAAGCACCTATCGGTGTGTTCCGACAGCTGCACTTGAGGGCCAGTTCCCATCTAGGCTTTGTTTGCTTACCACCTTCGGCCACATCATCACTTACCATAGTGAGATTGTAGTCAAACACAAGCCTACACAGAATAAAAAAAAGCAAAGATATGGCCGTATGGTAAGCCTAAGTGTTTCTCAAGTGCATAAAAGTATGTCGCTAAAAGACTCGGCTTTTGTATAATTTCCCAAGCCACTTAGGAGCTACATAGTTTCATGCAAAATGTATTAAAACTGACTGTAATTTAGTTTGAGATTAAACTTAGTATCTAGAAACTTAATAAATTATTATCTACGATTATAAATATACGTATAAAAAGTCTTATCCTGACTGATTGACTTAACAACGCACAGCCTAAATTTCTAATCCTGCATCCATTAAGAAATGGTTTTATAAACCTTATGAGGGTAATATGGGGGAATGCGGGTGAATCCTCAGAGCAGAAAGCTAGTAACACATAAAATTGCGAAGATTCCAATAGTTTTAACTAGAGTAATATAAAGATGCCATAGGATTGATAGGACAATGACACTGATGGATGTTTATGTGAAGTTATTATAATATTAATCACGTCTCCTTAATTCATTCTTGTTATTTAACAGGATCATCAATAAAAATGGAAGAGAAATATATTCAACAAAAGAACAACGAAGAGCAAGATATGCTAGATATAGAAGACTCCATACCCACCGCCTTCCTAGTCCAGAAACCAACGCACAAACCAATGTACGCCACACAAGCTGAGCCTGTCGACAAACCTCAGGAAATAATCAAAGTAGAAAACGTCGTCAAAACTGAATCCGTAGACAAAGAAGAGCCGGAAGAATCAAAAGACACGCTAGTCAATAATCTAGAGGAACTAAGAAAGATGGCCGAAGCCGTTTCATCACAATTAGACGCGGCGAAGAAAGCTGAAGCGGAAGTCAAAGTCGAAGATGACACGAAAGATATAAAGACAGAAGCAATGGAACCAGATATAGGACATGGCCATTTATTCACAAAGATGTTGGAAGGAAAATGGTTCTCCATATTGAGGCACGAGAATTCATTTTTGAGTAACATCAATGAAGTTACGGAGAAAATGAATGATGTGCCTACGTATTGTGATAACGAACACACGTGTTCGGAAGTGATAATGTGTCAGGGTCACAAATGGGATGTGTCGAATAATCTACACTTGTTGAATGACCCGAGTTTGTTTACCTTGAACTCTATGGTGACCAGTGTACAAGTGCCAAGTAATAATGTGTATGCAGACTCTAGTTTAACTATGTCGGGGTTGGATCAGGAGATGATGGATGCGAGCTTCAATAAAGATGGTAGTGTGCAAGAGACTGAAATTGAAGAGGAAAGTAAGGAACAGGTAAATATAAATACTAATATTATAAAGATAGAGTTGATTTTCGGAAAATCCAGTATTTAGAAACGTATTATTCAAAATTTTGCCGAGGATGCGGTTGAAACCGCGGGACCTTTAATAACTCAACTTGCTTATATAGCAGATTCTATTGTTATCATATTGTTTTCCTGGGACATCGGTCCCTATTATAAGCCCACGGGTTAAGTTACAGTACTATAGCTACTATTCTAATCTATTTTTTTGTCTAAAGATTTTTCATATTAAGCAATATCTTGACACAATATATGGACGATTTAAAACAAATTTAAAAACTCCATGGCGTTTTATACATAAGACGAAAATATACATAAGAGTTATTAAAAAATTATATAGTAAACTAGCTACATTGGTTGCCCCACCAAGTTTATTTTTTGCAATCAAAAGATATCTAAGCAATTTAACGACAGCCTAACTAATTCTCCAAAACCCTTCAGGAAAACGACCTAGAAAAAGAACTGCAAGCGGACGCTTTAAAGCACGACGCAGCAACGCAAAGGGCAAAAGCAAACAGCTTAACAAGCCTTGGACTCCTAAATTTCAATGCGCTATCGACCTATGTGACTTGCGACAGTCCACCGCCGATACAGATGTCTCCCGATGAGCTAGAGCAGCTGGAGTACTGTAAAGTACATGGCTTGCCCAAGAAGGTCGAGGGGAACTACGTGCCCAGGGAACTGAGGTATGTAAACTATTATAGGCATAGTTGTTCTTCGACAGAGTAATGTTGGGTGAACGTGGATCTTCGACCAGGTAAGAGAGCATGTTCTTTAATTGCCCACTAGATATTATGTTGGTTACCCTTAAAGATTTTCCATAATAGACGATCGAGGGAGATCTATTCAGCTGGAACAAAATGGAGAGTTAAATGTTATATTACCCGTTATTATATGTACGTATTATTTGTCTTAGTGAAGAAAAGTCGCTCGACGTGATGAAGTGGAAGATGCAAAACATGCTGAAGAAAGTCGAAGGGAACTTTGTGCCGGAGCCATTGAGGTAAGACTTTTAAGTATCTTGAAATCTATCATCAAGTTGGTGAAGTGTCGGACATACCACCTGATAATGTGGATGGTAAGATAACCTTAGATGAGGACCTGGATTAGCTGCAGAGGATATCGAAGGAGTATAGGTGAAGGTGAGGAGTGTTAGTTAATGTTTCGTTGACCAACAATACAAAAAACAAAGGTAAGGTACTTAAAACACAATCTTTCTTAATTCTCCCGCGGACCATCTCTATGAATACTACTAATGTGGCTAATAAGCATACGGGGATGATAGCTCAGTGGTAGAAGAGAGGTAGGAACGTCGGATATCGCGGCGAAGGTCTTGGGCTCGAATCCTACAATGAGCTTGGGCTTTCCGTGAAGGAAAACGTGAGGAAACTACAGTACGGTGTTAGGATTTTACCTCCTGAGGGTAAGCAGTTACCTAGCCTACTGACCTAGTTATTGTTTTTGTTTTTTCAAAAGTTGGCCGAAGGTAGCAGAGTTTAGAGGAAATCTTTGTCCGCAGACACGGGTGGTGGCGCATCACGGAGTCTGAACAGCTGAAGGAACTGCTGGAGTGTCTCCATCCGCGAGGAGTGCGCGAGCGAGAGCTGCACGCGGCCATCACCAACCATGTGCCCAATATTAATAATAAGGTCAGTTCTTACTATTACGTCTTGCTGGAAATCTTTTTCCCAACAGAATGAACTCTTGTAATTCTTGTTTTTCAAATAAGTCTTCCATTTCTCTAATGTTACAATTTATTGTGTGAAATAATTGTAAACACTTGTTATTTTAACCTCAGATCTGGTCTAAATCAGGGATCACCAGTTTTATTTGGGGTCCCTTTTTTAAAATGACTGTTGCAGTCCGTTTGGTAGATAATAGTCCTCCTCGCTAGTGTAGTTTTAACTAAGCCATTGTTAAAACTGAAATATTTAACTTAAATGCCTATTTAATCTAAGAAGATTACGTTTCTGTTATACATTGTAACGTTTACGGTCCGCACAAAATAGGGTGCAGATCCGGACCGTTTGGAAACCCCTCTAAAGTAACAAACGTAATATACTTTATTTTATACTAATTATTATTTTGCCGCCTTAACACGCAAATATTATCAGTGAGACTAGATAAATAAATAATGATTAAATGTAATAGGTTAAGTTGTTTTTGAAAAGAGTAATTGCTGAGTTTATTGCCGGCTCTTCTCAGCAAAAGCAACCTTCTGAATAGAGCATTAGAGTCTAGACTATTCTTGTAACATTCACTACTTCTGTGTCACATTTCTAAAAGTAGTGCACTTAAACCCTTTTTGTTATCCACCACAATAACACTTGTCTATTGCCCACCAGTTGTACATAGAGGTGGGCGACAGTGAGAGGTGTGAGTTGAGCGTGTCGCACGTGGATCGCGTGATCGCACAGAGCGGTGGATTCCCGCGCCCCGACCCGCCTGCCTCCTTCAGCGCACACACCGCGCGTCGCCAGGACATGCAGCTGCTCGCCATGGTTAGTACCCCACCCATACATGACCTCATCTGACCTCACCTGTCCTTTTTTGACCTCACCTTATCTCACTTGACCGCACCTAAAATAAAATATATAAAATCGTGGGTAATACTTAAAAATAAGTTTAATCTGAATGAAGACATCGAATTCAACAACGAAACAATTAAATCTATTTATTTTAAACCAAAAAAATACATTTGAAATGAAATTGTTTAAAAACACTGACTAGTTTCTAATATTTGAATCTATGAAATTTTATCCTGTATACTTTTTTTTAATTTACTTTTAAAAACTGTCTTACTAATTTTCTCATCTATAGCAAAAATACAATTAAAAATTATAGGTGTAAGACATCGATTCGTTCTTTTACCAAAATAGTTACAACATGATGGTTCTACATATTGCTTTCTTTATTAATCTACTAGACTAGATACTTTTTGGCCTTTAAATCAACTTTAAAAAAACAGGTGGAGGCATTAGAAGAGCGTGTAGCAGCGGCGTCAATGCAAGTGAAAGGTTGGCGTCCATCTCGCCTCCCCCTACCCGAGGAGGCGACGGGAGCGGAGATCGTAGCGCGCGCACGACACAAGCTAGCCACCGTCGAAGCGCACATAGAGAGACGATACCTCAAACCGCCTTTGGTACAAAGGTATGCTAGGTAATGTGAACTTACTTTATCCGGCCTGTTTGTCCAGTGTTTTTGTGGTGGGTAGACCTTGTTTGTTTGGTTTGTGTGTGTCATTTTTCTAGCGAAAACGCGGGGTTTATGGGTGTAGGCAGTGAATTCTTATATAGGATGGATGATTCCGAGATACTTATATAGATAGGACCAACTCATACTAATCTTTTTCAACATGTATGATTGAAAAAAAAAAAAAAACTTTTATTATCTATGGTTTTTGATGTGTAACATCTTTCCTCTCACTTTCCTGCTATCTGTGGGAGTAATTTGGTGAAATGGGACGGAAGTGTGTAACAGGATGCCGGGTTGTCTGCAAGAATTATATATTCTAAATGGATAGGTAACTCTAAATACCTATTTGAAGCAAATACCTATCAATTGCGAAAAAGTGAAAGATAACAACTACGTTGGGACAATCTCTCTTTCTAACCCTACTTATCCTTAATGAAAGAAAGAGAGATTGTCCCAACGTAGTTGTTATCTTTCTCTTTTTCGCAATTTATAGGTATTTGCTTCAAATAGGTATTTAGAGTTACCTATCCATTTAGAATATATAATTCTTGGTTATCTGATGTGTAATTTTATTTCCTCTATTGTAGTGCAGGCAAAGGGTTTTAGCCCATATAGCCTCAAACTTAAATCTCATTTACTGACCAATGAGCGCGTGCGGTAGTAGAGTTGGTTGTCAGATGGTACCAAACCATTTACCGAGAGGTTGGTATGGTATTACCGAGGTGAGATGATAGATGTTACACATCATATGCGACTACTGTAAGGATCGCTCGTTTTACTTGGTAACATACTTTAAGTTATTCCATTATAAACCCAATGACTTCTGAATGTCCATCCTGTATTGAATAATAATGCAAAATTGATAGAGAAGTTATGTCAATCAAAAAGTATCAAAACCGCTTTTCCAATATTTAATTTACAAGCACAGTAATCTCTGATTTTCAAATGATAAATTTAGTGTATTGTACGGGTGTTTAGTGTACTGTAGTAGTATTTGTTTGTGCGTGTGGGGGGTTTAGTAATTTAAAAAATTATTAGTCAAACAATATGGATAAGGTTTAAATTTGCATGTACCAGACAAAGCGCGATCAAATTTTTGATGCTTGATTCGTTTTGGCGTACTCTAGTAATATTTTCGATCGCATTACGGATTTTACATGTGAATTTCGAAGGCACATTCTACCCTCATGGCTTGGTGAGAATAGATAGATCAATAGAAATAATATTCGTAATAAAAAAAAAAAATTGTTTCTTCAAAATTATCAGCGCAGGTTGGTTAAAGAATACCTTTTAGTTGTCTGTGTATTCAGTATTTTGTTACTTATTGCTGCTCTGCCCGCAGTACGACCGAGGCAACTCTTGGAGCGGTACTACAAGCAGAACATGGCAACGCCTCAGCACCCTCTCCGCAAAACTCGGATAATGCTAGCGAGGGAAAAAGTGAGTTGAGTTTTATTTACAACTTTTTACTATACCATACCATATTAAATCGTTTTTAACCACTTTTTAATACATGAAGTTGATGCTTATAAAATCGCTCCCAATGTCTTCCTATATTATCTTGCTGCAATTATCTTTAATTTTTGATTTAATACGCAATTTTAAAATTCCCATTTTCGTTGCATTGACCAATAAATATCTATAACTAGAAATCTGTATGGGTTCTTTGGTATCGTGAATAAGGTTGTAATTCCCTTGTAGCGGACAATAAAGGCATCGCCCGAGGGTTAGCGACGTGGCGTGAAGCAGTAGCACGCTGTAACACGTCTGCGCAGTTAGCGATGTCGCTGCAAGCGCTTGAGGCTGGAGTCGCTTGGGACAAGAGTATTATGAAAGCGGTGAGTACAAAAATACATAGCCCTTTTAACCAATCATTTCTTAGCATTAAATACACCTATAATGGTTAAGACAGTACTAAACTTTCATACTCATCACGAGGGAAAAGAGTCACAAGCTTTATTAGGGGCAACCAGGCAACCTTGAGGACTAGAAGACTAAGGAGGAAGCTATAAAAATATATGTAGACCGATTTAAATAAAAATATATATATATATATATACATACCGTATCATGTTAAAATAATATGTCATAAGTAAACATGCCAAAAAGGGCAGGATCGAAGATGGATCCTTGAGGAACGCTAGATATAAACAAAGTTACTGTATAGCAGTTGTCATATATTTAATTGCCCACAACTAGTTCTGTTTGTTTTCTCAAATGTTATTTAATGATAATAGCCATATTTATGATAATTTAATTTTATTTCGTATTAATATATGATTATCTTTGTCGAAGGCCTTGCTAAAATCCTGCTTAGTAAAAATGAGAGATTTTTTGTCAGAGTTAGGGTTAGAGTTTTGAGAATAGAAGTTAAAAATGATATTTCGAGGATCTAAAGCCCCCAAAAATACGCTATATTTCATTCCAATCACTCATAAAAACTTTCGCATTGATCATTTTAGTAGGGTTCTGTGTGTCCACAGAATTGCCAGTTCTGTTTGTGCGGGGACAATGAGGACCAACTATTGCTGTGTGATGGCTGCGATAAGGGATACCACACGTATTGCTTCAAGCCTCCAATGGAGAATATACCTGAAGGGGATTGGTAAGTTGTTTAATCTATATCTATTCAAGGCGATCATAGCTCAGTGGTGGTGACGTCGGATACCGCGGCGAAGATCGTGGGTTCAAATCCTACAATGAGCTTGAGCTTTCGGTTAAGGAAAACATCGTGAGGAAACCAGAGTACGGTGGTAGGGTACTTTATAGTACCCGACTGGCTGGCTACCGCTCTCAAGTTGAAAATCTGTCGCCAAGCACCTATCGGTGTGTTCCGACGGCTGCACTTGAGAGCCAGTTCCCATCTAAGCTTTGTGTGCTTACTACCTTCGGCCACATTATCACTTACCATGGTGAGATTGCGGTCAAACACAAAACACGATCCAAAAATTCAGTAATAAAATTGATTGGATGCTATTGGACACCTTATATGGTTTAATAACCATGTTAGATACAATAGAAAAGGTGTTGTCTTGATTTTGGCTGGAGGTTTATACATTTGTTTTAATCATCAGGTACTGCTGGGAATGCGTGAACAAAGCTCGCGGGGAGAGAGTGTGCATAGTGTGTGGAGGCGCGGCCGGTGGACGCACTATACCGTGCGCTTTATGTGTGCGCGCTTACCATCAGGATTGTCACTACCCACCGCTCGGGAAGGTATTTAATATTTCAGACATATAACTCAAACCATAAAATACGGATTTTTTCCATTTTGGAACTCTCCCGAATCCCTAACAAATATTACGTTACAATAGCTAGAATAACCCTATAAAAATTTAATACAGATGAATAATTTGAAATGATTGAATTTGGATAGCCTTTATTTACTGTTTTTTTTTTTATAAATTTTGTTAATTTGTTTTTCCTGATCAGCGTGACACTTTGACACAAGCCTCCTCCATAGCCTTCCACCTCATCCTGTCTCTCGCCAGTCTTTGCCATAGTGGGCCTGTGACTTTCTTTGAGTCATCGGACCACCTCATGAGTCCTCTCTTTCTTTTTGTGCTGTATCGATGTCCAAACCGTTAGCTTTTTAATCCACTTTTCTTTCCCTCTTAGCATATGGCCCGTCCACCTCCACTTCAATGTTTTGACCGTCTTTTCTACGTCTTTCCATATAGTGATGTTCCTTAATGATTACAGACATTTATTGGGGTGAGTCATAAGTTGTTGCGGTTACGCACTAGTCACTTTAACAAGTCTAAACTCGTTTAAGAACTAACGAAAGCACAAACAGGGTACAAAGATGTGCAGGTTATATCTTGTAGTATCTATGTACATAGCGCACATTTCTTTTGCATTCGTAAATAAAAATGTGCGAAATAAAGAAAATGGAAGAGAAGCTAGTTATTCGAGGACATCTTCCTTTTAAAAAAAAGGTCTTGAAAACGGCATCCGCGATTTCTTCGCGTCTAAAACAAAAGACTGGTATCTTTAAGGGATAATAGAAGTGGCTGCGCTTTGAGTATTGACTATTGAACACAATGGTTTATATTTTGAATATTAAACTGAATGAATGACATATGACAGACTTTCCTTGTATTATGTGGTGAAAACCGCAAGAACTTATGACTCACCCTAATAAATACCAGCCAATGGTTTTGACTTGTAACTTTGACTATTGTTTCAGAATCCCCGCGGCAAATGGTACTGTTCTCAGTGCATATCACGAGCTCCGCCAAAGAAGCCGCGAAACACGAAAAAGCGAGAGAGCAAGCACAAAGACAACAACACTAGTGTCGAGAACGACCAGAATATGGTGCCCAGGTATGCGGACTTAATGTTTTAATAACCTTGCTATACGATTCATTTTGCAACGGAAGAAATGAGGCACTTGTAATTTTTATGTTTTTTTGTTGTTTTACTTCTGGATAAGCTCACTATGGTAAGTGATGATATGGCCCAAGGTGGTAAGCACACAAAGCTTAGATGGGAACTGGCTCTCAAATGCAGCTGTCGGGACACACCGATAGGTGCTTGGCGACAGATTTTCAACTTGAGAGTGGTAGCCAGCCAGTCGGGTACTACAAAACTCTACCAGCTATGGTTTCCTCACGATGTTTTCCTTCACCGAAAGCTCAAGCTGATTGTAGGATTCGAACCCACGACCTTCGCCGCGGTGTCTGACGTCACTACCACTGAGCTATCATCGCCTTGTCGCTAGTTAGTAAAATTGGAATTGGATTGCCATGTGCGAAAAATGGCCCAGGATAATTATTTATTACTTACTAGCTGACCAAACGAAGTTGTCCTGTCCAAAAAAACCCATTGCAGAAACGCTTACTGTTTTTCCTAAATTTGACATATTTCTGGGCAAAGTATCCATATTTTTTTCATTCCTCATAAACTATTACGAACATTTTAAGACCAAAATTGCCAAATCGATCCAGCCATTAATATAGATTTATAAAATTCCGATTACCCCCGCAGTCCAGCGCCATCTCACGCATCGACGTCGACCACAGCTGAGGAGTGCTCAGCAAGTGTCCTCCACACTCCGGAGAAGGAATGTCCCGACAAGTTGGACGAGCCACTCGCCGAGCCGCACGTCGAGCCGGAGAACGGACTCAATCATCATCCTGGTAAGCCTGAGTTACCATCAGTAAAAGTTATTCATTACAGAATTAGACTACTACGTTCATTTTATTAATTTATTGAGTTCTTATTAACTTTAAATAATTTATGTAGTTTAAATTAAATACATAAGTAATTACAGGTTCTTACAGGAATAAATTCTCATTTCACCAATTTTAAGGAGACCAATCTGTATGACAGATTAGGTAGATACTACAGTATAAACGATTACATCGATCACTAAAACTTATTTATTCAGTTTAGGCCCTGGTAAGGCACTTATGAACGTTACAATTGACTCTACCACCGGTTCAGAATACACTTAAACTGAGAAGACTCCGGCAAGAAACTCAGCAAGGACTGTGTTTGGATGTCGCTCTAGCCATTAAACATCTTATGTAAATAATTGCCGAGTTTATTGTCTTTTCTCTAAAACCTTAAACCGTGAGTTTTCAATTCATAAGTGCCAGCAGAATAAAAATATTTAATTTATGTTTGTTTCAGCTCCACCAGATTTCAGTTCAGAGGACGGTCCACCTCCGGAGAAGCGTCGTGCATTACAATATGTAGGGGGAAACGGAGCTATACCGCACGATGAAAACACTAACGAACAACATAGTATTGACGGTGAGTTTACTAGCTTACCAGGCGGATCACCTGATGGTAAGTGAATACCGTCGCCTACAGACATAGAAATACCAGGGGAATCGCCAATGTGTTGTACTATAAATAATTTAAATAAATATTTATTTTTGCAGGTGAAGATCAAGACACTGAGAATGTCCCGCTGATGTCTCGCGCCAAGAAAGAGAAGAACAGTGCCAAAAAAATACTTAAAGATATGCAGTTTTGCAAGTTAGTACACTTACTTATTTCTAACAGAATATTGTGGGTGTAATAGGGTATTTGACAGGTTTTAGAAAAGTATCTAAAATTGTTCATTATAGCATAATACATTTGCAATTTGCTTAATTCTTTGTGAATTTCTCTATCTTCTTCAAAAATTACCATCAAAGTTTATATTAATAAAAAAGGCCACCAAAACGCTAAGACGCCATAATGTCTAGGTCACGTGATATTTGACGTCACCTGCTCGTAAATAAACTTTTAGTCATTAAAATATCTTTCATAACTTTACCGTTTCCATTTTGCTGTGACAAGCAGGTGACGTCACACTCAGAATCGGCTAGTACCGAGCGTTTTCAATCACGTGGTCAAACATGAATGTTTAATCAATTTTTCGATTTCTTATAAACATCATAGATATTTTCAAATACTACGATGGCTAAATTGGTTTAAAAAAATGTTGACTGTTAGCTAACAACAGTTTTATCTATATTTTAATTGTAGTCAGATACTATTGTTAAGCGGTTTAAACGTGGAAAGGTAACAGACAGACAGACAGAGTTACTTCCACTTTCATAATATTTGTAGGATGTATTTTCAGAGGAGTTATATTATCAAATATAGTGCCACCAACTTATCAGTGAACTGAAGGGTGGCGCTAGTGGTCACTGAAATGAATAGGTAACTGACAGTTGTGACATTCGAATGTCCATGGCGGCCGTAGTTCCAAATTTCGCCATTTCACAGATAAGTTGGTAGGAGTGTACATACAAATATGTTTATATTGTACGGTTACCTTCCCAGGAACCTACTCTGCGAGATGGAGTGTCATGAGCATGCATGGCCATTCCTGGTGCCGGTCAACACCAAACAGTTCCCGCAGTACAAGAAGGTCATCAAGAGCCCCATGGACTTGTCCACCATCAAACGCAAGCTGCAGGACTCCTGGTAAACTTTATCATGAAACCTACTATAGATACATAGCTTTTTGATAGCCAATGATAGCTCAGTGGCAAACAAGCTTACGGCCCACCTGATGGTAAGCGGTTACCGTAGCCTATGGATGTTTGCAACACCATTGGCGTCACGTGTTGCCGACCTTGCATAAAACTTCTTACTCCTCTTTTGAAGAACCTGATGCTGTAGTCCTAAAATAAATATATAAAAAAGCCAATATAGACTGATGGTCCAAAAATATTTAAAAAATGTAACCTTGCTGAGTTTCTTAGCGGTTCTTCTCAGTTGTTGTGTGACTTCCGAACCGGTGGTAACTTCTTATCTGGTAAGGTCTGTAGTGACGTTGGATACCACGGCGTAGTCGTCGGTTCATATCCTACAATGAGCTTGAGCTTTCGGTGAAGGAAAACATCGTGAGAAAACCACAGCACGGTGGTATACTTTGCAATCCTCAACTGGCTGGCTATCAGCCTTAAGTTGAAAGTCTGTTGCCAAATACCTACCACCACTTTCGCCGCGGTATCCTACGTCACTACCACTGAGCTATCATCGCCTTAATGGTGAATTTAATTCAATGCATGCAGCATTGTGTTAATACAAGAGTTGCTATTTATTTAAACGTTGCATATTCTGTACTTCTGACCCTTTAATTGTCTCCCAAACAGCTACAAATGCAAAGAAGAATTCGCGACAGATGTGCGACTGATATTCAGCAACTGCGAAATATTTAATGAGGACGACAGCCCGGTGGGTCGCGCGGGGCATAACATGAGACAATTCTTCGAAGATCGATGGACCCAGTGACAGTTGGACGAACTAATGGATGAGTCGCAAGACTCTTGGTGAAATATTGGCATTTTTACTCTTACCTTGGCTATCAAAGGGACAGAAGTGCCAGGAAAACAATAAGATAACAACAGAATCTATTTTTTAGTGATTCAAGTTATAAAGGTGCTTCGTTTTGATTTCCAATGAAGTCAAAATAGGAAACCAAAAGTTGGCTCTTAAAATACTTGGTGATTGTATTAATCATCGACCAAAGATGTACTTCAAAAATATGTTGACCGCTGACTTATGATCTGAGTACATTTTTGATCGGAGGTATTAATTGTTACCTATCGGATTAAAGACTAAAAGCTGCAAATGAGTGGACAAATAACTAATGCAATTTAAAAAAAAACATGGATATGACTTTACTGGATGTGAACTTAACCGATGATGAGTGGACATCACACAGACCTATTATCTAACTAGATAACGCAAGTACCTCAATTTGTGTCACTTTTTGGTGTAAATTAACGTGTCAATTCACAGGAAAAATTACCATTATTTGGGTTTGGCTTTTCCTGTACAGTTTTAACAACTTAATACGAAACAACCAGTAATTTTTCTAAATGTCGGTTGATGTCCGTCATAACGGTCGATCGCGGACTAAATGAAGACATATAGGAAGCAGTCAAATTGCGACGTCTAGTTAGATAATAGGTCTGTGGGACATCATTTGTATTGTTATATAAATATACAAATGTATCTTTGGATTATTGAGAACCAAATATTTTTTTTTTAATTCGAATAATAAATGTAATTATTGACAATGTTTGTGAAATCTCAAGGCTACCAAAGGTCTACTACAATTATGTATCCAGACATTACAGCCTGAGTGTTAATAAATCGTTTAATTGTAGTAGACGTTGATCTTTATATTAAATGCAGTAACAGCTACAATACAATGAATTATTTTGGCGCATGCGTCATTCTGAAAAGAGGTTCTGATTTAAAACTTAGTACGAAAAACATTCCAAAACATATTGGACTTTATTCACTTGGAAATGGTGTTATTATCGAACTCGACGTTTCACTGTATATTCCGAATCTCCTGTGTAAAGATAAATTGATAGTTTGTGAGCGGGCATGTGATGTTTATTTGTAATAATTAATTAATTAAAAATGGAGGGGAGGTAGGTAAATGGCGAACGTTTTGTGGACGCACAGTCGCACACGCATGCCGTGTACTTGTATTTAATTAGTAGATGACGTAATCTGTAAATAGTAGCGTTAAATAATAAGTTTAAAAAAAAGTATTAGAGCGAGATCTATTTTTAAGCATAGACGAAGAAAATAGAAATATTAAATGTCATTCTTTCGAAATAATAATTAATTATTTTTGTAATAATTTGCGCGCGTAGCAACGAAGCAGTATTTTTAATAACTACCCACAACAAATTTGAATTTCGAATACTCTTTTTAAATTTTTGTTTTTTTTTTTTATTAATATTTCGGTGGCCAGTTATTCGTAGTCGAGTGGAGTTGTAAATGTATACTTGGGTGTGTAAAAAAATTAAATAGTTGTCTATTTCAAATTTTTGCAGTAGTCGGAAATAATTATTAGCGCATAGAGCGATTAAGCGTAGATTTAGGGCCTAATTCATGATGTTAGCGGCGTAAGCGTCGTAAGTGGATATGGGCCTTAGTTTTTCTTAAAGAAATACTTTTGGCACGGTACCAGTTCTCTAAAACTGTGACTATGTGTGTAAATGTAAACTTTTTTTTATTTTGAAGTGACATATACTTTGTTCCAATAAATATTCTGAAGTGAATCGTATAATCAAGTATTCAAGTTCATTTTTCTATGATATTGTTATATCTTCATGGAAATACTAAAACTATTGACAATATTTCTTGGGCTGACATAAAATCATTCGATCAAGTTGTGTCACTTCAAATGTTAATATATAATATAATAAAAACAATTAATTACAGTCTATATTTTGACTTCATCAAATAATTTTGATGATTACTTACCAAGCAATCATTTAGTTTAGATATACTAGTACAACATAAAGGTATCTATCGATACTAAAAAGTTACCTAACAATGGGGCTAGCAGAATTTTGTTTTAGGGGTTATAATTTCATTTACTACTGACTAGCAAACCAGTGAAGAATATATATATATAGCTTCTATTTCTCTAGCCACTTTTTAAGGAACTATTTAAAAAAATACTAGTGTATCTATTAATTGAATGCTCTATAAGTTTTTTTTTTATATCGGTCACTGCAATCATTAAATAAATATAATTACCTGTGTTGTTCTGCAAATGATTGCAAAATAGCAATTGCTGGTCACAAATGAGCTGGTATCTTTCTTCGCGACTAAAATAAAATTGATTGCAGTGATCACACTGAATATCATGACAATGTTTTCAAAACGAAATCTTTTTTTCTCGATTCCCTAGTATTGTAAAAAAAATATCGAATGTAACAGTCATAATAGTTTAGTTTCTTCTATTTTATTTATTACTCTATTTATTATATTCGTTTTAGTTTCTTCATTCGGCAGATACAATTTATTTGTACTTACAACCAATATTCGGTTTTATATCGATTCTATTTAATCGATTTATGCGGAGCAGTTTTTTGTCTGCCATATTCTAAAATGCAATAGTTAATTCCTTAACACTAATTTGGGCTTAGTAACAGAATATGACAGACTTTACCCGTTTGTCTTAATTAAGAGCGAGTTAAGACTTAAAAGACTCATAAAACGGTGTATAGTTTTTCATGTGTATTGGTTTCTTTAAATGGGAATTAATATGCGACTCGTCAGTATATGGAGTGATCAAAGATTTTTTTGTTGTGCTTTTTGTTAGCTAACTACTGTGGTGTCCCAAAAGGGACTATTTTAGGTTCAGTTTTATTCAGCTTATATGATCCAGATAATAAACAATCTGTAGACAAATAAAATAGTGTCTAATATATTTTTTGTACAAATAGCACAACATAAACCTATTATTCTACTCCCAGAGTATTTTAGCAAAAGTATTAATTTTAGCGAATTCTTAATTCAGCTTTTTATCATAATTAACTTGTGTTGGCATCCGTCAATGCGTTTTATAGACAGAACATCCTTTTTTTAAGAAATAAATTATTGTATAACTAGTTTTTTAATGTTTGTATACTTAAATCCTTTGCCGAGATATGTTTTTGCTTCGACTTTGACTGCCAATTCTGAAGGTCGTATAATATTGTATAACATATTTTGGCGAGGCGTCCGAATGTCTGCGTGTAGTGAGCAATGATTGAATATGATGTTTTTATGTTGTGTGCATCGATGATTTTAATTATAAAATGGATATATAAATTATATATACGAATAAATAAATAATTTTTGAAGCACTCCCTTTTTGTTTTATTTCTATACTAGGGACCCGCCTTCGCACGGGTAGCAGAGGATATATGTCTACATTTTGTAGTGTCTTAATATAACTCTATTGGCGCACGCCAGTCGGCACGATTATTTCCGAAATCTTTTTTTTATGTCATAAGTGACGAGGCAGGCGGGTCACCTGATGGTAAGTGACAACCGTCTCCTTTCAACTTGAGGGTGGTAGCCAGCCAGTTGAGTACTACAAAGTACCCTACCACCACCTTGCTGTGGTTTCCTCACGATGTTTTCCTTCACCGAAAGCTCAAACTCATTTTAGAATTCGAACCCACATCTTCGCCGCGGTATCCGACGTCACTGACCACTGAGCTATCATCGCCTTAACATCTTCAACAATCATCGTCATATTTCAGCCAATATACACAACCTTAATGAACCAAAACTTTCCTCGTCAATTATCCGTCCTTTGGTGAAAACTGTATGAAAATAGTTTTTCAGTGTATCGCCAACATACGGACAGACAGGCGGACTTTGTTTTATAACATGTAAGGATATAAATAAAGCTTGTAAACGTGTTTTAACACACTGAATAAAACAACTGTAAACAATTTAAAACTTATATTTCTTATGGAAAAATGTATAAATTAAACTGATTCGTTTGCGGCGGCTTCCCTCGCTCGAGCCTGCTTCAATATCATACGTCGATGGCTGCGTTTCTTGTTTAACGGAATGCTACCAATTAGTTTACCTGATTTCTGCAGCGCGATGAGTTTTGCTGATTTCCCCTGTAAATAAGTTTTAATATTTTTAGCAAATTGTTTGAACTTTGAAGCTAATGATTAGGATATAATTTTATTTTAACAGTCGCATTTATAAATCACTAGTTTTCCGCCCCGCGGTTTCACCCGCGCTCTTGAGGGATCTTATCTTTTCCCGGGATAAAAAGTATCCTATTTGTTATTCCAGGATATGAACTACCTGGCTGCCAAGTTTTATGAAAATCCGTTCAGCCGTTTTTGCGTGAAAGAGTAACATGAATCTTCACATACATCTTCACACACATCCAAACGTACTTTTACATTTAATTATATAAATTAGTATTATTTTCATTCCGTACCAAGATTCATTAAAATCTATACAGTAAAATGGACACTCGATTAGGTATGTGGACTATCCGGGTTGTCAAACGCGATCAAATAACTTTGTAGTTTTATTCGTACCAACGAATATGTTTCGAAAACTTATATGTTTACATAACATATTTTCATGTAGATTTCGCCTTATTACAGTGTAAAGGTATTCATATTTCATATTCCTTCTAAAAAAGCATAAAGCGTTAGATTTATTCCATAATAGTGCGTCGTCAATAAGAAATCTAATGACTAAGGATTTTTTCGTTTCTTGATATATTATAATTAATCGTAAATATTCTAGGATTTCAGCTTTATGTATCGTTTCCTGTTGTTAATTTTTTGTTTGAAAAACACTTTTGTTCTATTTAATTTACTTTTGCTCAATTTAATTTGCTTTAATTGTCATCTTGTTTGTAATATGTAATAGTTCTTCTTTTTTTTACTTTAACCATGTACAGTAGGTACAAGGTCTATTGGTGAAGGATTTGTAATTGGCCTTGTTTTTTTTATGTTGTTTATTCTACAAGAATATTGTATTCTAGGCTGTAAGTTCTTCCTTTAAACAATAAAATAAAAAATAATTATAGTCTCTTCACCATACAAAAATAAATGCCAACTGAATTAGATAGTGATCATAGGTCCTATATGACCTAAAATAATCATAAAAACTTCGACCAATATTTGGCTGATACCAGCTATTAGTTGAAATTAGTGTTTTAGCTTTTAATGTTGCTTTGTCTTGTCTTTACTAATATTATAAAGAGGAAAGATTTGATTGTTTGTTTGCATTGAATAGGCTCTGAAACTACTGAACCGATTTGAAAAATTCTTTCACCATTAGAAAGCTACATTAACCCTGATGAACATAGGCTATATTTTGTCACGGGAATGCGGGTGAAAGCTAGTACAAGATATTTTTAAAAGGATGAAATACCTTCGCCTCAGCCTTGCTAATCTTGCCGTTTTTCTGTGCCGTGTACAGTACGTTAATTCTCCTGTTGCCGAGCATCGAATGATGTTTTGATAAGGCCAACTGTAAAAAACGATACATACACTTATATTAATCTCATATTTTTATTTAAAATTACCTCCCTCGCTTTCGGCCATGTTACTCGCTTTTAATTAAGCTTTCTGTGTGAAATATTTATTATAGATTAAGCATTTCTGAAGCTAATCTATTACTAGCTGTCCCCCGCGGTATCACCCGCGTTCCCGTGGGATCTTATCATTTCCCTATGTCCTTCGCGAAGGTTTCATCTATCTCCATTCCAAATTTCATCTAAATCGGGTCAGCGGTTTAAGCGTGAAGAGGTAACATACAGACACACTTTCACATTTATAATATTAGTATGGATATATAAAAATGTCGTGTCACGACGTTGGTCCGGGCTAATTTCCGAAAATACTACTCCGATCTTGATGAAACTGGGCACACAGGTAGATCATCTGGAATAAAATATAGGATACTTTTTATCCTGAGAAAAGATAAGACCCCACGGGAACGCGAGTGAAACCGCGTCGAACAGCTAGTATTAGTATAAAAAACTGTTGGCGTATATGCTCTGCTACCCGTGCACACACATACTAAGGTCCTAGAAGTAGGTTTTTGTCCAAAAGCAGTCTTAACATACCTCATAACTAGGTTCATTATCAAGTTCCACATAAGCGATAGCACTCTTCTTGCCGTTGTCCAACTTTGGTAACCTGATGTCTTTAATATGCTCATTCATTTCTACAAAGTGATTCATTATCTGAAAATATTAAATATGAACAACTTTATGCACATAAAAACACTGGAAAAGTGCGTGTCGGTCTACGCACATTTATGGTTCTATACCATATGTAGAATATTATTTGGAATTTCAAAGGGAATATCTGATTAATCAATATATTGGTATTCATATATTCTGCTACTAAGTGTACTTGTTAATTATCTAGCTATTATATAGCTTTTTTTAAAAATGACAACTATACCTTCTCTTTGTCAACATTCAATGGTAAGTTCCCAAGGAATACAACATATCTCTTTGGTCCCCTCACTTTCTGCACCAACTGGTTCTTATCTTTTTTCTCTTTCTTAACATCTTCCTTTTCCCCAATCACATCTCCCTTCTCTTTCTTTACAACTTTATCACCCACAGTATTTTTTAATTTAATTTTCTTAATTTTTTCATCACCCTTTGATTCACTATTGATAGATTTTATAAGCATATTGTATAAGATACGTATTCTTCTCAAGTCCGTATCAGTTAAAGTTGATGATTTGAGTATGGTTTGTATTCTGTTGTGAATTACATCGGGAAGGAGGATGTCATCTGTACCTTTTAAGTTGTCACGGATAATTTGACGAATGCGGCCTGAAATTATAAAACAAATTATGTGTATTGAGACTCTTCTTACAGCTTCAATACATGTTTCTTTTGTTGCTATTAAAACAAACTCTATCCTTTCTTTCTTTCTTTTTCTTCTCTTTATCCCACGCTAGGTGTGGTCAGCACATGTTTTCCTTTTTCACTCCGCTCTATCACTATCTTACTCATATAATAAATAACAAAAGTTTGTGTGTGTCATCAAATGTATTTGGATGAAATTTGGCACATAAATGGATCATATAATGGAATAAAACATTGGATACTTTTTATCAAGCACAAACAGGCAAGTTCATTCACACAAATTTCTATCCTGGGTGGGAATCGAACCTACAGCCTGTATCTATAAGAACTTTAACTGTGTTTTAAGCTGATATATCCAAATAATATTATAAATGCAATAGCTTATATGTTAGTTGCTCATTCACACAAAAATGGCTTAATAGATTTTGATGTAACTTAGCACACAAGAAGATCAAATACTGAAATAAAACATAGGATACTTTTATCTTGAGATAGATAAGATCCCTTGGGAATGCGGTGAAACCGCGGGGCAGAAAACTAGTAGGTAATAAATTATAAAAGAAAACAACAGCTAATCTGACACTTAATTACAGAAAACGTCATACCTTTTTGATTATTTGTCATAGTCACATTTTGGAATTTAGTAATCAGTTCTTGATCCTTCAGCACGGGGTACTTTTCACTGATTGATTCTATAGTAAATGTGACCTTTGGGCTCTTAGCACTCTTGGGGGTCTTAGGGCTTTTAGGCAATGGGGTTTTCTGTACTGCTTCTGTTATCATTGTTAATCCTGTGTCTAATTTCTTGTTTTCAGGTTCTGAAGATGTTGTCTTGGCTTTTGATTTACGTTTTTTAGATAATGAATTGGTTTTTACTGGTATTTCCATACTGCAAGATAAATGAGTGTTAAAAGTTTGTATTAAAATTATTTATCATTATTATTGTTTTAGAGAAGTTAATTAAAACTATTCCATAACAAATGCAAGAAACATTGTTAATTAATATTTTCAATATCAAATATCACTTCTTTTTCTTATAAAAGAAACTAGCAATCTCAAAAATGGGCTTTTAAAATATGTAGGTACTCGGTGGATTTTAACCCCCTATGTTAGTTAGCCATGAGGAGAAAATATACATAGAGGTTATGTTTTGATTTCATTAGCTCCTCAAAAACACATGTTAAATCAAATGGAATCGATCATTCAAAACTACCATACAAATTGCTATTTGGTAAACTTGATTACTATGTTATGGTAAGTACATAAATTCATAATTTTCCAAGCACAATACGTCGATGCTAATATAGCATTTAAAAAAATTGACACAATTAGGTACCTGATGATTTAATTTTATGTCTGAATGATCTTATGGCACACACTTTATTGAAGCATTTACAGTTTTTTTTACTAGGTAGGTAATTGAAATTTTATTGAAAAACTTTTTGTTTTGGTTCTGTCTGTGACAGATAATGTTGTAAGAAACTTGTTTTGATTTGAGTTTGACAACTATGACATTTGGGTGATTGGGTGCATCCGACCGTTTTTCGTTTCATTCATAATTTCATCATTCAAATGATTCAGACTTTATAATTTATGTTTGTTAGATTTCCATTTTCGTGATTTTTACAAAAATTTTAAACACAAAAACTAAATTAATGTCATTATCACGATTGAATATAATAATATATATATAATTAAAAAAATATCTTTACCTGTTGACCATCACCGCCAACGCATCTTATAGGTACTTTTAATTTTAGTCTATTTTTTTTTACTTTGGATAAGCTTGTGTTATCACGATCTCACCATAGTAAGTAGCTACATATCAATAATCTGTGATGGTAAGTGAGGATGTGGCCGAAGGTGGTAAGCACACAAAGCCTTTATGGGAACTGGCTCTCAAGCGCAGCTGTCGGAACACACCGATAGGTGCTTGACGACCATTGATATATATATATTGGCGACAGACTTTTTTTTTTTAACACACATAAGTTTACGTTTGACCACCTAGTTTTCCTTCATCGAAATTGTATAATTCTAATCCACGCCCTTCGCTGACGTCACTACTGAGCTATCATCGCCCGGTCTATGAATGTAATCAGATAACATTTTACGACTTTTTTCGGGACGTTGTGAAGTGGCGTTGCGTTTTTTTTATTTTCATGTATTTTAAGTATTATTGAATAATATCGGAGGTGTTTTGTCCAATAAAGATCAATCTAAGTGCACCAGTAAAGTGAAATGAAACAAAAGATTTCACTTCAATTGTGAATAAAAATCCCAACCAGTCACACTGTTACTCGATAGGTATTTTTTTATCGTTTGTTCCCTTGGAGCATTTTGTTCCCAATTAGTCAACTGTAACTTGCCACGATGTGACTCATTGGGAAAAATTGTACCTAAATAAATACAAATCCAGTCACACTTTACTAGACCGGACATCTTACGGTTTATGTTTAATCTTTGCACCAAAAAATATATATAAAAAGTCGAATATCTCGAAAAGCGTTAACTTTTGGATAGGGCATTCTGTAGTGAAATCTGTTTGTAATTACCTGTACCACAAGCTAACAACGGATATAGGTCTACTTTTCCTGTAACCCTGTATACAGCCCTTTACGTCTTAAATAGATGATCTAAACAGTGTCTCTCTCCACATACGCTGCATCGCCTGGGACGCAGTTACATAATACAGGATTGCCCAGGACTCACGTCACCCTCTCGGCCTCACTGGCTGATTCCGAAGGAAAGGCAGGCCAATACGTGCGGAGCCAGGTCGGTTGCAGGCTTGCAGGTGACTGCCGCTTATTTCTATTTTATTGCCGGCACTTATCAGCAAAAGCAACCTTCCAAACCGAGCAATAGTCTGACAATTCATAAGTGCCTGTGAAGGCCTATTTTAATGAATACACATTTCATTTAATTAAATTAAAGAAATGTAACCCTAACTTTGGTAGGTATATATATTCGAATCCTACAATGAGCTTGAGGTTTTGGTGAAGGAAAACATCGTGAGGAAACCATAGCACAGTGGTAGGGTACTTTGTAGTACCCGACTGGCTGCATCTTAATTATCAAAAATTACACACTATGAAGCCCTCTAGCCCTTTATAAATCTTCACACAACCTATACGTCACCTGCATGACACAAAAAAAGATGTACCTACCTACTTACTAAAAGCTTGTTTACAAATATCGATGGTTTCCTTAAAGCTTTCTTTCTGCATGCCAAAGCTTAGCAGGAAAAAAGGTTGACCGGAATCAGTGCAGCGGAGCGAAAAAGTAACTGTTGGAAAGTAATTTACATGGCACGGAGAGAGGACAACTGCTTGCAACAAGACAGTCGCTCAGTGAGACCGCAGGCGCCTAGCGGTCAAGGCTTCGCCGCGGCAAACGACCATTGCCTCAATTTACAAAAAGAAAAAGAGTAAATAAAAAGCGCGCGCTCGCAAACGTCAGAAAACGATTCATTTTGAGAAGCAGATTCATTTACGTAAAAATAAATTATCTCCCAGAAAATAATAACGAGTTTCTTATGTTGTTAATCATCGGCTTTTAGTACGAATAACTGTTAAATCCTCAGTGTCGGTGGATAATGAGTTCGCTGTGATTGTGAGACTATTCGTCTTGGTGCCCGTTAAGCAGGTGAATATAAAAATTGTTTTTCAATACGCCGTTGTGTTTGATGACCCTTAATTGTTACGGTTGCTCCAAAATAATGGCGCTTATATGTCGCACGATCCTTGTAAAATAATAATTAGGTGTTTCATTGTACACTTTACCGTTAACTTTTTAAAGTAACTACAGTTTTTGAATTAAGAATATTACAACCATTACTTTTTAATAATGACTTCATCATTATTAAAAAGTAATGGTTGAAAGAGTTGCCGTTTTTTTCCATAGTTATCAGAGCTCAGTCGAGACGATCGGGAATAACGGCCCTGCAATCATAGGTTGTTGCTCTTCCTACTGCGCCCGCACTTGAGAAATAAAACAGAGTTAATAAAGGAAAGCCTATATAGGCTCTACTTTACAGCCTTTGTCTATAAAACAACATAATTTAAAACTATCAATTACTTTTGTTTCTGTTATGTTCGTACTGGCCATTTAAGACTGTGTCGAAATTTAAAAGAAAGTTTTTTTGAATGCAAATAGTTTAGTTCAAGGACAAAAGTTTTTAAAGTTAGGTATCTCTTTTGGCGTGATATTCTCTACGCGTTCCGTTGTAAGTGAATGTAGGTCAGTGAAATGATCGAAACACGGTCCCGTATGGAATCCGACCCGGGCGTCCGCGGCTGACCGATTTTGTTGTCACACTAAGAAACGATGACATTCTTTTAAATTATTTTTCAAACTCGTTTTTCAACTGGAATATTTGTACGATTGCGAAAAAGATAACTATAATTCCTTGTTGTAAAATATTGTCCAAAATAAACAAGCGAATTTAAATACATGTAGCTCTAAATACTAAAAAAATATTAATTCGCCGCCCCTTTTTTTTAAGGCAATGATTTCTAATTATACAGCCAAGTTAAAATATGATATAATTCCCATTGCAAGAATTCAATTGGGCTTAAGGAGATAAGGCAGAGATAAGCAGGTTCTGTGAGGTCATTAGCATCGGCCGCCTTTTCCTTAGCCGCTGGAAAGTATGGACTTGAGGTTCAATGGAATTTAAACTTTTTAATAAAATAATGGTGCATGTTTTTACATCATTATGCTACTTTGTAAAAAGTTATTTTTATGCCTATGGTATAATTTAATAGAGCTCATTCTAGCCTGAAACTTATAAACTCTATTCCAAGTAGGCAAAGGTAGAAAATAACAATTAGGAAAATACATCCAAGCAAGTAAAGTACGCTCAGTAGGTAGGTATAGAAAATTACCGACTTTATGAGGGTGTACATACGGACTCATCACTAACTTTTTGGTGGAGTCAAATACAAAGATAATTAAGTCTACTTGTGGAATATGCCCTCAATGCGTGTTGGGACGATTCCTTTATTTATTTTTTATACTGGATAAGCTTGTGTTTGAACAACATCTCACCATGGTAAGTGATGATGTGGCCGAAGGTGGTAAGCTCACAAAACCTAGATGGAAACTGGCTCTCAAGTGCAGCTGTCGGAACACACCGATAGGTGCTTGGCGACAGATTTTCAACTTGAGGGTGGTAGCCAGCCAGTCGGGTACTACAAAGTGCCCTACCACCGTGCTATGGTTTCCTCACGATGTTTTCCTTCACCGAAAGCTCAACCTCATTGTAGGATTCGAACCCACGACCATCATCGCATTAAAATGGAGTAGAAGTTATGTTTGAAAACTGAACTTTAAAAAAGAAACTTTTTAAAACTTATTTAAAGTCTTTCATCATTTGTTCAACAGCTATAATAATAACCCGCATAACAAAAAGTATCAGTGAAAAGTACTTAATGGCCCCTTAACGTTTTCCATTATGCAATTACCTGCATATATTTGATGCAGGAACAATGTGCATTAGTTACGTAAAACTTTATAGAACTGTAACATAATTTAATTATATTATGAAGATAGAGTTATTGAACAAAGTATTACTAGAAAATAAAGAATCGGAAACGGAAATTGACATAAGGTAAAGGTGTATATCCACACTACTTTTTTCACGTTGATAAGTCGCACGGCATGACTCGGCACGTAAACTTTGCATTATACTGAATGAATATTTTGAGTTGTCATCTTTTCAAATATTACAACACATTACTAATTTCATATGAGTGTCAAAAATTATTTAAATAAGGTTCGCACCAGGCGATGATAGCTCAGTGGTAGGTGACGTCGGATACCGCGGCGAAGGTCGTGGGTTCGAATCCTACAATGAGCTTGAGCTTTCGGTGAAGGAAAACATCGTGAGGAAACCACAGCACGGTGGTAGGGTACTATGTGGTACTCGACTGGCTGGCTACCACCCTCAAGTTGAAAATCTGTCGCCAAGCACCTGTTGGTGTGTTCCGGCAGTTGCACTTGAGAGCCAGTTGCCCTTGCCCTTAAGGCATTGTAATATGGTGTACAACACGTTGGCAGTCCACCTGGTCTTGCTAATGTCTATAGGCGACGGTAGTCACTTACCATCAGGTGACCCGCCTGCCTCGTTGTCACTAGTGACATAAAAAAAAAACCAACAGAGTTTGTTAAAGCCCTTACTGGTTCTTCTTCTTCTTCAACCCACTTCCACCCAATGCTGAGTGTAGGTCTCTTCCAGTGCACTCCACTTCTCGCGGTCTCGGGCCTTCCTCATCCAGTCCCTTCCTATCACCTTCGCCAGATCATCGGTCCATCTTGCTGATTGTCTGCCGACATAGATTTGGACTTTTTTTTTCTTTGACATTATATAACTTTATAATTGTGCATGCTATTATATAGTGAAGTGTGTAGATACTTTTAAATTACCTACCATCATTTGTACGACATTTCTGGAGCAATATAAGTACTATTTCATTTCATTTCATGTCTCCGCCCCTCCATTTCATGGGTCTCCATTCTAGATTTTACTGGTTACTAACACGTAATAGAATCATTGTTATTATTTTATATGCAGTGTTTTAAACATTAATGCATATAAATAAATCAACAAATAATTTAAAATTATGAACATAGGTTTTGAAAAGATGACTTTTGAATGTATCTTGTAGAGATATAGTAGAGCTGCAGAATTGTATATTTATTTTGATTAATTTTCCTTTTAAATTCGTGTATTAAAACAGTCATGATCGATAAGTGTAATTATTTCATGTTCATATTCAATAATGATATACATTGATTGATCTAATGTTTGACAGTACTATAAATCATTATTAATGACAACATAAACAAAAATAGGCGTTTTTCCACAGCGTTTAACGCATGCATGGAGCGAGGGCTTTATGAACAACGTATAGGAAATCTAATTAGCAAACAAAGCGTTTATTTACCCTTAAATGGCACCTTCTATTATTAAACATATCACGATTTGCTCATACCATTTAAAAAAAAACCGGGTAAGTGCGAGTCAGACTCTCGCACCAAGGGTTCCGTACAAATTTTGTAGTTTTTAGTATTTATTGATATACCGGCAACAGAAATACATCATCTGTAAAGGGCATTGTTCATTTTCGGCTTGGCGTGAACAGAATTGTTAGAGAAAAACATTTGTACCAAAAAATATCTTTAATTAAACCATGAATATTGGTCATTTTTAGTTGTGTAGATTTACACTGATAAAAACATCAAATAAATAAGTATTTTAAATCATAATTACTTTTTCCTGTCGGCATTACGACTGCGTCACATTGCCAGCATAAAAAAAAAACAATTACAACTAATAAAAATCGATTTTAAAATATGTATTTTATATCGATTACAATAATACTATTTTATTTAACTTCATAAGAAGGATGTTTAATTATTCAAAACATTTAACAAAGGCATTAAAATCGTGAAATCACGTTGTACTGCATTCATATATTTACAAGTAAAGAAGTAATGTTACTATTGAATTATTGCATTTCGATTATTCAAGATAATCGATATAATTATTATTTTTATGGCAGCCCTGGTTTAAGCAGTTTGACAGCTTTGACAGAGTTTGACTGAGATTTGATTTGACTTGTCTGTCATTTCAAGTTATCGTAATCTCTTGTTTTGTTATTATTTATTTGTGAATATAATTATTTTATTTACAACAAATGTACAAAATATAGAAGCAAGTGTACAACTATAATATATAAAAAACTTCTTCGAGGCTGCCGCTGCTGCCGATCGGCAAGGTTCCCAGAAGGCTGGCAGCGTTTCCTCTTTATTTGTTGTTTTTCCGTTTTATACCTCGAACTTTGCTAATCATAATAGACACCGATGACGCTATTTACGACAACACTGGCATTCCTACTAGAACGTGGTGATTATATCCTCTTTGATTCCTACCGATACTGTTCCAAGCCCAAATGTTGACTTGATTCCTACTATTTCCTACCATGGATGTAATACCTATGGAAGGTACGTCCGATGCTATGGAATTGAGATGCAACAATTGTAATTCCGACTTTAATCAAAGGAAAAGGCATAACCTTGATCTGGTGGAGGTGATGTCGGTAATACAGTGGATCTCACCCCAAGTGGTAAGTGTTTAATTCGCTATTTGTTATCCAACAAATCTTTGAATAGTATCATGTCCCCGTGCAGCCTATTTTTTTATGGTGTGGTATATTTGCTTTGTCAACAGGTGACTAATAGCACTGTAGTATGGCATTCTTGCTGGACTCTGGCTTTGAACATTTCGACTGTGGCTAATGAAGAGTCTTCTACTAGTAGTGGTTGGCAACGTTGTTTTCGTGTTAGCTATAAATGTTCTTTATTAAGAACAAGATCTCACGTCTACGTACTGATACAAAATGTGAACTGGTGTTCTTGCAAAGATGCATAGATTTGCACTTAATAATTGCTATGTTCTAACAATTGCACACAGTCTCTGAAGCCCTATCAATCATAAAAATGTCTCTAGACTGAAAATATTGTGTAACGGCTTTGATTCATAATGAAATAATTTGATGTGATATTAGCATCTGATGTTGTAGCTGGATAGGGGCTTTATATATCTACATGTTGGTTATAGGCAGATATAAAATTAATTATTGGGATTGGGATTTTGTTAATTCAATCCAATAATGGACTAAATCTTCAGACATGTCTGCTATATGCTGAGCTTTTGTAAGTTATGAATCTGATTAAAAAATAAGATGAGGAAAAAAATATTTTATTTCAAAAACCATTAATGAATGAATGAATGAATGAAATACTCTTTATTCTATACACCAAAATACAAATAATACATGACACAAAAATAAAAAAATATATAAAAAAGTGAATACAATCTAGGCGGCCTTATCGCTTAAGCCATCTTATAAATGTTTCCTAAAAAACTATTAGAAACACCTGGATACAAAACCTTATTATTTTTGATATTCCTACAGGGTAAAGCTACCAATTCTACATATTGTTTTTATTGTCAGTGACTGTTCACTCCAGGCCAAAACCCCATACAAAGTGGACAATGCCCTTTCAACTGTGTAGCTATCACGGTTCATGAGATACAGCCTGGTGACAGACAGACGGACAGCAGAGTCTTAGTAATAGGGTTTCCTCTTGTACCATTAGAGCATTAGAGTAAAAAATATTTCGTAATATATCAAACATGTGACGATTAAAAATACTTAAAATGAGTTCACTTAATAAAGAGATTTTTGATTTGATTTGATTACCGTTTGGGTATGGAACCCTAAAAACAAATATTTATTTTTAGACAGTCTTACACATGACTACATTATTTTACTCGACTGGCTAGCTACCAGCCTCAAGTTGAAAATCTGTTGCCAAGCACCTGATAGTGTATTCCGGTAGTTGCACTTGAGAGCCAGTTGCCTTTAAGGCATGGTATTGCTACAATTTATAATGGAGATATATTAAAGCTACATAATACTAAGTAGATATAAGTGTATTCTGAACCGGTGATAGAGTCTATTGTTATATGAATAAATTCAGGTAATGAGAGCCTATTTTAATTAAGTAATTTCTATTTCCTTGCTGGTGTTTGTCCTAACATCTAGTCATGACGTTATTTGTGGGTCTATTATTAAAATTGGACCTAATGAAGTTTATTAGTATTTAGAAAGTATCGTATCATGCAATGAAATAAAGATTTATATAAAATAAGTACGGCCTTATGAATAACATCCTTGTTCAATAAATTATTATTAATAAAAAAAAACATTAACTGTCAGTTGAAATTAAATGACCCGGCATTGAAGCGATAATGTTATGACCAGATTTCTATTCAATATATCATTAATAATTCGATTCGTTAATCGATATAATCAATCATAGCAAAATAATAATTCAATTTTGTGATCGGACAGTGAACTCTAGACCTAAAAATTATGCTAATATTATAATGAAGAAAAAACAGCCTTGAGGCTTTCCAATTAGAATAAATTTTATTTGAAATGGAACTCACTGTCCTCTATCCAAAATTCCATATCAATTACGAAAAGCTAATATTTACAACAAATGTACAAAATATACATGCAAATGTACAATTACAATACATAAAAAACATCTTCGAGGCTGCCGCTGCTGCCGATCGGCAAGGTTCCCAGAAGGCTGGCAGCGTTTCCTCTTTGGATGGCCAAGCTGATGCGTTGGCGGAAAAAGCTCCCCGCCCGCCGGTCACCCGAGGCCTCGATTAATTAAAAAAAGAAAAGCTTAATTTGAAGGTTTAAAAAAAATTTGGTCACTTCATCCGTAATCGATTAATCTAATTTGTATCTTAAGTAATTAAAAATAAGATCGATATTTAATTAAATATAATTCGGATTCCAATAAGACACAGTTTATGCACGAAAAATCCTCGACCAACAAAGAATGACCCCTCTAAACGACTTAAGTCAATAGCAGTAAAGTCGATAATTGTTTGTATGAATATTAAAGCCGGTTGGTGTCAGATGTATGTCAGCTGCTGGCGGACCGTTATGACAGTTCGGTAAAGGTTAGAATATGTGAAAGTTGGTACGTGGGCGAGTTTGCGGCTTGTCTGCCCATTACCCTGGGCAGTGGTGTGAATGTAGCCTAATAATAGCCGTAAAAACTGACCAAATACATCTGCCCTACGTCAGAGACAATTGAGACCTTTAACTGAGAAGAACCGGCAAAAAATTCAATCTGATTGTACTATGGCAACCAAATAACTGATATAGTATTTTTTAAATATTTACATGAATAGATAATTACACCCAGACTCAGGACAAACAGGTCTCGACAATATTTCATGTTATAAAAAAGTCTGTCCGTTACCTTTTCACTCCTAAACCACTGAACTTTTTATGAATTTTGTATTGATATAGATGGTATCCTGGAGAAGGAAGGAAAAACATAAAATCCCTCGGGAAAGCGGGTGAAACCGCTTGGGACATATCTGTCACAAGAAACTTTTTTCTTGTTAAAAAACATAGTATAAAGACGGAACAAAAAGACTAAAGTCTTTAATATTAATAACTAGCTGTCCTCCGCAGTTTCACCCGCGTTCCCGTGGGATCTTATCTTATCCCGGGATAAAAATATAACCTATGATACTCACAAATAACGTGGCTTTCAAAGATTACCCCCTACTACCTCACAAACTTTACCTCTTTATAATATTAGTATAGATTATAGGTAATAGCTATTTACTACAGCGTCGCCAAACCTACTTTTGGTATGTTACTCTTGAGTAAACATTATTACGCGCATAGTTCTGTACATTGAAAGGGTCATTACACGAACAGTTAGTCCATTAACACTTACAAGGGATACTAAAATACTTTGTATTACATTTAATTAGTTCTTCTTCCTTTGTGGGAATGACATGGGAAAACACTTAGCTTTATCTTAAAGAGGTTACGACATTTCTTTTTATGATGGTCGTGGGTTCGAATCCTACAATGAGCTTGAACTTTCGGTGAAGGAAAACATCGTGAGGAAACCATAGAATGCACGTGTCCGGCAGTTGCACTTGAGAGGCTTTGTAATATGGTGTACAACACATAAGCAATTCACCTGTTAGGTATTGCAAATATCCATAGGCGATGGTATTCACTTACCATCAGGTGACCCGCCTGCATGGCTGTCACTTGTAGTAGAAAATAAAACATTATTTACCTTATTTAAATAGTTACGAGTATCTTTAATAGTATATTTCATTACAAGTGCGGAAAGGCTGTCATTGTAAAGAGTTCCGACAAATGTCTACCCGAACCGAGGCGCAGCCGAAGGCGAGGGTTGACAGTCGGAACAAGTTGCAATGACGGTTCCGCAGGTGTACTGAACGACTATTTTTAATACAGTTGCGAAAAAATTAAGCAATTTAATAAACTAATACAAACACAATAAACTCAACTAACTAATCATTTATTTCTTATAAAAGTTATAGTACACATGTACATTGAAATTGGTACAGTTTTTTAAACTTACTGGGGAAGTTTTAGGTTGCAAATTTACTGTTTGAGACAAACTATTATTAATTTCGTATGATTGTTCATGTATATTTGTCATACAATGTTTGTGCAATTATAGTGATTCCGGTGGTGTTAATTAAAAAAAAATAGGGTCGAAATTACTCATTTTGTGCAACAAACAACTAAACTCGCAAAGAAAATTTCTGGAAAATGGCGCCAACCGTAGAATATAAGCAGAGTTTTTATTTTCTTCACCCAAAGGGAACTATCCATACAGCTTAGTCTTCACAATATTTTTTTTATTGATATGAAATGAAAATGAAATTTAATGAGATGAAATAAAATGAAACCTAATCTAACTCATTCAATTAAATCATTAAATCTGATATTGAAATAAATTAGTAGCTTCTTTTTAGAAATATACGTATTTCTATGAATCACAAAAACTCTTTAGTAAAAACTTCATGGTTGGTTTTTCTTTTTAATAGACATTATTTTGACAGTTGGGAAAGAGACGCACGAGTTCGAGAAAAGTAAAAAAAGCACTAGTATGTAATAGCCCACATCCCGAACGCTATACGTCCCTGCAATACACCACTTTTTGAGCAACTGTATTAAAAAAAAAAAATTGATCCGTTGCACTGTGAATTCAAAATTCGAACTCATTAGGTAGGTAAAAGAAAGATTTTTTTATTGTCATTCATTTCAAATATTCTTTTAAAAGAATAACATAAATAAATAAATGTCCAGGGACATTCCTCATACACGGGCTGAGCTATTTTTGATTTGAATACAATCTCCCGGCAGATATCGATTAGATAACATAGTAAGAAATGAATTGCGATACGCGCGTTGATGTCTAATATTAGCGCGTGTAATACCTACGGATACATATTGTGAAATAAGATCGAAAATTCTTTGAAATGCTTTCAATCATCCTATTTGATTATCTGTAACCTCCACGGTTCCACCCGGGTTCCCATGGGATCTTATCTTTTCCCGGGATAAAAATATACTAAGGGATAATGTAGCTTTCTAATGGTGAATGCATTTTTATAATCGGTCGAGTAGTTTTTGAGTTAATTCGCAACAAAAAAATCTCTTTATAATATTAGTTTTGTTGTAATTCATATTTTTACAAGCATTCATTTAATCAAAGTCCGGTAAACCGCTATGAAAATGACGCCACCGTTACCGGCGCCGACCCGGACCCTACGTCCGGACACCCGGACGGGGTCGCCAGCTAATAAACATGCTGTTTTATAATGCTTAAACACCTATGTAGACTATCAAAAAGATGCCGAGTCATATGAAAAAATTTAAGTTGAAAATCTGTCGCCAAGCACTTGTTGGCGTGTTCCGACAAATACACTTGAGAGCCAGCCTTTAAGGCATTGTAATAAGGTGTACAACAAATTGGCCATCCCCCTGGTATTGCTATTGTCTATAGGCGGCGATATTCTAATACCACATTAAAACGATTTAGTGTGAAGGCGTACCATATTAACGAATATTTAAATGACGACAATGCTTGGGTGTAGCGCTCGCCCTTACAGGACATAATCTTAAGTAATAATAATTCTTAGTTTTGAAAAGAGTAATACCTCAGATTTTACTGCTCTTCTCAGCAAAAGCAACCTTCCGAACCGTGTATTAAAATCTGACAATTCATCAGCGCCTGTGAAGGCCTATTTGGATTAATAAACATTTCATTCATTCATTACCATCAGACGAACCGCCTGCCTGGTTGTGAATTATGGTATAAAAAAAGAAAAATTACATCTCCTTATCAATTAGAAAATATCTATAAATTTCTCACAACTTCAAATTTAATTCCTAGGCTGTCACATTTTAATTGTCATTGAAAGACATAAATAACAAAAGTGGCACTCCGACAGTGCCGTAACCTCCAGTCGCGTATCTCCACAAACAGGCTCAGCAGGCTGCGCAGGATTCTAACTGTACTGGGCACTTCCTGTAGCACACATTTAGCTTTTTGCTATCTTTAGAATGAGGTGCTGGCGATGTTTCAAAGTGCACTGAACTCTCTATAATACCAAACGCACTGAAAATCAAACAGATAGACAGTTGAAAGTCGCCAAGCACCTATCGGTGTGTTCCGACAGCTGCACTTAAGAGCCATTTTCTGTGCTTGCCACCTATGGCTACATCATCACTTACCACGGTGAGATTGCTGTTGTAATATTAGTTTAGAAGTATAATCTGGCTATAACTGAGGATATTCTTTAGGAGGGCGTGAATGCAGTTGCTACAAGTAGAAACACTTTTCAAATTCACAAATTGTAGGAAAACATCGTGGGCAATAGCACGGTTGTATATTGTACCCATCTGACCGGCTAACACCTTTAAATTGCAACCTTACACCAACAAAAATAAGTGCTGTATCTGAAAACCATTGAAGGCTGTGTTCATCAATGATATTGTGTACTACTTAAAAGGCCCAAAGTTTTATGCTATAGAGAAATTGTCATTTATTTTAGAATCGACGGTTATATAATATGATTGTTGGTTTTTCTTAACTGTTGTTGCAATTTGCAGCATCATTACAAAACATTCTAATGGCATGCAATTAAATGTAATTTTACGTAAACCTTGTTATGTATTGCTACATAAGGCACTTTTCTATTCAATAATGTTTTAATTGCTGCCATTTCCGTGGAGAAAATATGTCGTACGCATGCTTGAGAAACTCAACCAATCCTTGTGAAGTATATAAGCCGGCTGAATATGATGTCAGCACCGCCTCAAACTTTAATCAATGTAGAGCATGAGTGGCTTTATATATTTCAGTTTATTTAGTTTAATAGTAGACATGACTATAACTATAACTTATACTATAGAAAGTACATTTATAATATTAGTAGAGAAAAATAAATACAGGTTTTATTTACAACAAATGTACAAAATATACAAGCAAATGTACAATTATAATACACAAAAAAACTTCTTCGAGGCTGCCGCTGCTGTCGATCGGCAAGGTTCCCAGAAGGCTGGCAGCGTTTCCTCTTTGGATGGCCAAGCTGATGCGTTGGCGGAAAAAGCTCCCCGCCCGCCGGTCACCCGAGGCCTCGATTAATTTTTTACATAAAATATTTGCGAAACGAAAGTAAATGTCAAATGACAATTTTAAAGTATTTTTAGTATTGCCATCCAACGTGGCAATGCTGCCAGCATTCTGGGTACGTTGCCTACTGACAACGACTTTTTTATTTAGATTTATTTAAATTAAATGGAATAAGAAATAAGTTTTAGTTGTAGTTGTAAAATCAAAATTTGTATACAAGTTTAAATTTTTAGACTGGTTTTACTATAACATCACTTTAATATTATATGTTTTATCAAAACAAATCAACAAGAAACGCTTTGACGCTTTAAAAAGCTGTTGTACCATCTCTTCCCTGGTCTACCGTTCATCTTAAGATCATCAGCTATTTTCTTAACACTATCTTGTAAGTCATCTTTTGCTATTGGGAACCCTTATTTGACCATAGCTTTTGCCTATGTTACGAGTATTTTATCTATATCTTTGGTCACATAACAGCTTCTTCCCATTTTACGTCTAATAGGTGCCTTTCCCTTGACTTTGTTTAGTAAAGATAATAAATGGAATTCCAAATTTCTTCGCCGCAACCCTAATAGTTGACACTGTCTTCTTGTAGTAAGGATATATATATATATATATAGTGTAAAACAAACGAAACTCTTTTTTTTTAATTCTGTATAAGCTTGTGTTTGACCACAATCTCACCATGGTAAGTGATGATGTGGCCGAAGGTGGAAAGCACACAAAACCTAGATAGAAACTCAGACATAAACTTTATTTTTACAACATAAAGGCTGAATTTGCATTAATATAAGCAAACAAATTCAGTTCGATGTAACCCTAGTAGAAGACACACGTGTCATCTTTTAGGTTTTGATTCATTTCTGGTACTAATAGTTTTGTGTAACCAAAAATTTTCTTTGTTTCAGAAAACACTTGAAAAAGCCATGCAAAATTCATAGCGAAAAATAAACATCATCAAAATGGGGCCACCTCTAAGCACATGGCCGTACAGCCATCCAAGTGTCGAAGACAAAGTGACAGAGGGAAGTGAGAAAGTGATAAGTGATCACAATAGAGGAAAGTGTTTGATAGTTAAATTCGTGGATAGATTTCGTTTAGTATGTTTAAACTTTACGCTTGCGTTTATTATTTTCCAAGTTGTTTTTAATTTGAGCTCGGTCGGTGCGGGCCCGGTGATACTTAATCTGGATTATTTGCAAGGTAATGTATTTGTTTATATTATTAGTTAATTATTAGTTAATTATTCAGTTGCTTAATCATAGTTTTATGATTAGACATTACATGTTCACAAAAAAAAGTATTATTAATAGACAATGAACTTGAGACAGAATTTGATAAAGTCAAAGTCAAAACCATTTATTCAGTTTAGGCCCTAGAAGGGCACTTATGAAGGTCGAATTACAGAAGTTACCACCGATTCGGAAGTCAGCCTTCAACTGAGAAGAGCCGGCAAGAAACTCAGCTAGGTTACATTTTTTTTAAATATTTTTGGACCATCTTTAACAATTTTATACTTAAACAAATACAAAAATACATAAAAAATTATAACCCGCAGATTTTGAAACAATGACTTTTCTAAGGAATCAGCTCAAATACGTAGGTAATTTATTTTCAAAACGTGACAAATGGCTGTAAGTCTCGACGTTCAAATGGCTGTTTAGAAAAAAAAAGAAAGCAAAAAAGTGCAAGTGAAAATAATGTGGTTTGCAGATGTCTTTAGAATGGCACCGAACCTAATTAAGTAATGTATGCTGAATACTTTTAGAGGTAAAAGTGATGATGATTGCGCGGTTTCAATCATACGATACGATAATGTGGCAGGCAACGCGTCGGATGGTGTAAAATTACTTTTTATATATAGGAATTTTATAGGCATTCATAATTCGATACCTTACTAGTTTTTCGCCCCGCGGTTTTACCCGCGTTCCCGGGGGATCTTATCTTTCCCCGGGATAAAAAGTATCCTAAATTTTATTCCAGGACGTGATCTACCTGTGTGTCAAGTTTCATCAAAATCCGTGCAGCCGTTTTTGCGTGATTGAGCAACAAACATACAAACTCTCACATTTATAATATTACTAGCTGTTCCGCGCGGTTTCACCCGCGGTCCCGAGGGATCTTATCTTTTCCCGAAATAAAATTTTCAGACTTTAATCTATCTCCATGCCAAATTTAATCCAGGTCCATTCAGCCGTTCTGGCGTAAATGAGTAACAAACATACATCCAAACTTTCACATTTATAATATTAGTAGGATTAGTAGGATCTATTTTATTTATACCATATTATCTATGTGCCTATGTCACACTATCCGAGCCAAACTATATTTATGAAAAAAAAAGAACAAACAAGAAATACACTATCGCATTTATAATTATATACTAGTCGCCCCCACGGCTTCGCCCGCTTTCTAGAGGAATCCCTTTTTAGGATTACATTTAAAAAAATACTTTTGTACGGGTGCCATTTGTATCATTTATATTTTTTTATAGATTTCTTGATTAGTGGTATTTCGATTCTTTATACTCGAATATATATATATATTATGATGATTTGATTACAATGACTTTTTACATAATTTTACATTTAAACATACGGCGCCTCTCGTGGATTTTTATGTAACTAATTTCTCCCACAAATGTATGTAACATCATATATGCAAACATAAACACACTAAACGTTACATACACACAAGGTTCAAAGTGCCTTGTGCAAGTATTTGAAGATAACGTTTAAAAAAAATGCGTTGAATTTGATCCATGAGTATTCCGCGAGCTTTCGTAGCATTTACTAACCTTGTACTAGCACTTAGAACACAAATTCGCTTAAATTCAAAACACATACTCATCAATATTAGATAGCAATCAAATAGAACCTACATTATATCGGCTGAATAACTAAATCAACAGCACTTCTTAGTAATTGTCTTAGTATTCTATTAGGTATAAGTGTTGTGCCAAGCCACTTTCACTCCGTGCCGGCCACGTCCGTAGATTCAAGTGGGTCAGAGCACAGTGTGTCACTTTACAAGGAATGGAGCTTAAAAGTGATCGCACACTTGTCCTCAGCGAACGAAACGTTTCTTTAGGCCTCGCACACAAAAACGTCCGGATTAGTCAAGTAGTTTTTCAAAATTCGATTCTTTCGGCTCTGATAAGTAATGTGTTTTTTATAATTTTTATTCTTGACCATAGATATAAAGTCTTCCAGTCGTATACATTTTCTTCAGTTTTAATATTCTTCTTTTAAATTATAGTCACGTTACATTAGTCTAGTCCTCGTCCAATCTGGTTTTTAGTGACATTGGCGGCTGTTCCACTAAAACTTTTCACGGACTTTTTGGGACCACCTAAAAAGTCACGATAATGACTTCCATTTCATTTCACTTCACTTGTGCACTTAGATTGATCTTAATTGGACAAAACACCACCGAAATTTTTCAGTAAAACTCAAAATACACGAATTTAATGAAAATAAAACTCACTCAAAACGTCGCACAAAAGTCCGCGGCTACTATTTCATAGTATTAAATACAGATTAAAAAAACTGAAAACTTTTTATTTATTTATAAAATCTAACATTTCCCGACTGCTTTATGTCTAAGCTATCTCAATAATATATTTTTAGATTGTTTTTCATACAGAGTAAAATACCCTATTGACTCTACCACCGGATCGGAATACATATTATTTAAATTCAACGTTTTCTTTTAGTTTGCCCAATGTTATTAAGTCCCAGAAACTGATCCTTATTATCCCCACTAGCTATCTGATGGTGTAACAATACAGTATGGTTTTTTTCCTTAATCAACAGGTTCGATCGAAAATCGGGCGAGACTCCTTTGAATATTTTTAGGTATAAGGAATACCTAAATTGTTTTGTATTTGGTCATCCACGCCCATTAAAAAAAATCATTCTTGTAGATTACACCTAGACTCAGAAAAATAGACACCGCACTGTGGGAGTCGAACCCACGACCTGCTGCATGACAGGTGACAGTGTTCTTACCAGCCACGTTAAATGCAATTGTGAAAGTTTAAAATCTCAATATACAAACCCTCTCACCGTTTCAAACAATATATTATCATAGATATTTGTGTAAGCACAAAATAAATTGTCAAATAATGTAATTTACTTATTCAACTACAAATGTAGGTCATCGACCTGCCGCCGAACATCTGTGACTCAGATATGTAGGGCTGCCACACATCTTATTGACATTTATTTTATTTAAAGTTAAATTTAATTATCATATTTAAAGGAGACTTTTCCCTTAACTTTTCTTATCTATACAAAAAGCTGCAGAGTTTATTTGTTTGAACGCGCTAATCTAAGGAACTACTGGTTCGAATTGAAAAATTATTTTAGTGTTGGATAGTCCATTTATCGAGGAAGGCTATAGGCTAAACTTTGTCTAATCTCATTCATATTTGGTAAAAAACACACGTAGAAAAAAGGTCGGCTACCTTTACAGGCAGAGATGCTTGCATGACCGACTGACCGTGTAGTATTTGAATATAGAATTAAATAAATAGTCAATTGTTACCATGTCGTCTTTCAATCAACACGTATCATGCATGTTGCATGGCATGTTGCAAGGCTTCCAAACCGATGATAGCTTTAGAAGCATCGATTTTCATATGCGACTTTGACGCATTTTCTACGTATTCTCTTACAGTGAGATCTCTAGAACATGTTTGAAATCAATGTCAGTATTTATTTATTTAACTAATCACATAGCGGCAACCCTACGCTCAACAAACATAAGTTATTTGTCTGTTATATAAATGTGTTTTTAATGTCAGTCATTTCTGTTACTGACAAGGTGCGGTCAGCAATAGTCTGACTCATTTTGCTTTCTTTTTTATTAAGAATCTTGTTGACGTTAAAGGCATTTTGGGAAACCCGGTAAGTATAGAAAGCTCTTTATATATTTAGGTATTATTTTTCCTTTTATCTATACTTTCGTGGCGTATTAAAAATAACAGCACATTTTGTGATCTACAGCTACTAGCTCAGAAGTAGTCATGTTAGATATTTTGCTGAAGGTTGTGGGTTCAAATCATACAATGATTTTCAGTTTTCTTTTGAGGAAAACATCGTGAGGTAACTGAACATAGCACGGTGGTAGGGTAATTTCTAGTAATGGCAGTTTGATGACCCTCAAATTGGAAATCTGTCGCCAAGCACTTAAGTATGTCTCTGTTTCACTTGAGAATCAGTTGCCTTCTAGGCATTGTAATAGCTTTCTGAATTTGTAACTGGGTATATTAATTCCTATACTGTTAGGTAACAGTATGGACCCCTAGATTCCAAACAAAAAGAAAAAGAGGAAGACAAAGAAAACGCTGGTCTGATGACATTAAAAAGATTGCAGGTCCACCATGGTACAGAACAACTCAAATAAGAACAGACTGGAAAGAGCTGGAGGAGACCTTCGTGTCGCAAAGACACGCCGACACAAAACACTTTTGTATTGATTAAAAAAAAAAATCTATACTGTAAATTATTGATTGTAAATTATGTTGGCAATAAAGGTTATTATTATTATTATATATTAATTCCTATATTATGTTACTAGATGACCCGGTAAACAATATAGTATCCATCACCGTATTCCAAATTCCCATAAAAAGTAATCTTTCTCCATTTTCCGGATGTTCCTTTGGGTTTTCCTTCCTAAGGCCTAACATATATGATTCGAACTTAAACTCATTTATTTATGTAGTTTAGGCCCCGATACAAGCATATCAAATCAGTTTAATTTTTCACATGTGAAAATAATAGTGGAGTTTTGTATGAAATAGTTACTTGGAACGTCATAAATACCATTAACTCTTTGTCGTTAAATTTGTAATTAAAAGTCATAAAATAATGAATTTTACAATGTAGGTATTAGCTATTTTTGTACACTGGTTAGTGTTAGATAGTGTTCCTTGAATATAAACAAAATTCCAATTGACTACCACCGGTTACATCTCGCGCGCGGAAACATCGATCATAAATCTATGAATATTCATGGCATATGTATTATTTTGTTATCTTAGATACAGTAACAAAAGAACTTTTTGGTTGGCTAAGTAACATAATTACAGAATAAATATTTTGTTATCATTTACGAATCTAGTTTTTCATCAGCCTAGATGATTCTTTAAGGTTTTTGTATGATATGTGTACAAAAATGACGTGTATGGGTGATTGTATGTGCAGGATAGTGAGTGGACGAAGTCTATGTTCAATTAACAAATGTAATAATTAAAAAAGAAATGGATAGCCCTAGGCTTTGTTAAACGATGATGACGAAATGGCTATAAATATCTACAATCGATTATCTCTATAAATTAAACTGACAGTACCTACAAGTTATGCCTTGCTTGAATAATATAACTTGATTTTTGGAAAATCACAAAATAATATTACAAGTTATTCGCCCCGCGGTTTCACCCGGTTTCCCGAAGAACCTTATCTTTTTCCGAGATAAAAAGTATCCTATGTTTTATTCTAGGATATGATCTAGCTGTATGCCAAAATTCATCAAAATCCGTTCACGGCGTGACTAAGCAAAAAACATACAAAGACACATTTATAATATTAGTTGAAAGTAGGATTAACAAATTATGATTAAAATTAATTTTGGATTTGGAGTTTTTATTAGGATTTGCTGTGAATTCTTGAAATGATTATACATATACATAGAACAGGCACCTAATCTTTTTAGGTGACCAGATGGTCGTGAAGAATGTCCCAGGTCTTGATTATATGTCAGAAGTCTTATAAATAGGCAGGTCCGTCGCCTATAGACAGTGGCAGGAGGTTTGCCAAAGTGTTGTCAGGGTTTAAAGGCACCTGGCTTGGAACACAGTGGTCATTACTTGGCGACAGAATATTTTAATGTAATCAAGAGCGTTGCCAACTAAAAATAAATTTTACATTGGTAGCTAAGTAGTAGGTTTATAAAAACCAATTTGATTTAATCACATGTCCATCAAAATTGCCTTCATTTTTTGCTAACGCCCAAGAAGCTCTCGGCTGTCATATTCAATTATTTTTAATTATTACTGACACCTATTCTAATGAATGCTTATATTTACACATGATTGAAGAGTTTACTAGCGGTCACTCGTGTCCAGTGAATTATCAGAGACAGATTTGGGAGAGGGCAAACATTTTGTGGCCTAAGACTAAGGACTTAATATAATTTATTGTACAAAATCTGCACCTAAAGGTATTACAATACAATACAGTCGTTCTTTATACTATCTCCATTAATAATTCGTGATTCCTGGAATTCCGTTTTTATTGTAGTTAGTTTCCACCTGCAAGCCAAGGGTTAAAGAACATAAGTTTAAAATGTATAATAGAATAAGCATGTATGTATAATTTGTAAATATTTTTATTTTATTGTTTATATTATAATTATATGTTTTATTATTTTATTTTGTTGTAAATAAATTGTAAATATAGCAAGTTATTAATAAAACTTATAGTTTACATCTGCTACCAAAATATATGAAAATTAAAACATTATTAATCGTAGGTATACGATAAAATGTATTAATAAAGCGTTACAATGACAGCAACATTAAATTTTGCGTAAAACAGATTTGTTTTATAATGAATCTCATTAATACTTAATTGAGGAAAGAAAGCAAATATTTAAATCCTCGTAGGCCCATCCGAGATCCGGCCCTGGTATTTACAAATACGTCACACTGTACCGTTGGAACCAGTTGTAGTCTCAAGGTGAAGTGTTGGGCCGCTGACATAGATATGTGATCGGTGAGAATGTCACCAGTATTTGATCTATCGTCTGACGTGATTCTATCAATTTGCAGGGGTCAAATTGTGTGGGTCAAAATCTCATTTTTTTGCGATTGATTCTAATTAATTTTCTGCACGCCTATGAAGTTCCTTAATTATTGACAAGCAATAATGCTGATTGCATTATTGCTTGTATATAGTGACACGAATGCCTCCTTGGTTGAATCGAAGCTTATATCACATTTAATATATCTTTAGCGTATATTAATTACTGTGTCTATAGCAAACTTTTATGTCCATATTTCGATAGTTCTTTGTGAGTGGGTTTCTATCAGTTTAAAAACCTTTAAATCGTCAGTAATATTACAATATGTTTACATTACAGGTATCTACTTAAAAAAGAAATCAGAAAATGTCAAAATTTTACCGATTTCAAATTATCTGATTGCAACAAAGTTACGTAGTAGCCCCGCTGGCTGATTGTCACCATCACGGTTAAAACCTACTGTATGTTCCGGCAGCTATATTTAAAAGGCAGTTCTGTTGATATTCTACTCTTACCACTTTCGGCCGTATTATCACTTACCATCCATGGTACAGTTCCCTTCTTTTATCTACTCTTACCACTATCGGTGGGGTGGTATCATCATTAACCATGGTGATCAACAACACGACCTTTACTCGGTGATCGGATACTGTATAGTACGCACAACAACTGTCAAACTCGAACCACAAAACTGATTTATTCAGTTTAGACCCTTATGAACGGAGGAGAGAAAACTCCGGCAAGAAAACTCCGGCAAAAATCTCGGCATTTGTTTTCAAAATTACATTAACTTATTGATATCAATGACCGAGCACATGTGTGTTTTGGCAGGAGCTATACTTGGTTTTGTTGTTCTGTAAAACTTAACAAATATTGTATCCTCCATTAAACGTATATCTGGCATCTTCTTTAAAATGTACAATACCTACGCGTTTGGACATCGACCGACTCCAGAGGGACTTAATGTATGACGAGGTCAAGGATGTATCATGCTTGCCCAGAATATAGTTATTCGATCTGGCCTTGCGTTAGGTCTGTACGTGTTAGGAAACAGACACGTATCTATCTAGAAAATCCCTTAAAATTTTAAAATGTCTCGTCTCCAAAACGTCTCTATCTACAAACAATGGTTCACCAATCGATCGTGGGCGGGCACAGCCTTTCCGAGATATTTTCATAGTCCAGATTTTTGAAGTGAAAACTTCTTTAGGCGTACTGAGCACTTTTTGGGTGAACAAAAATCATGGAACTCGCGTCGTCGTCACCGAAACCTTTTATATATGTGTACTTTTTGGGTGAACAAAAAGCGTGAAACTCGCGTCGTCGTCACGTCACCGCACGCTTCCCATTAGTTTTCACTTCTATCGGCAGTCCCCAAAGACTGCCTCGCCCCTTTTTTTGAAAAATGTACATCCGCACCCTTCACAATCTTTACGCTAGTGTGTATGCACCATAAGACATCTAGTGTGCGTCAGTCTAATGTAACCCTTACTTTATTGAGATGGCTGCATTATATTGTTATTATATCAAAGCTACAATTACCTACATCGAAAGATCGTGATTTACGGTAACATAAAAACAATAGTAATTACTGTGACCTACATACCGTCCGCGTCGCCTCCGTTAGCGTAGTGGATCGAGCGTGGCTATTAACCGTGGGAAACTGGGTTTGAATACAAGGCATGGTTTATCAAAAGGCGGGCGTTGAATACGGATTTTTTATTTAATTTTGTGCTCTGTTTTATTGTGAACTAGCATCCGTCCCGCGGTTTCACCCGTGTTCCCTAGGGATCTTATCTTTTCCCGGGATGCTGTTTTCATTTAATAATTTCTAGAGGTAAAATTACGTACAGTACGAATAAGAGTTACGACCAATTATACAAATAATTGAAATCGTCATAGCGAGCGACATCACAAATTCTTCGTAAACAGACTAAAAGGTACAGTTTATGAATAATCGTTATCTCGATCATCACTCCCCGAGATTTTCTGGAAGATTAAGTGAATGAGCTAAGATTGCCCCAAATGAAATCCTGGACCCGCGCCTGTCAGGGCAGTTTGAAACTTTAATTATATCGCTTTTTAAAAACTTGTCAATTTTGAATGTGTCTCCATCTACTATCAGTAGGCTAAATTACAGTTTGTACTTGAATTGTTAGTTAATTGTTCTAATAACTATAGCTAGATGGCGTGTCAAAGTCTTAAACTTTCTTCTTGGTTGTATTTTAAATTTTTAGATATTATTATTCTGGTGAAATTATATTAAAATATTAGTAAATGTAATAAAAAGTATATTGTTATTTATAGTATATTGGTTACAACTTTATTACATTACACACAATTATTGGTTATTTATATAGTTCCAATAATCCTCAAGAGATGTCATTAAAATCATAATATTTTTGGAATACCATACCATATATTACTATTTCACCACATCGCATCAAAATCAACATTCTGAAGGTTTAATAACGTTTATTTGAAAGAAAATATATTTCGCATATGTTTTACATCGTATTATATTATATCAAACAATCCGACTAATATTATAATTGTGAATGTTTGAAACTTTGGATGTTTCTTGCTCAATCACGCAAAAACGGCTGAAGGATCCCGGGCCAAAATAAATAAGATCCCTCGGGAACTCGGGTTTAACCGCGGGGGCAGAAAAGCAGCCTATGATTTGTATGCTGGCTTTCAATTACATCGTTGGTGAAGGAAAACATCGTCATAAAACTCAAGTTGTAATAGCGAACGATATAGGCATATATTCAAGAAAAATAACACTAACTAAATTCTCGAAAATACTGAACACGTTGTAAAAATCCGCCTTTTTCAGATTTTTTAATTACCAATTTAACGACAAAGCGACGGTCTTTTGATGGTATATCATTTATGACGTCACAAGTATGTATCATACAAAACTCCATATAAATCATCGTTTTGACATTTAATAAAAAGAAGCTGATTTGATATGTCAGTCAGTCATCCCTATTCTATCGAAAAGCTAAATTATATACTCTTTGACAAAGCTCCGACGGCTGTACTTGAGAGCCAGTTTCCTTCTAAGCTTGTGTGCTAAACATCTTCGGTCACATCATCACTTTACCATGGCGAGATTGTAGTAAAAAAAAACTAAAAACAAGGTTGTAGTAATAATCGTGATATGTTTTTTTTTATATTACTATGATGATTCGCAGACTAAAATAAATTAACTTGAAATGCGATTCCTTGAATTTTATTCGTTTTGTGTGTGTGTGTAGTTTTGACAGGTACTTACGACCGTCCCATCCGCGAGCCAAGGGGCTTATTAATAGTAATTATTAGAACTTAAAGAATGTTCCATAGCAAGTGCCTCCTTTTTTTATTCTGGATAAGCTTGATTTTCACCGCAATCTCACCATATGTGGCCGAAGGTGGTAAGCACACAAAGCTTAGATGGGAACTGGCTCTCAAGTGTGTGCAGTTGTTGGAACACACCGATAGGTGCTTGGCGACAGATTTTTTACTTGATTAATGTTTTCCTTCACCGAAAGCTCAAGCTCATTGTTGAATCCACCGAAGCCACGACCTTCGCCGCTGTATCCGACGTCACTACCACTGAGCTATCATCGCCCTCGAAACACACAGCCAATTTATGTCAACCGATTATTGTCTCGCTTCTCAGTCTTTATAACCAATGTCTAACAAATTTCTCTTTTGTTTCAGGTCCAGTACCACTAGCTAGAAATATAAGACACTTGCCCTGCATATCCAGAAAATCAGGCCAAGAAGGCCTGTGCATGTTCGCCATAGATTGCCTCAAAGCCAACGGTTCCCACTTAGGCACCTGCATCGACAGGTTTTATTTCGGCTCGTGCTGCCAAATCCCAGACAAAACCATCCTACCACAGATAATTGGCAATAACATTGACGATAATACCATAGACAGTGCAAATTTCGTTCATCCACAAACTGAAGATAAAGTTCATAGTACTGTTACTAAAATTCCAGAGTTGCTAACACAGAAAACGACAGAAAAAGTCGTGACTTTAGTTACTGAAAAAACTGTTACGGTAGCTGATAGAACTGAAGCGACAGTCGAGACTAAATCTGATGAATTAACAACTATAGATAATAAAATTATCAATGATGAAGTGAAATTAACTACTGCTACAGTTGAAACTACAATTAAAAGCGTTGAACCTAAGACAGAAATTCCAGTAACAGAAATACCTATTAAGTTATCTACGTTCCAAACGGTGTCTGATGTAAATTCAGACACTGATAAACCTCAAATTACTACTACTTCAACGACAATAAAACCTACAAGAAGACCTGTTAGACCTACATTCAAACCTCGGCCTACTTATAGGCCTACAAACTTCACGAGGCCTCAATACACATCAAGTACCTTAAAACCGAGGCCAACTAGGCCTATTGCTGTTTATAATTCAACGAGAAAGCCTCCATATAAAAATCCACCAAAAAGGCCATCTACTAGAAAGCCTTTGCCATCACCCCCTCGATTGAACATAACCATATTACCTCAAGCAACCAGTTCGAAACCAATATTTACTAGACCATCATCTGTTTCTATAACGTACATTAACACAACAGTTGCTGAAGATAAAACAACAACAACCACTATTACGTCAACAACAACACCGTCAACAACAACGCCCTCAACAACTACTTCAACAACAACACCGTCAACTACTACTTCAACAACAACGCCATCAACAACTTCAACAACGACACCACCTACAACTACTACTACTACTACAACAACACCGTCAACAACTACGACATCAACGACAACAACGACAACCGCACCATTAACAACTGAAAGAATTACAGAAACAACTGAACTGATTACAGAAACTTCACCAATAACAGAATTTTTCACTGAAAAAGTGACTGAGAAATCAACAGAAGCTGTAACAGAAAAATCTACTGTAACTGAAACACTCTTAGAAACAACTCCAACTGAGGTAGTTAAAGAAACTACTATAGAAGAGGTGGTTACAGAAAAAGAGACTTTAAGACCGGCGACTGAAGCTGATATTCCAATAGCAACTACAGTCGCAGTAACCACAACATCTACAGAGTTCCCGCCTTTTGTGACTTGGACAAATAGTCTGGAAACTGTTACAAAAACTCCTGAAAAGGTCACCGAGAGTCCTGAAGGTGAGTTCTTCATAATAATATTCTATCTTTAATCACCGAATCTTCTATCATATGGGATGCGTGAATCACACGAGATAGCGTCTTTCTACGCCATTAGTAGTGGGTTCGATTCCCATCAAAGACATTTATGTGCATGAACATGGCGAAATCGATGAAGGCGATGATAGTTCAGTAGTTAAAACGGATATCGCGGCGATTGTGGGTTCGAATCCTACAATAAGCTTGAGCTGAGCTTTCGGTGAAGGAAAACATCGTGAGGAAACCATAGCACGGTGGTAGGTAGTACCCGACTGGCTGGCTACCACCCTCAAGTTGAAAATCTGTCGCGTTCCGATAGCTACACTTGAGAGCCAGTTCCCATGTAGGGTCTTTGTGTGCTTACCACCTTCGGTAGGTACTGTACCATGATAAGATTGCGGTCAAACACAAGCTTATCCTGAAGTAAAAAGAAAAAAATCTGAGTATGGGTGTTCTCTATCTATTTAGCTATGTATTTCAAAAAAGCTGGAAATATCAGTAAACTGGTTTCCATATTACAATTCCCGGGATATTTATTTAAATAGCTAATTGTTCTCTAAAAAATAGTGAGTTAGTTTAATTCAGTTTAAGTAATATAAAATTAACCTAGTAAAAACATAATTTATTAAAAATAGTTAAATTTTCATAATCATTCGTCAAAGTTAATCTACAATCGAATACTTCACAAGCACAAAAAGTGTTTTAACAAGTCCCACGCTTCATTCCGTGTTGAGATCAATGACTGGCGGGCCATTACACTTACCTACGTGTGAAAATTATTATTTATTTACTTATCTCGTATTATTATCATATCGATACTACTTATAAGTTAAAAATATAATAAAATATCTTATATCTATAATATAAAAATGAATCGCAAAATGTGTTGGTAAGCGCATAACTCAACAACGCCTTTACCGATTTGGCCAATTCTATTTTTTTAATGTTCGTTGAAGTCCAAGGATGGTTTTTACGGCGAGAAAAAATCGAATAATTGCCGGGAAAACCCTAAAAACAGCCCTTTTTTCCCATACAAATACCCAACTGTCAAACATTTGACATCAATCGAAACAAAAGACGCGTTTTAGAGAAATAAGGCAGAACAAGGTTTGCCGGGACAGCTAGTAGGTATTTAAAAATGAATCCCTATTTCCCTTGGTCACGGCATCACGCGGGAACGGCTGGACCAATTTCGCTAATTCTTTTTTTGTTGTGTTTGTTATTGTAAGGAGAAGGTTCTTATGAAAGAAAAAAGTATGAAAGTTTCGCGTAACATTAGAAATTTTAAGAAAACTTAACGACCATATAAAATTTTCTAACCTTAATATAAACATGGCGTTTGACATAACTGCCAGTTGTGTGACAGTTGGCGTAATTGACAGAATACGCGCCGAAAATATTGTTTAAAACTGATGGTTCCAAGTTTATTTTTATTTTATTTTCATTTCATGGCAGGACAACGTCTGCCGGGCTTACTAGTATTATAATAATTAATAGCTTGTAAAGATGCTTTCTCGCGATCTACATACCTACAAGTTTGTACGGAACCCTCGGTGCGCGAGGCCGACTTGCACTTGACGGGTTTTAGATCTATTTTATTTTATTCTATTTATTTACATTATAAATAGATAATAGTTTCATATTCTCGATCACCTCCTAAAGATCCATCTAGTTCTCGAGTTAAAAACATACCTATGTGTGTGTGTGTGTATGTCACACATAAACCACAGTATAAAGATCACAAACGTATATTATGCAAAGATGAAACAATGATGTTTTAAAGCTATTAAAAAAACATTTATATAATTATTTTCTGTTCTCGATTAGAAAAGCTTGATAGAAAGACGTTTAACACATAATAATAGTCGTTCCATTTTGATTTTTATTTTGTAAGCAATATGGGCTAAATTCAGACCGTGGGAATCAACTGTAACTTTTATTTATAGTCCAAAAACGACCAATCAGCTTTTAGAGTGACATTCGAAAGATTACGAACAAAAGTTTTAAATTGGTTCTCAATTTACCATTATTTCAACGATCAAGTAAGTAGGCATTGCACTCAGTCAAAGACCTTTTTAATAAAGGTGTATACAAACCGGTCACGTATTTAGGCCGGACACGAGCGCACGAGCGCAGTCGGGTCAAACACATTGTATTGTATATTAAATTGTAGCTCACTTTCTATTTTTACTTTTAATAAAGATATTTTTTTAATCTTTTTAGGGTTCCGTACCTCAAAAGGTAAAAAAAAGGAACCCTTATAAGATCACTCTCTTGTCCGTCTGTCTGTGTCTGTCTGTCCGTGTGTCACCACGGATTATCTCAGGAACGGGTGGACCTAGCAAGTTGAAATTTATACCAGATACTGAGGTCTATAGTTCCTATTGGGTGTATAAAAATCAAGGTCCTGAGTCAACAAGATAAAAAGATATCGGCAAATTTAGATTTTTGCGAAAACTTATAAGTACCGAAATTTTCCTTAATTTTCAACTTTTTTTATTTTTCGGAATTTTTCCTTTACTCGTTTTGTGAAAATTGACAATTCTAGGTCAACCGTAAGTACCCTATAGGTTTTGGGTACAGCACAAATAAAGGAAAATTCCAAAAAATTAAAAAAAAAAGAAAATTAAAGTCCCCATACATACATAGTCACCACCAATTAAGATAGACCTCTGAGTTGTATCGGCGCTCATACAATTTAGAGGTCTAGCTTAATTGGCAAAAACCTCAAATAAGGTAATCGAAAACGTAATCTATTTACAAGTTTGTACGGAACCCTCGGTGCGCGAGTCCGACTCGCACTTGACCGGTTTTTTATTTTATACCACAAGTGACAACGAGACAGGCGGGTCACCTGATGTTAAGTGACTATCGTCGCCTATAAACATTAGCAATAGGTACCAGAAGGATTACCAATGTGTTGTACACCTTTTTACAATACATCAATATTCGTTTACATATACTTACCCTTATACGTTTCCACCGCAGGTTCCACATGAAACGATATATTGGGCGGACTAAAACATATCCCTCGCTACGCATGTGCGGTGGAAACACAGCCTTATAGTTGTAATACAGTATAGTTTTTTACTAACTGACAAGAGCTGTCATTTATCACTTTTGTTTATGAAATAATATTCAAAAGTCACGAAAATGTATGAATCTGTCAAAGTAGAAAAAACCATGTAGTCAGAGAGTCAAACTTTTGGAATTACCATTTTTTTTCCATAATTCATATTTTGTCTGTAATATTTATCGTCCATTCCTTGTAGGGTGACATAAATAATTGAGATTAAATACGAGAATAACCCAATGCATAGTGTTGCCAACTGTCACATTTAGGACGGTGAATATATCACAAAAAAAACGGTCAAAAAAATAAAGTCGACTTTTGTTTGAAAATGTCAGGATAAGCATTGTCTTGCACTCAAAATTAGTGACCAAGGCAAAACATAAGAAAAACAACTACATAGTTAACAATGAAAAGGATACAAGGTGAATACTTTGAAATCTCCTCTGCTAGCCAGACACAAAAAATAATTGGTTGTCATTGGAGACCGATAGAAGGGAAAACTTAAAACTATGAAATTAAAGTGCTCTTTTTTTTAAATATAAATTAAAATAATTTACATTAAAACTGGCTTTCACATCTATCGGCACTCCGGGCAACTATTATGTTTTTATATCATGGTAACAAGTGAAAAGTGAAGCGACCAATTCATTCAATGCGTTCTTGTCGTTTACAAAATAAGTAACTTTTTTTTCAAAAACAACGGTTTCAATTCCAGGCTTGCGAAATTATTTTTTCATATAAATCTAATGATACAGTTTTAGTTTTCATCAAAATCGGCCTCTAGACTCCTTTCAGCATTTTCCCAACCACGTCCAAATGTCCAAAAAACCACGAAAAAATGACAGATCGTTCTTGAATATCATTGGATACTTTGTTATGGAAACGTATACATTACCCCTTGAAAGAGTCCTTAACTTTGCTGAGCCGTGTCATGTCAGCAGGATGTGCTTTCTAGTATTCAAGCTATAATGACTTCCCCATGTAGCCTTTATTCCCTTGCCTTAACTGACAGTTTACCTTACTTGGCTTGTATGCAAAGTATTATAATTATTTATATAAGATCGTGCCACGTCTCACAATCCGTGCATGATGGATCGTGACTTCTTTGTGCCACTTACACAAATTTTAGCCAATTCGAGTAAACTGCGCATTAACAATGCATGACTGATTTGATTCATAAAATGTTCATTGATGAATTATTTTTTATATTATAGGTACTTATACTTTATTGATTATGAGAGATATTTACAATTTATTTACAACAAACTATGATATATAAAAAACTTCCTCGAGGCTGCCGCTGCTGCCGATCGGCAAGGTTCCTTGCAGGCGAGCAGCGTTTCCTCTTTGGCCAGGCTGATGCGTTGGCGGATAAAGCTCCCCGCACGCCGGTCTCCCGAGCCCTCAATTATTTTTTTAGATAAAATACCCCCACAGACCCATAGAGACAAATTATTTAAACATCCTCGGATATTCTTCACACACGAGCTTCGCAAACAACAATGAGCTTGAGCTTTCGGTGATGGAAAACGTCGTAAGGAAACCACAGCATGGTTACCACAACTTTGTAGTACTCCACTAGCTGACTACCACCAAGTTGGAAATTAGTCGCCAAGCACTTGTTGGTGTGTTCCGGCAGTTGCACTTGAGAGCCAGTTGCCTTTAAGGCATTGTAATAAGGTGTACAACACATTGGCAATCCCACTGGTATTGCTAATATATATAGGCGACGGAAAAAAGGACTCAGGACAAACAGACATGATGTACATAAATGCCTGTCCTGAAAGTAAATATAACCTTAGAACCATAGATGAATAAATCGTCGCGCCGTCAGAGCGGAGCGAGGACTAATTCTTAATCTATGCTTAGAGCTAATAACTGTGATAATGATACTAAAAAAAGTTGCGGGAATACAACGTAGGTGATTGTCGCAATTACATCCTCACGATATTCTTCTTTACCGAATACTCATGCTCTTAAATAATGAACTTTAGATGAACAAAGTTTACAAAGCCGTTGTAAAATGACGCGATAAACAACAAAATTGCAATACTGGCTCAGGTCAGGTCAGGTCTTCTCAAACTTGTAACATAAAACGAAAATATATTAACACAGCAACATTAATTTCAGAAACATGGTCCCCAGTGACCCCGCCTGAAGGATGGGTATTAATATCATCCATAGCACCCACGCCTGGAACATCCACCACAACCACTGAACCATCAACAACTACGACAACAGAAACACCAAAACCAGAAACCACAGAGAAAGAGGAGTCGACTGAAGAACCAACTTCAATTGAATCTACTCAAGAGATTACAGAGTTTACAGTTAATGTTACATTGTCACCGACGGTACCTACTTCGACTTCGAGTATGGGATTGACGACGTTTACTTTGGTAACAAGTAATAATTTTACTGAAGGGAAGAATGAAACTTTTGTTACCACAGCTGCTTCTGTTGGGAATGGTAAGTCAATTTTATTTTTCAATTCTGAAATGACGCTAGAAAATTGTCGAATTTTTTAATTTTTTTATTCTGGATAAGCTTGTGTTTGACTACAATCTCGGTGGTAAGTGATGATGTGGCCGAAGGTGGTAAGCACACAAAGCCTAGATGGGAACTGGCTCTCAAGTGCAACTGCCGGAACACACCGATAGGTGCTTGGCGACAGATTTTCAACTTGAGGGTGGTAGCCAGCCAGTCGGATACTACAAAGTACCCTACCACCGTGCTATGGTTTCCTCACGATGTTTTCCTTCACCGAAAGCTCAAGCTCATTGTAGGATTCGAACCCACGACCTTCGCCGCGGTATCCGACGTCACTTACCACCGAGCTATCATCGCCTTTAGTGAATTAATTAATGAAATCCCCTAAATATTCATAATGTGTCTAAGAATATTCTGTTACCCCCGTTTTAAGTGCGTTCGCGAGGGAATCCTTTAATGCAACCCGCATTTTAAAAAGTCTTTTTTAGCGACGAAGAATCTATCTGCCAAATTTCAAGTTTCTAGCATTTATACTTTCAGAGATTTCGTGATTATAATCAGCGTGTTTTTCGCTTTCATATGTATTTAAAAATCTAGGTATCCTGTATACCTAGATTTTTAAATACATTCGGCAAGTAGTACGACTAACTTAAGGGAGAGTTAGGTGGGTTACCTCCCAAATATATATGTCTGATGATCTCCTCAGGATATATTTTATCTACCACAACATTTTTGGTAAAATAGCAGTTACACTTCTGATTTCCATAAATTCGTAATATCAGTGCTTTGGCTCCTGATATTTCGTACGATTATTGATAACGATGTGCACTATCCGGGTATGTAAAACCACCCTGTATATTAAAGTTTTTTTTTTCAGAAACATCATCAACAGCCCCTATGACGTCATCGACCACAGACACGATAGAGACGACCACTGAGAAATACAACATGTCGAATTATAAAGATGGTATGTACTAACTGCTAGACCACCTTTTAAAAAGTTCACATTCAAAATTCTATTAGATACCTCAGACCGAATATAAAAGGACAGAGCCGCGCACTTAAAGTGAAGCACAGAAAAGGAAGCCGATGGCGTTCCTGTGCGTCGCGCGACTAATGTAAAGGGGGTTAACGTACGTGCAGGTCACGCACGTTGCTTCACTTCATTGGAGACTATTGTTTACGTGCGCTCCTTCTACGTTTTTTATTAGTTAGGTAAGAAAAGAAAAATAAATTTACTTTGGACTCACACACACAAAGACGGCAAAAAAACAGATGCACATTATACAAACAGTTGTGTGAGGCCAAAAAAGGCAACTATCTCAGCATATGATTGTGATATGATGCTGCAGCGCTGGTTTTCAGATAGTGCCCTCAGCACGGTCAATCGCGGCACAGACATAAATATATATGAATATATCAATGTAAAATAATAAGTAAATAAATAATAATAAAAATTTGTGTAGATATCATAATAATAATATATTATAGTATAAAGTTCCAACTTGTACAGGCAACGAATAGACTTTACTGTGAGTGAGATATAACGTGACCATAACATGAGGTATATATATATTTTTTTTATTTATTTATTTGGGTCAACAAACAGTTACACACTTTAATAAGAAAAAATATAAATTAAACAAATATATAAATGTGTAACCAGCACCGTTAACCACATGTTACTAAACAATATGTTGAGCTAGGTTAACACAGAAAATTAATGAAAATAAAAAAATAAAAATACAAATGTAAAAAAGTACAAATGTGAAAAAGTGATCCAAATGAAGCAATGTACGTATAATATTGAAAATAAAGTATGTATGTATAATATTGAAAATAAAGAAAACAGTTAGGTACAAATATTTCCTCTTTATAATATTAGAAAGATAAATTAAAATAATATGTAGTTTAAAATAATACAACAAAATGAACATCCTCAACAATAACAAATGAGAAGGTAGGCGCGTAGTAGGTATGTAATTATTTTACCTACCTACTTAAGATGCCTATCTAATATTTGCAAGTGAATAGAATGAGCTTCAATATTCAAGGAATTGTTTTTGAGTATAACTGACTCACTCAATGATTAACAAATGATTAACATTTATTTGGAACTTCAAAAGTGAAAAACGTTACTAATTTATGGTACCTACCTACTGTATTCAATCAAGAATTATGTATATTAAATGGATAGGTAACTCTAAATACCAACTTGAAGCAAATACCTATCAATTGCGAAAAAGAGTAAGATAACAACTACGTTGGGACAATCTCTCTTTCTTTCATTAAGGGTAAGTAGGGTTAGAAAGAGAAATTGTCCCAACTCCCAACGTAGTTGTTATCTTTCTCTTTTTCGCAATTGATAGGTATTTGCTTCAAGTAGGTATTTAGAGTTACCTATCCATTTAGTATACATAATTCTTGTATTCAATGTACCTGCGTAAGCTTTAACAATATCAAAGAACACAATATATGTAGATGTGCCGCGTCAAATCAGAACTAGATTGGAGAATAATGGTATGACGTCATCAACACGACTTAAACTCCTTTTGTTGGTATGCTAAAAAGGTTTAACTCATGATCTATTTTCAAATTTAAAATACGACGTTTTGTATTTGCCTACTATATTTTCTTAATTTTTTCATCGGTGTGGACGAGTTGAAAAATAAATCACCTATTTTGGTACAAATACTGAAACAGTTATAAAGCGTCAATTATAAAAAAAAACCGGCTAAGTGCAAGTCGGACTCGCGCACGAAGGGTTCCGTAAAAAAGGCAAAAAAAACCACGTTTGTTGTATGGGAGCCCCCCTTAAATATTTATTTTATTTTGTTTTTAGTATTTGTTGTTATAGCGACAACAGAAATACATAATTTGTGAAAATTTCAACTGTCTAGTTACCGCGGTTCTTGAGATACAACCTGGTGACAGACAGACGGATGGACGGACAGACGGACGGACGAACGGACGGACAGACAGCGAAGTCTTAGTAATAGGGTCCCGTTTTTATCTTTTGGGTACGGAACCCTAAAAACGAATGAGCCCTACAGTAGACGCATATGATGTTTATGTACCGACCTCATTAAGTTTGAGGCTGTATAGGCTAAAACCCTTTGCCTGCACTACAATAGAAGAAATGTCAATTCTACCAGTTGGCTTCATATTACCATCATGTTACACACTTCCGTCTCTTTTCACGAAATCACTCCCACAAGTCCCACATATTGCAGGAAAGTGCGAGGAAAGATGTTACACATCAAAAAAATACACAAGCCATTTACAATACAAAACCTCTGCGTATTTAAAATTAGACATGTGTCAAAAAAGTTGCTAAACTGTTCACCTTGCAAACGAAACCAATCCTGGAAAACAATACGTACTTACAATTAAAACAAATGCCAGAAACAAAGTTGAAAATTTTGTGCATCTAATTAATAATTAGAATGACCCTCGAAGTGAGACCATTATCTCTTCAAACTTAAAAAAAAAACCTAGTTATTGTAACTAGGAAGTTAAAGTGGCACTTGAGACAAATTGACTGGCTAATAACTACTTATTACAACGTCTATTGTTCAAATAATTGTTGTTATTTTCGGATTATTATTATGTTATTGCATGACGTTGACGACGAGGAAAACTGTCGCCATGATGGTCATGCTTGATTTGAACTGGCAAGGACGCCATTAGCCCATGTCGTTTGAGATGCGCGATCCATATCGTAAGATTCATTAGAATTCATACTAGTTTTAAATTTTGTTATCCACACATCGACTTTTTGCGTTAGGGTGGGATGCCATTGGTAAAATTTTGTTGTCCAAGATTGAATCTCTCTTTGACAATTGCCTCATTCATGACACTGATCCTATAACTTTATCCAAGACTAGCTGTCCTCCGCAGTTTCACCCGCGTTCCCGTGGGGTCTTATCTTATCCCGGGATACAAATATAGCCTGTGATAATCTGGAATAATGTAGCATTCAAATGGTGAAAGAATTTTTGAAATCGGCCCAGGAGTTATGAGTTTATTTGTTAAATACATACACACATACATACAAATCATTTCTATTTATATTATACAAGATTTTTTATTCTGGATAAGCTTTTGTTTGACCACAATCTCACCATGGTAAGTGATGATGTGGCCGAAGGTGGTAAGCACACAAAGCCTAGATAGGAACACACCGTAGTTCAATTTGAGGGTGGTAGCCAACCAGTCGAGTACTACAAAGTACCCTACCACCGTGCTATGGTTTCCTCACGATGTTTTCCTTCACTGAAAGCTCAAGCTCATTGTAGGATTCGAACCCTAGACCTTCGCCGCGGTATCCGACGTCACTTACCACTGAGCTATCATCGCCTTATATATAATTAAAGTTTACAATGTTGGTAGTTCGATTAACTTCTTTGATCAAAGTTTGATCAGTAGCACATCGTAACCAAATATCTAAATCTGGATAAGATTGAAAATGGCTTAATTAACAAGGCGATAATGTCTCAATTGAAAACCTGTACCTAACGGTAGTAGCACTGAGGTAGGGGTAGTAGGCAAGTACCTGCCGTGCCGTTTTGTTCCGGTTACTGATACACACTTGAGAGCCGGATTGCCTTCATGGCTCTAAACAATAATGAGATTGTGGTCAAACAAGCCTATATTTTTTTACGTGCACAGTTGTCAAACAGGCTGACGCGACGGTGAATAGATAAAAAGTATAGTAAAACATAAAAGGCGATGATAGCTCAGTGGTAGTGACGGCGGATACCGCGGCGAAGGTTGTAGGCTCGAATCCGACAATGAGCTTGAGCTTTCGGTGAAGGAAATCATCGAGAGGAAAGCATAGCATTGAGGTAGGGTACTTGATTGGTGCAACGCATCATTTGGTTGGTTACCACAATACCTATCACGGTCATGGGTTCGATTCCCATCCAGGACGGACATTGTGTGCATGAACATGTCTGTTTGTCCTGGGTCTGAGTGTAATTATCTATTTAAGTATGCGTATACAAAAAAGTTTGTAGTAAGTAGGTACTTACATTATATTGCAGTTCATACCTATATCAGTTTTAGTTTGGGATCAGATAGCCGTGTGTTATAAATGTCCAAGGAGAATTATCCTAGATATATAATAGTAGATTATGGTATAAGTGTGTAAAGTTGGTCATTACGGCTGAGGCGCAATTGAGAGCCGAGCCGCTAGGTGAGGGTCATAAGAGAGCCGAGGACGGTAATCATCAATACACACGAGTATCATACGACGTTTTTCAACACACTTGTGATGAAAATAATACTAAAAAATATCGTTTTTTTTTTTTGTAAGTACATCGGGTGCAAATATATTTTCGGCTCGGGCGACGTACTTTGAATCCCTCGCAACGTTCAGGATTCTACTGAAGAATCCCTCACTTAAAAATATTATTTTGCTCCCTTATGATACAATTATAACTCTATACTATTATTATAACTATTATAACTCTCGTTGTGAATAATAGTAATGAAAAAATCACAGTTTGATTATAGGTGTCATTAGGCACACCTAATTGATTATAGGCACACCTAATTGCGGTGAAATTAGAGCCACTTTATGAGCAAGTGTGTTGAAAATATTTATGTACATATATCGTTTCTGGTAGAGACCATTTTAGTTAAATAGTATGCCTGTTCTTAAATATGTTTATGGCTTCACATCTCATGCATAGTCTTGAAGGATGTTGCCTTCTCTTATGGTCGTTAATAACAAAAGTATCTATAAAATAAATTAATAATCGTATAAAGTGCCATCTTATTTTTACGATAAAGTCGACCTTTATTGAAATTTCCGCATTTTCATTATAACTTGCCTTTGACTTTTTTTCTTTGTACACTTTCCATTTTCAAAATGTATGCACCAATTTAAGGCGCGACAGGTCAAAGAACCTTTGGGCGTCTAACAAAATGTAACTTTAGTCAGCGAATAAACAATAATAAAAAAAGGAACTCCATGTCTGTTCGGAATTCAAACAAAGAGTTGTCAGCGACCGCGCGATGCGATCGCACGCCACGGCCAAGGCGAGCGCAAGGACGCCTTGCACATGTTTGTGGTTTTTGAACGTACTTATTTGTTTGTTATTTTTTCTTTTAAAAGTTGAGTGACGCATAGACTACCTAGAAGATAGAGTGACGATAACGGGAAAACTTACATTGTGTACGGATTTCACGGATGATTTATGAAATAAAAATGTCATGGGAGTTCGAGGATGAAGCCAGAGTAGAGCAGTGCTGTGCTGAACATTATAGTAATTAGTTGTCGATGAACAAAAAATCAATAATAACTAAAAATAATTAAAATAAAATTCTTAAATAAGCTATATAATTCATAAAACCGCGCTAACATTATAATACGCACTTGATAAAAATAATTAAAAAAAATAAGGACATTCAAACAGAACCTAAAATTACAATCTAAAAATTTAATAACAAAAATAAACGAACCTCATTAATTAACACTAAAAATTAACAAAAACTAGTTACAGACTTGTTTTATATAAACAAAAAACTTTGAAGTGAATCAGTTAATTCCAGAGACAAAATAAAATGATACGCTAAACTACGATAAAAATTATTGCGATACGTTTTTAGGCTTATTTTTAGAGGTGATCTTTTTAAAATGATAATAAATTCAACACTCCTGGTGCTGGCAGTTTGCGGACGTCGGCTGTGGCAAGCCCCGACGGGACGTATCGTCGGTGGGGTGAAGTCAGCATTTGGGCAATGGCCGTGGCAGATATCCTTGCGTCAGTATCGTACATCGACATATCTGCACAAGTGTGGCGCAGCACTATTGAACGAGAATTGGGCTATTACTGCAGCTCACTGCGTTGAACAGTGAGTATATTTTTATTGGAATATATTGTTAGTAGATAGGCGATAGTTCTAAGGCGATGATAGTGGGTTCGAATCCTACAATGAGCTTGAGCATTCGGTGAAGGAAAACATCGTGAGGGTTCAATTATATATTGCTATCTGTGTATGAAATACTTTGTTATGACGTCATAAGTATTGTGTATGCACCTTAAATGAAATACTTTTTATAGTTAAACTAGCTTTCCGCCCCGCGGTTTCACCCGCGTATCCTTTGAGATTGAATTTCAAAAAATCTTTCTTAATCCTCGTTTATATCTTAAAAACATTACCTGTGAAAAAAATCAGCTTTCTAGGTCTAACACTGGGCGTTGATGAGTCAGTCCTTCTCATTTTTCATACCAAGAAACGGAAATAACTCCTAACTTTCAACCCCCGTTTCACCCCCTCAGGGGTGGAATTAAAAAAAAACGCTTAAACACGTATTTCTTTATTTTTAATTGTTAGCCTAAAAACAAAGTTTCATGGTTCTAGCTTAAAAAAATCGCGGACTTCCATACAAACTTTCAACCCCCATTTCACCCCTATAGGGGTATACATTTAAACAACGCTGATACACGTGTTTCTTTACTTTTAATTGATAGTCTAAAAACAAAGTTTCATGATTCTAGCTTCCTTAAAGGTTGAATTTCGAAAAATCCGTTCTTATTCCTCGGTCAAGTTTTAAAAACAACACCTGGGAAAAAAATCAGCTTTCTAGGTCTAAGGGTTTAGGCTGGGCGTTGATAGATCAGTCAGGACTCATACTTTTATACATATAGATAAAATAAAAAATCCGAGAACAAAATATCAAAAACGAAAAGTATAAAGTATAAAAAAAAACACTTTTTAGTGATTTATAATTTTTTCTTCAATATAAATGCAACATCCCTAAAGTTTACCCTACTAGACATAGTAAAGAAATAAACAGTATCATAATCGCAAAAAATAATTAAAATTACCGTAAGCGTATTACCGTATTAAAATTACAATATTTTTTATTTCACTTTAATTTTACAATTTGCATACAGTAAATATAAATTACAGCTATGTTTGGATTATTCGTTTGAATCGTATTCACATTTACATCAATAAATATAACCTAGATTAGCGAGGTTTCTCTCTCACCTACAAGTACCTATAGATGTATTAATCAATGAAAATGAAAATGAAAATAATTTATTCCAAAAAAATAATAGTACACTTAGATTTTTGGCTGCGCTCCCACATTAGGTCACCCTGTGTCGTGGGAGACAGTAGTAAGTAATTGAAATCATAAACTGCATTTTTAATTTCTTTAAATCAATATTCGTTAAACCGAAATTTACAAAATAATTGTTAATTACACAATAGTATTTCGATGAACATTTTTCAATTTAAAAAAAAAACTTTTTTCTTTACAAAAAAAATAATGTCGACACCTTACAACATAAAATTCTTCTTTATGTTACATAACATACCTATACCTAAATGTATCGTAGATTTAGCAATAACTTTTTTTATTTAAATAATCATTTACTATTATTTAGAGTAAAAACATGTAAATTATCTTAATTAACCAACATCAATAAATAATCAAATAATCACATCCCATAATAGTATGAGCAAAAAATAACCATTAACGTACCTAAACGCTTATCTACCTAAAAACGTATCTCGATAATTCCAGCGTACCACCATCAGAACTTCTAGTCCGTCTCGGTGAACATGACCTGGCCAGCGAAGATGAACCCTATGGCTTCGCAGAACGAAGGGTACAGATCGTGGCCAGCCATCCACACTTCGATCCGGCTACTTTTGAATACGACCTAGCTCTTCTGAGGTAAGTTTTAGAAAGCGCCTTTATTATAACACAGCTAAGGTTGGAATTTCAAGGCGATGATAGCTCAGTGGTGAAAAACATCGTGCTGAAACCATAGCACGGTGGTGGGTAGGGTACTTTGTAGTATCCGACTGGATACTCTAGTTGAAAATATGTCACCAAGCATCTACTATCGGTTTGTTCCGACAGCTCCACTTGAGAACCAGTTCCCATCTAGGCTTTGTGTGCTTATCACCTTCGGCCACAACATCACTTACCATGGTGAGATGGCGAAAAGCTCTTCCACACTTCATAGATAAATAATTGTCCTAAATGCAAACAAATAGAACCTAAGCATTTAGTCAAATTATTTATACTTAGCGTACTGTACCGTACTTTTATATAGGTACTATGACGAAAAGTTGACTACCTCTATTAAATAAAAGGTGACTATTAATTCTCAGAAAACAAAGTTATAAAATTGTTATTGAAAAACCCCGTGTTTCATTTATCGGCGTTTTATTTGTGAACATTAGCGAACCTGCAAAGGTCAAGTCGTGTTTATTATTCTTATGGTCATGTGCAGTAGTGAGTGACCGAAGTGACTACTTATCTCTGCAGCCACAGAATGCTGGCTGTCGACGCGTGGCGAGCATGGTGACCACACTTGCGAAATGAAGTGGGATATTGTAGGACTGTTTTAGGGTAACTTAATTATGGTGTGAAAGAGCAATGGAGAGAACTATGCTCCGAGTTTCCCTGGGAGATCGAATCAGGAATGGCGTTGTGTGGAGAATATCCCAGGATATTAATTATTTATTCATAATCCTTCGAAAAAACTATTGTAGGTATGGTCACTCTAGTGACAACTCAAATATAAAATTAATTCTTCCGACCGACTCAGTCATGTGATTATGGTTTTTGTCGAGTTATTAAATTGTGCTTGAATTTATTTCAGACATCTGTTTTTTACTGTTTAACCACAAACTCTATGTTAAGTGCAGATTATGTTGCCAAAGGTGTTAAGCACAGAAAATCTTAAAATAGAGTAGCTAATACTCTTAATAGTGTCGAAAATAAAAATAAAAAAGCAAAAACTATTAATACCTACAATATAACAGCAAACAATTAATATCTAACATCCTACTAATATTATAAATAGTTTGTATGTTTGTAAGATTGCATGTTTGTTTGTTGCTCAAAATCACACAAAAACGGCTGAACGGCTTTTGATGAAACTTGACAAACAGGTAAAATATGAGCACGAGTGAATGGCTTTTTTTACCAGAAAATTAGTCCTGGCTGCTGGTTTGAAAATCTGGTGCCGATGTCGAATACACTGGTAAATTGATAATTGCTTGGGGACCGATTAGTCGTACTAAGTAGAGAAAATAATATCTTCTATCATCAAAGCTTCTATCACTCTATCTTCTTTTCATCAGTTTCACCCTTCATCACCGTCATCACCATTTTTTTGCCTTCTCTCCCCGCATACAAAATTCGAACCCATTTTTAAAATTACTAAAAATATTTCTAGGTGAAATCTATACAGAATGTAGCAAATTCTCTTAGCAGAAAAAATAGCTGTTTATGTGCATTATTGTAGGCATTTGACTTCTGTCGTCGCATATTTATTGTCATATTATGCAGAATAGCGCAAAATCCTGTTTGTGGACATTTTAAATACTTATTCCATTCTCACATCTTTTTATTATGTTATCTACTTAATAAGGAACATTATTTTGATATACATATTATACATGTCAAATATATGTAGGTATGTTTACTTAATTCTCTACTTATGTTGCACAGCCAGCCAGTCGAGTACTGCAAAGTACCCTACCACCATGTAACTGATAATCAAACATCCAAACATAGAAACTTTCAAATATCTTCTAAATTACGTAGGTAGCTAAGTGGTTTATTAACTATTTTTGTTTTACAGGTTCTACGAGCCAGTATCATTCCAACCAAACATCCTCCCTGTGTGTGTTCCTGACAATGATGATGAATACGTTGGCAAGACTGCTTACGTCACCGGATGGGGAAGACTTTATGATGGTATAATAAACATACGATTAACGTTCAATATTTTTTTGTATTTTTTATTATTCTGGATAGGCTTGTGTTTTGACTACAATCTCATTATGGTAAGTGATGATGTGGCCGAAGGTGGTAAGCAGACAAAGCCTAAATAGGAACTGGCTCTCAAGTGCAACTGTCGGAATACACCGATAGGTGCTTGGCGACAGATTTTCAACTTGAGGGTGGTAGCCAGCCAGTCGGGTACTACAAAGTACCCTACCACCGTGCTATGGTTTCCTCACGATGTTTTCCTTCACCGAAAGCTTAAGCTTATTGTAGGATTCGATCCCACGATCTTCGCCGCTGTATCCGACGTCACTTACCACTGAGCTTTCATCGCCTTGCTGAGCTATCATCGCATTATAAGATATTATTTCCACGAGTATTCTGCGAGAGGCACTGTGATTAGCACACCGCATCGTAGATTAAGAATAAGTTTAAATAAATATTGACTGATGATAATGGCATGAAGCAATAAATAGGTCTGCCAAAGAGACAATCAACGCTGGAATTAAACACAAAGAAAATAACATGAAATACACATTATGAAAAGGGAAACATTGGCAATCCTCTTGATTGATATGCCCAATGCCCATAGGCGAAAAAAATAGCTTGTATTTATTTTGCAACATTTTTTTTATGTCAGAAGCAGGTTGATTGGTTGCCTGATGGTGACTACATTAGCAATACCAAGGGATATGGCCAATGGCTTTGTGGAATTTTCTGGTAATAGGTGCTTGGCGTCGACCAGCCAACTCCATCACTTATAAAAAGTAATTATGGGACTTTTTGGCGGGAACTTGCGAAGTGACGTTGTGTTTTCATTTTATTTTGTAAAATTATGTATTTCGTTTTTGCTCAAACGGTGGCGGTTTATCCAATAATGTTCAATCTAAGTGCAAGTAACTGTTGGTGTGTTCCGGCAGTTGCACTTGAGAGCCAGTTGCCTTTAAGGCAATGTAATAACAACACATTGGCAATCCATCTGATATTGCTAATGTCTATATGCCAGTACTTACTTAACATCAGGTGACCCGCCTGCCTCGTTGTCACTAGTGGTAATAAAAAAAAATGCCTTGGGTGCTTGATGGTTATATCTCCTAGATTATTAAATATAAAACCAAAGTGTATTTGATCCGAAGGATGTAGTTAAGATATCTACACAGTTTGAGAGATGTTATTAATAATACCCTCTCCCCCCTCCGCAGAGGGTCCCCTCCCCAGCGTGCTACAGGAGGTAACGGTTCCTGTGATCAACAACTCGGCGTGCGAGTCGATGTACCAGGCGGCCGGGTACAACGAACACATACCCAACATATTCATATGTGCCGGCCGGAGTAAGGGTGGCACTGACAGTTGTGAAGGTAATACTTTCTATGAGATACAATATAGCATTCTCACCCAAAATGAAATAACACACTTTGAAATATAAATTTAAAAGCACAATTGGTAGTTCGAGTGAAAGTCCTAACTGTTGGTTATCTATATATATAAAAGAAAGTCGTGTTAGTTACTCCACTTATAACTCAAGAACGGCTGAACCGATTTAGCTGAAAATTGGCAGGGAGGTAGTTTAGAGCCAGGAGAAGGACATAGAATTAAAAAATATGAAAAATTCACAAAAAAAAAAAAAGAATAATGAAGAAATTTATTTTTGTCATACATTTTGTATAGAACGACGTTTTGACATGTCTCGAGATCGGACTGACAGATGGTTTAGTTTCACAATTGGTGGCGCTGGTATCGGGTTCTAAGTTTTATTTTGAGGGCAGGACAACGTCTCCCGGGCCCACTAGTTATATATATTATTATGTCTATGTAAAATATTATATTAAGTAAATTATGTTAGCGCTCAGTCTGCGGTCACACTGGCCCCAGCTGAAAATCAGCGCTATGACCTTGATAGTCATAGCATCATGCTGAGCTGACGGACAATTTATCAACACACATCGCACAATTTAACTAAATATACTCATAATATTGTGTTTTGATAAATAAATCTATTTCTTTCTTTCAATTTAAAAATCCATAATATAAAATTCGTTGCAAAAGTAAGTTTACGAATATCCTTTTTTTGTTTTAGTAATGCACCTTGTCTAACCAATGACTTGAGGCTTATGAAATAAACAAGATTAAAAATACTGTCTAGTGTAGTGTCTATCTGTAAAGTATCGTACTACGAAACGATTATTTTTTGTGGACTACTAATACAAGTTTAATCGCAATTCATTAAATATTCTATTCTGTTTTAATTCCTAAAATATGCGCATAGGTACTCTGCGAGGTCGTGAGTTAATGCTATGGAGTATAAATAATTTTGTGACATTTAAAAGAATACAATATTAAAATTAAAATCTTTTTTGTACTATGTAATCATAAAAAAAAAGTATGTGAAAAGTTTTGTCCTTTTTTTTTCGGCGGTTATTTGAACATCAATCATTAAATGTAACACTCTGTAAATATTTCTCAAAATGTCAATTTTAACAGGTGACAGCGGTGGTCCAATGGTCATTCAGCGAGAAAGAGACAACAGGTTCGTCCTCGGTGGTGTCATCTCATGGGGTATTGGTTGTGCAGAACCCAACCAACCGGGCGTTTACACGAGGATATCAGAATTTAGGGACTGGATCAACCAGATACTGCAGTTCTAGAATTAACAATACCAGTTAGGTATTTTATTTGGTGTGAGTAATTTGAAAATCGAATTTGGAATTCATATTTGGTTGAAATCGAATTAGGAATCCTAATTGCGTTTGAAGTTCGAATGTTAAAACAGAATGTTACTCAAATGACTTTTATGATATTATTTTAGTGAAATCTGATATTTATTAGGAAATTTTAACTAGAAATATAAATGTGTGTATAAAAATGGTATCGTGAATGAGAAGTTTAGAAAATGTGAATAAATTATTTTTATTTAAGGTTGAAATTATTAATTAAAAAGTATACTTTAATTACTAATAATCTAGATTAGAACTATATTTTTAATAGAGTATTATTCTAAAAAATGTAGTTAGGTAGTTATTTGAGAATAAAATACTGGTGCTGATTGGTCCAAAAAAATGCTGAAAAGTTACAGATAAGGTACTTTTAAGTACAAAAGTATTGTAAAAATATTGACATAATATAGCAAATTTATTTTAATATAAAAGGACGGCATTACTTTTTTATGTCCGATATCGAATTTAACCATATTTGGTCTAAATAATAATACTTAAATAATATAAGAATGCCATCTATAAATAAAATTTCAATCATTTTATTTAATTTATGCAATGAAATATACAAATAAAATAATACTAATAAGATTATTTTAATATAACGCAACAATCGAAACATACGCATTTTTTTGTAAAAAAAAAGTGCTTGTGTCTCTTTTTACAGTAGTTATAAATAGAAACGTATACATAGAATATTAAGACATAGTAACGGAATCCGTGCATAATTTATTTTAGCATGTAATATTTTTGATGTAAATATTTCATTTTATTATTAAAGAGATGCATTTATTATCTTTATTTATTAGCCATAAATAAAAAATAATTCAATTTTGATAATTTATAAATTTAATAAATCATTTAAAGTTATTGGTATTTTACTACACATCCTGTAGAAAACCTTTTTTTAAAACCCTTATTATTATCAGCTCGTAGACTACAACCCATTTTTGCATTCCCGATGGGCTGAGGTTCGAATCTCGTGACATATTTTACGTAAAAAATACTTTTTTTCTTATTTTGACGCTATTTTATATGGCCTTTTATTAATAAATATTATTTTATGTCACTTTTAAACAAATAAATTGGTTAAATTAAATTTTAACTTTATCCAAATATTTACAAGGTGATGACAGATGGCGTAGTGACAATACGTTATAGTTCATTTTATACCTGTAAGATGGCGCTGTAATACTATCTCATACAACTTGTAATTTATAGGAACAATTCTAAATCGCGCTGTTGAAGTTTTCTTGCTATTTTGGTATATATACCAAAATTGCTGTCATACAAATGTACTTGCTTCGGCAGTACATATACTAAAATTGGAACGATACAGAGAAGATTAGCATGGCCCCTGCGCAAGGATGACACGCAAAATCGTGAAGCGTTCCACATTTTTTGAAGAGTTTCATGGTAAATACTCTTTATAGATTTGCATCCACACCCTAGACACCATTTTCAACAACAACGAAGTTAAAATTTGGACCCACGAAATCACAATATTATGTCTAATTTAAGTTTTTGGTATTGTGTATCTAATGTTTTTTTTTATCCCTCCATTATTTCTCTTATTACAATGGTTTTCATGCTTACATCTAACAGTATGACATGAAATGCGATACATTCCTTGCAAGGGGTAGAGCTTATTTCGAAGCTAATTTTAGCATATGATACTTGATGAGTTATGTCCGAAACTGGTTTATTTCAGAGATGTTAAAGATTTGTATTTTTATAAAAATCTCCAGTTTTCATGTTAAAATGAACCTCTAGGTACTATTTACTGAATTTAGATGATTATTTTGTTGTTTTCTAGTTGGTAAATAACAAGAGTCATTGGAAATTAAAATTGTCTAGATGATAACGTTATTAACCATGAGTTATTTTACTAAGTTAGATATTAGGTAAATAAACAAGTTTGAGAATTAATATAATATGACAAAATTAGCTTGCAAGGAATGTTACGCATTCCATATCACACTGTATATTACTTAATAATAACAGCATCCATTATAAGAACCTTTTGCACAAAACTACATTATTTTTGTGCCGATAATAATAAATAATTAGGAAGTCGTTTTACATTTTAAGTGAGAAAGGTAAAATAAAATACCTTTAATATCTTCACACTTCGCACTCATCAATCTACCTAAACTAATAATATAAAGAGTTAAGTTAGATTTTTTGTTAAAAATACTTAAACGATTTAAAAAAAAACGCCGGTTGGCGTGGTTTGTTAACATACTACCTATCACGCCGCAGGCCGTGGGTTCGATTCCCATCCAGTGCATGAACATGTCTGTTTGTCTTGAGTCTGGGTGTAATTATCTATTTAAGTATGTATTTACAACAAAAAAAGTAGTATATGAAGCTCTGCTTAGTTTGGGATCTGTTTGTCTGTGAAAAATGTCCCGGGATATTTATTATTGAAATTTATGGTATTTTATGGTCGAGAAGCTAGTAAAACACAAATGATTAAAAAAGATATTTATTACAATAACAAGGGAGTTCATTTCATTTGTATCATGTGTGCGACGGACCAGTCGTGCTGCAGCTCGACGACGTCATCGATGACGACGCCCTGTGACGTCACCACTCCCATCTGGTACCGCTGGAAGGCGCGCGCGTCGCGGTAGTACAACACTTCCATACACTTGCGGACAATCGCTCTGGAAACAACGAACATATCATTAAATGTGGGCTGGTCTGGTTAATTTTATTTCTTTATTCCTTTTTTGCCGCCATAACACGACACGCATATATTATCAGTGAGACTAGCTGTTCACCCGCGTTCCCGAGGGATCTTATCTTTTCCCGGGACAAAAAGTGTTCTATGTCCTTCTCCAAGGTTCCATCTATCTATACCAAATTTCATCTAAATCGGTTCAGCGGTTTAAGCGTGAAGAGGTAAGTAGCAGAGAGACAGACAGATAGACACACTTTCGCATTTATAATATTAGTATGGATTATAATTGCGAAAGAAACTGTCTGTCTGTTTGCTTAGTTAACGGCCAAATGGCTTAAAAAAATTATTGAATTTGCTATGGGCATACCTTGAAGCCTAGCCTAGCCTACATTTTAAAAACAATCAACTCTAATTGGTTGAAAAATAGTAAATATATTTAATGCCTTACCTAGCACCTTCTTCATCCAAGTTGCCCTTCTCAAGCGCATTACGCAGTAAAGGCGTGGCCATATACGCGCCCAGTCCGGTCGCAATGGCCGCATCTTCGTATGCTGTGCCAAGTTTGTCTACTGCCGCTAGATAGGGCTCACCGTCCTGAAAATAAAAATATTAAAATAATACCTTACATGGTAAATGTGGTTGCCAGCTGTCACCGCTTTCCTAAGGGATCTTTTCCCGGGATAAAATGTATACTATGTTTTATACCAAGATATGATCTACTTTAACAACGATCGTCTTTAAGTAACGGTCAATTAGTATACTTTTAAGAATTCACTCTGAAAACCAAAGATATTAAAAGTGCGGTAGGTTAAAACCTGGCTATTAGCTATAAGCCAACTTTGACCTGTGTCGCTATTTGCAATGAAAAGTAATAAAATCAAAACTTATTTATTCAGTTAAGGCCCTAGTAAGGCAGTTATGAACGTTACAATTGACTCTACCACCGGTTCGGAATACACTTAAACTGAACTCAGTGGATATTTCTTATTATTTACAACTTCAAAAATACATAGTTTTACAATGGTTTTTTTATAACACAACGAGGCAGGCGGGTCACCTGATGGTAAGTGACTACCGTCGTTTATAAACATTAGTGACGTCGGATACCGCGGCGAAGGTCGTGGGTTTGAATCCTACATTGAGCTTGAGCTTTCGGTGAAGGAAAACATCGAGAGGAAACCATAGCACGGTGGTAGGGTACTTTGTAGTACCCGACTAGCTGGCTACCACCCTCAAGTTGAAAATCTGTTGCTAAGCACCTATAAGTGTGTTCACCTTGTACAGTGTTGAGAGCCATTTCTCATCTAGGCTTTGTGTGCTTACCACCCTCGGGCACATCATGACATACCATAGTGAGATTGTAGTTGAACACAAGCCTATCCAGAATAAAAAAAAAATAGCAATACACTAATATTAATTAAAAATACCAGGGGATTGCCAATGATTTTTGTTTGTTTTGTATATTTTGGTAGGCCCATCCACCTATCTCCCGCTTAAGTACTACGACCGGCCACCCTGTATATATTCAGGTAATAGTATTGCTCACCTGCATGCCAGCAACAATATAGTTGTTCCAGAGCGGGTCCATCTTGCTTCTCTTGTTGTACAACACACGAGTCAGCCAGCAGTGCAGGGAGCGCGGCTTCAAGTGAAGACCATCGCCAATACATTGTTCATCTATACTGAAATGACATCCCACTCATTTTATAAATGTGAAAGTTTGGATGGATGGATATTTGTTACAGTTTCACGCAAAAATTACTGAAGGGATTTTGATGAAACTTGGCACACAAGTCATATCCTGGAATAACACATAGGATTCTTTTTATACCGGGAAAGGACCATTGGGAACGCGGGTGTAAACCGCGGGGGACAGTTAGTATTAAATAATTTCCAATTTGTCCTTTGGTGAAACATTAGTAAACAATACAACAAATATAATATGCATAGCAGAATGGCAACTTACATTTTCTGTTCAATAATATCCTTTAAGTATTGGAAGTCAGCGTAATCACCGCCCGAGCCAAGCAGGATGAGGTCATTGACCTTCATCACACGCGGACAGTCGCGGAACCGCGCGAGTGAGCCGTACGAGCCGAGGGTATCACCAGCGATCACACAGCCCTTGTCGAACTTGACACCAATTACTGTTGTAGTAGTTGTGATTGGAGTCGCCGAGCTGAAATGGTTATTAACGAGTTTTGACTTCTTCTGGGGACTATACCAGCTTTCTTAGGATAAAATGATGTTATAAGTTAAAAGTTGTAGAAAGATTCTAAGATCTACAGAAAAAATACTTCTCAGTTTAGGTTATGTTCATAGTGCTTAGGGCTTAAATATATGATTGAATTTGGAGTTTGAGTAATCTCATCATCAAAATGTCTTAAGTAATAATGGGATAACTAGAGGTATTCATGTACATACAATGAAGAACAAAGTTGAAAGCATTTGTATACATTATAAACATAACTGGATTTTATGATAACACTTATTAAACGCAGTGTCAGTGTGGTATGCACGTCCCACTTTTTATTCAACAGGTTAATAATCAATGCTTGCACCAGTTTGACGAAAAAACTGCATATCAAAAAACATGTGACCTCACAAGAGAAAACCAGAGGTCACCTGATGGTAAGAGAATACTGTCTACTATAAACCATAGCAATAGCAGGGGGATTGCCAATGTGTTGTCAACCTTTTTACATTGCCTTGGCTCTCAAGTGCAACTGCCGGAGCACACTAACAGGTGTTTGGCGACAGATTTTCTAATTGAGGTGGTAAAAAAAAAGTCTAGTCCAGCAAAGATCTATCATCATACATAAGTAATTGATAGAGTTTAGAGTGAATTGAACTTACTGGGCTTTGAAATCCTGAACTGTGTGGCCTGTAGGTCTCAAATTTGAAGAGTTCGCAGGGAAGTTGTAAAACGAGCCAGGAGCCGGACCATTGTGCCAGAGAGGCGCTGGATTCATCATATCCCCCATAAAAGCCATTGTATTTGTATAAGTTAAATTTCTATAGAATGTCAGAATTTCCTAACAGATTATAAAGTATTTAAGAAAATTAATTTACACTAAACAGACAGAATGACAAGCGGCTTCGAAATACTTCGAATGAAATTGACAAATGACAAACAATTTTTGAGCAAAATCGTTCCGTTTTACGTAATTTATGACTTTACCATTACATTTGGTTATGGTTTTACTAGAATTAAACATTTGCATAGAATTAATAAAGCGGATATTTTTTTACCAGAGTTAATTGAATCAAATAGTAATTAAATGAATGTTGCGGACTAAAAAATAATAACGTAAAAAAGTGTATAAAGTATATAGATCTTAGAGCATTAAACCACTTCCCCGATATAGATAGAAACGTAAGTTTTCGTTCAGTAATGAATTCTGTACTTAAAGAATATTTATATCGATATAACTAAATAATACGACTAATAGTACAAAATTAGGATTTTTTCTTATTTTTAAGTAATTTAAATAAAGTTATCAATTTGATTTCATATATTTTTATACACTTGTACCTTGTACCTAACTTCATTGCAATATATAAACATTATTTTTGAACGAAATTAGAGCCAGTCGCATCTGTTTCTAACTTCACGTTCTTTCTGGTTTCCTCTCAAAAGATTGGCACAACAAAATGTCTAAAAGAGGTCCGTGAAATCATAAAATATCCAATTTAATCTTGTTATTTGCTGTAGAAATTAATTACTTAATATGTGCGAAGTTAAATTTGTATCATGTGTAATTGGAAATAAATCATATTTCCATGTATTTCTAGTTTTTACTTGAGCAGTAGTGTTGTGATTAGAAATGAAATGAAGTGTGGTTTTTCTGATTTAAGGACGTGGTGGTTCCGCGGGAGCCAAGTTCCGCATCTCCCTGGGTCTCCCAGTAGGAGCCGTCATCAACTGCGCAGACAACACAGGTAAAACAGCATGATTATTGTGATCAAGCGACATAACCTAAAAATCGACTGACTTCTGATGATGATATATCGTGAAAAACACTCATTGTGTTCATGAATCATGATGATTTCTTCCTTGGCTGTGTCTGAAGTTGTTCAGTCTTGTATTATAATTAAAGTTTGTGCCAATAATAGTGAGATTTTATTGTAACAATGTGCTCAGTAAGAAATACACCAATTTTATTAGCCACTAGCTTCCGCCCCTTGGTTTTACCCGCGTTCCCTATGGTTTTAAAGTAAAATATAGCCTATGTTGGACTGATAATGTAGCTTTACCTTAGATTTTTTGGAATGTGTTGGAGTTCCTAAGATAACCCTCTAAAAACTTAACAAAAAAAAAACAAACCTTTTCTCTTTATATGTATGAGTCAGTAAATATAAGTATCCTCATGACATTTTTCATAAAATATGGAACACTTTTTTTATTATTATTTGTCCATGTATCTTATTGTATTTGTAAATTTCTATCTTATTATTCTTATATTGATTGGGTTCCTGGGTCTATATTATTGTGTTAATTACTTACCAAAAAGCTAACTTTATTTTTAAAAGATAGAAACAATACTTACCTATTTCTACAAATTGTAACTAAAATATTGATATTAAAAAAAATCATAACACAAATGTTTCAGGTGCCAAGAATCTGTATGTCATTGCTGTACAAGGTATCAAGGGTCGCCTTAACAGACTGCCAGCTGCTGGATCTGGTGACATGATTGTAGCTACCGTCAAAAAAGGCAAACCTGAACTAAGGAAAAAGGTAAGATTTATATTTTATTTCTACCTAGCTGTCCCTCTCGGATTCACCTGCTTCATCTTCTCTCAGGATACATCCTTGGAGAAGGGTATATTCTCCAAGGTCCCATCTGTCTCTATACCAAAATTCAATAAAATTTGTTCTGCTGTTTAAGCAGACAAGAGTTACTTACTCATTTATAGTAAGGATTTAGTCTTCTTATTTTAGTATCATTATGTGAATTGAAAATAGATATGTGATTAATTGATAAAATTCATATTTTAATAGAAATATCCTAATTATTTAATGCTTTGATTGTGAAAATATGGTATATTGACAAAAAAACATAAATAAATAAAATATCTGTTCACCCTTATTATTAAAGGAAAAACAATAGTTTGCCATTGAAAATTTAACTTTACACTAGCACATCTTCAAGCTGAGTATGATGATAACATCTAAATTAATTTATTTTAAACTGAATTAAAACATGCCGCTGTCACATTCTCAAGGGATTCTTTGTTCTCTCTCTGTAGCATGCTATGCCTTAGCCTCTTTTGTTTATAGTTTATTATTTACTTAGCTAAAATCTTCTATGAAAGTTAGTCTATAGGTATGGGTCAACTATTTTAATTTTGCCGCCAATTTCGCGATGATGATACGCCAAAGGTTTCGCTAATTTTTACATCTGAACTGCTATAAGCAGTTTGTTGATACACCTTGGCTGACTGAGCGATTGTTATATCCTAAAATTTTTTTTTTTTTTTACTTTATGTCGTTTGACATATCAAATCAGCTTCTTTTTATTTAATGTTAAAAAGATAGTTTTATATGGAGTTTTGTATGAAACACTGGCTTCTGATGTCATGAATATACACCGTCGAAAAATCTTCTCTTAGTATTTAAAATTAATTTTAATATGTATTTTCGAGTATTTTTTTTAGCACCCAACGAAAAATATGAATCATTCGATTTTTTATTAGTGTTAGATATTTTTTCTTGAACATGGGCAATATCACTTATCAGATCAGAGAATGAGACCAAGGAATAGATAATAGTAAAACCATCAAGCAATGTTTGGAAATGAGACATTTAATAATCTTTTATCGTGACTTTCCTTTATGTACTTCCTATAACTGTAGATTAGGGACTACTTACATTAATTGATAATTTAATTCCAGGTAATGCCGGCAGTGGTGATCAGACAGCGGAAACCATTCAGAAGGCGGGACGGGGTGTTTATATACTTTGAAGACAATGCAGGTGTGATAGTTAACAACAAGGGTGAGATGAAAGGCTCTGCCATCACTGGACCTGTTGCTAAGGAGTGCGCTGATCTGTGGCCCCGTATCGCGTCTAACGCTAGCTCTATAGCTTGAATAACTTAATATACGGTTAAGAAAATTTTAGTGTTTTATTTTAAATTAGTCCCCGTTTTCACCCGCTTTCCCAAGGGATCTTATCCAGGAATAAAAAAGTATCCTACCTATATGTGCCAAGTTTCAATCAAAATCCTTTCAGCCGTTTTGGCGTGATTGAGTAACAAACATACATACTTTCACATTTATAATATTAGGATTAGCGACTATTTTTTTGCTGTCCTATCATATTACGAGTTTTTTTTAGTACAATGGATTTCATTTATTACGACCATGGTTGTAGCTACCATTTGTCTAAAACGTTAAATCTAAGACCCTTGAATTTCAAGCATAGGTACTTACTAAAATTAAAATCGAGTTCGGGTGTAGCTACTGTTTTTAATGAATGTAACAAATTCTTAGAAATCCCATGCAAATATTGGGACTCGAGTCGGCCGCCAAAGACACTAGCTTTCTTATCTTTAGTTTACCTACATCCACACAGATGGTCAGCAACTGTGGTGACTTTTACTTTTATGTTTCGAAGTTAAACAGAATGCCCGGGTTTCAGTGTCTTGGGCCCAGTAGGTATGGACAGCAAAAATTTGTATCGTAATTGAGTTTCAAAAATCAAAATCACATACACAGGTTGTCCGGTAAGTAGTACGACAAACTTAAGGGGTAGATAGGTGGGCGGATCACCTACCAACATATACAAAAATTACCTTAGTAAAAAGGTCACTGTTTTAGAGATATTTCGATATTTCAGATTTTTATGTACATACTGATTTTTTAATTTTAGAAATTAAATATCTCGAAAATGGTAACACGGTCATTTTTGTATATTTGATAGGTGATCCACCCATCTATCGCCCTCATAAGTTTGTCTACTACTTACCGGACACCCTGTATATCAGATATCTTGAAAATATATTAAAAAGGAGGACATTGTTTTAGAAAGAGTAGAAAACAAACATTTTGACGTTATTTTATAGTATGAGAAAATGTATTTCTTCTGTATGTATCAAACTAAAACTCAATATAGGTATTTTACTTACCTATTTGTAGTTATTGGGGTAGGAGGTGTACATAAAAAAATAGAAGTTTTTTCATATACCTATTATTATATTTTCCTTAGTCAATATTCTCTTCATTTTCATATGTGACCAATACATCATCTAGAACTGGTGTATCTAGCCCAAACAATATAAAAGTACAGTGTTTATGTGGGTGCAACAACCTACAGTGTGTTTTCCAACTATACAGTTACAATAATATTTTTGGATTGCATCCCTGCCAAATATTTTAAAATCTGTCGCCAAGCACCTATCGGTGTGTTTCAAAGTCAAAACCATTTATTCAGTTTAGGCCCTAGAAGGGCACTTATGAAGGTCGAATTACAGAAGTTACCACCGGTTCGGAAGTCAGCCTTCAACTGACAAGAAACTCGGCAATCGTTACATTTTTTAAATATTTTTGTACCATCTGACTATATTGGCTTTTTTTTTTTCAAATGTTTAACAATTTTATTCTTGAAGTAATACATACATGTTCCGACAGCTGCTCTTGAGAGCCAGTTCTCATCTAGACTTTGTGTGTTTACCACCTTCGGTCACATCATCACTTACCATGGTGAGATTGTGGTCAAACACAAGCTTATACAGAACTAAAAAATATATATACACTTCACAGCCTACCTATGCCTACTTTGTATTTTAGCCTGCAAACAGTTTTCATTTATTAATTAACTTGTTAGGTTGCTATTTTTCTCACTACTTTCCTCTTCTACTCCCTTTGATCAATACTTTCCCTTTTAATTTGCTGTAGACCTAGGTTTTGAGTATCCAAATCGTGAGTAACAATTTCTCTTGCATTATTCATAAGTCTCACTAAAGTGCTTCTAGGTATTTTAAATAATGTTGAAAGTCTTTGATCCGAATCACCTGTTCTTAACTTGATTATATAGGCTGCAAGTCCAGTAGAACCCCTGTGGCTATTATTTAGTTGAGGAATCTCTTCCAGTATTTCTCTGAACTGATGCTTAGACATACCAAGCCAGTAATGGACTAAATGGTCATCAATATCTTCAATATTATCAAAGTCAATATTATTGCCTATCTGGTTTTTTAAGAGTATTGTAAAATCTTCAATGAAGTCAGCAGAGAAGGTATGGTTACCATTTTCTATGTTTACTAAATCATCCCATGTATTGCTACCTAAGTGGAATTTACAAATACGGCAGTTTGGTGGAACATAGAATGATAAATCACAAAACAATCTGACACGTAACGAAGTAGGGATATGTAATCTTTCACGTCCACGGCAGTCGGGAAAAATACAATGACTTGCCGTATTGGCAGCTCTTGTATAGTTGGGTAGAACTATTTCTGCTTCATTAGTGGCAGCTGATGATGTGGATGCAGCGCGTACACCCGACCTGTCAGCTCTCTGCCAGCAAGGATGACAGATGCGACTGGAAGATGATACCTGAAAAGTATACTTAATTACTTTACATAATCAGGGTATCTATTGTAACATGTTTTAATCCTCAATTGTTTTATCTCTTTAGTCCATTATTAACCTGAATCGCTTATATACTAGATTCTATTGTTATCTTATTGTTTTCCTGGGACATCTGTCCCTATTATAACCAACTGGTTGTGCAATGTATACAAGACACTATAGAAATTATTATGTTTTCAGTCTCTCTGGGAGCTACATATTAAAATAAGCATAGCACATACTTACTTATACACTAAACAAAACGTGATATGAAACTTACTTTTCGAGGTTGAATCGATTTAATTACGACATTTCTAATGATATTCTCTCTATCTGTATCTGTACGTAACAAATGGCTTCTTATTCGTCTAATTGAGCGACCACAATTAACACAAAGATGGTTAGATCTTCCTGGTTCTTGTTTAGGTTCAACAAGACTTGCACTAACTACCTCCCAGCAGTTGTGGCAAACAAGATTATCCCTTGATACCTTAAACAATAACATAACCTGTAAGTTCTTGTACATTGTAAGTAATACCAAACATTTATTATTGTGTCTCTAATTACCTGTTGTGGTGCAACCCATTGCTGTACCACAGTTAGGTATTCCTGGGGCTCCAAAGTTTGTCTTTGAATCTCCGCCAGGTTATAACCACAATTAACACAATGTTCCTCAGACATAGTATGAATGAAACAGTTAATTGTTCGAAGTCCAAAAATTAATCAGCAGTGATCCCTGATTCCAAAGCCCAATTCGTCGTTGATGGTGAGTACAGAGTCCGCAAAACAAAGCCAAACGACGTAGTAAAATAAATCGAAATCAAAACACATCCACATTGAGCGTAGGGATGTTAAAAAATAATCGATTTTTATTAAAATCGATTATAATTTTTGAATCGATTTTTAGAATAAAATTAATCGATTTTTAATAAATCGATTATATAATTTACGCCTTTTAATCGATTTTTATAAAACAAACGCCATCTATGCGACGGAAAAAAAAACAACGGGTTGCACTCCGGGAGTGCCGGCAGAAGTGAAAACTTGAACATTAACGTTGTGCATTTTTGAATATTTTGGAATGGTTAGGGAATAATTTGCACGAATTGCTATATTTATCAGTATAAAAGTACTATCATCTATGTGATAAAATACAATATTCATTTGTTGCGCTATCGTACACAAACATGACAATTTATATTATATTAGACCGCCAGTGCGGTAGAAACAGAGAGGGATATTACTTCCTCTCCTACGCCGCGCCAGCGGTCTACTCTCCCTCCATCTTACGAATTTTCGATAAAGTCACAACGTTTAACGTTTTTTTATCCATCCCAAATTTTCACTTCAAAAAACATGAAGTAAGTTTCAATTTCATAAACAGCGCCATATATGCGGCGGATGAAAAAACTCGAAGTAAGTTCATTATTACTTACCTTTATCAAAATATTAATTATTTTTAAACAGCTTACCTGAAAAATGGTAATAAGTATTCGAAGGTCATGGGTTCGAATCCTACAATGAGCTTGAGCTTTCGGTGAAGGAAAACATCGTAAGGAAACCATAGCATGGTGGTAGGGTACTTTGTAGTACCCGACCTATCGGTGTGTTCCGACAGCTGCACTTGAGAGCCAGTTCCCATCTAGGCTTTGTGTGCTTACCACCTTCGGCCACATCATCACTTACCATGGTGAGATTGTGGTCAAACAGAAGCTTATCCAGAATAAAAAAACAAAATCTAATCAAATGTAAAACGTTTAGTTTTTTTATTCTCGTTTTATGTATTTTATTTTAAAACAAGTCAAATGTACTAAACATTTGTTTTAAATTTAGGTTTTTGAGACAATAAGGTTGTCATTTTGTTGGGATGCTAAGCATTGAACTTTTATTATAATAAAACGTTTAATGGCACTGAAAATTTGTATCAATAATGATATTTGGTTTCTTTATTTATTACCTTGAAAGTTTAAAAGAACATTCACTTGGTTTTGAATTGTTTTTTTTTATTCATATCATTTTACTTGATTTTTAATATGATAAATTGTTAATACGACATAATATGGCTTAGGTTTATTACTGGAATGTGAAAAGCATGTAGATTTTTAAATAATAGAAAAAAAAACGATTGTTTCGCAAAAATCGATTATTTATTTATATAAAAATGGATTTTTGACAAATCGATTAATATTGGATAAAGAATAATCGATTTTTATTTAATCGATTATTTTCTATCAATCTCACATCCCTAATTGAGCGTAAACAAAAACAAGTAAAGTAAAAATGACATTTCGTTCATTATGATTTATTGTAGTTTTTTTAATAATGTTTATTCATGACCATAGATACAAAGTCTTTCAAACTCAAACTCAAAACTCATTTATTCAGTTTAGGCCCTGGTAAGGCACTCATGAACGTTACAATTGACTCTACCACCGACCGGTTCGGAATACACTTAAACTGAGAAGACTCCGGCAAGAAACTCAGCAAGGCAATTTTTTTTTAACAGTCGATCTTTCTTACATTTTTATAAGTACATTTAGATACATTTTTATATGAATCTTTGATTATATATGAATCGATTTTAATAAAAATGCAACATTCAACCTACAGTGGTTAAATTCTCTGCGATGCTTGCTGTGAAACGAGGTCTTTGTTATTATAACTTATCACTTCTATTGGTGAAGGATTTGTAATTGGCCTTGTTTTTTTTATGTTGTTTATCCTACAAAAATATTGTATTCTAGGCTGTAAGTTCTTCCTTTAAACAATAAAATAAATAATCCATATGATGATAAAATAGGGAGTCAAAAAGAAAACAATATGATAGAAATACTGCTTATATTTACCACATTTAAGAACTTTTTTGTTTAAAACAAGTATCGCATCGCGTCAACTCAAATATTTATTTGTTTGTTCAATCTAATCTTGTCAAAAATATTATTGTAATGAAAATACCTTCCCATAGAAATAAACACATACATACAACTATGTATGACAAAGTGCAATACATTAAGGCTGCTTTTCCACCAGAGATGTGTATGATTCGTTGCTATGGATGAGTTTAATATCCACCAATCACATTCATTGGAATATAGCACTGGTGGAAACGGGTTCTGCTAAGCTATGCTTTTTTATATGGATGCAGTTTTTTTTTTAAGATTTTTGGCTTGGTATCTCCATCCATATCATCATGTTTAATGTTCTTCTTTCATTTTATATTCAAGCACGGGAATACATTCACAGTAAAGTCTAGCCCTCGTCCGTACAGTCCTAGTCCAGTCAGGATTTAGTAAAATTAGTAGCCATTCTAAAACTTCTCACGGACTTTTTGGGACAACCTGAAAAGTCATGAACCAATCTTTCATTTCACTTCACTGGTGCACTTAGATTGATCTTTATTGAACAAAACACCACCGACATTATTCAATAAAACTCAAAATACACGATTTTAATGAAAGTCACTTTGCAAGTTCGCAACAGTCACATAGTTTCGTAGTTTAGCTTTCACATCCTCGCATCATAGCACATCTCTGGTGGAAAAGCAGCCTAACATACTTTGTTGAACTTCAATCATGTGCAAAGTAAAGTAATTGATCGTACGTATTTCGTTTCTTGTGTTCAAACTCACTTTTCGGAAATCCTTCATACATAAAAGTTAAATTAGAATATTTATAAGTAAAGTTTGTTACAATAAATATCCTATCGTCTCTTCTTGTGTATCTTAGTTGGTCCTTTGACAAAGCACCAGTCTACAGATATCGCTTGACCGAGTATGTCTGCACCGTCTAATGCTTCACGGGCACTCTGAAAATAATTTATATACTTAGTGGATATATCTACATTTACTGAGATTAAATTAAAAACAATTTAAGAATTAAATAAGTCTAAAAAGCTTCAGAGTTTATCGCCTTGATTTTCAGCAAATACAAACTTTCAAACCATTTTTAGAGTCACACTCTGTGTTAAGTTTATAGATGATAGCTCAGTGGTAGTGAAGTCGGATACTAAGGCAAAGCTCGTGGATTAGAATCCTACAATGAGCTTGTGCTTTCGGTGTAGAAAACATTGTGAGGAAACCATAGCACAGTGGTAGGGTACTTTGTTTGTAGTACTCGCTACAAAAAAAACGTCAAAAAAAAAACAATTTTCATCTATACTAATATTATAAAGTTTGTGAGGTTGTAGGGGGTAATCTCTGGATCTACTGAACCGATTTAGAAAATTCTTTTACCAATAGAAAGCCACTTTATTTTTGAGTGTCATTTGCTATAATTTTATCCTGGAAAAAGATAAGATCCCACGGGAACGCGATGGACAGCTAGTAATATCAATAAATGTGAATCTCACCGCAGCTTGTTTGTAAGTCTCATATTCCACTAAAGCGTATCCCTTGAGGAAGCCAGTGCGCCGATCCAGGTTCAAATGTATGTTCTTTATCTCACCAAACTCTGAGAATTGGTTCTGAAATTAACATAATAATTTACTTCACTTCACTTCTTGTTTGATTGGCATCAGATGCGTTTTTTACACAATTCCGCCAGTGTCAGGGTGTTTGAACATAAACGATGGAGATTGATCGGTAGGTCCAATAGGTCGTGGGTTCGAATCCTACAATGGGCTTGAGCTTTCGGTGAAGGAAAACATCGTGAGGAAACCATAGCACAGTGGTAGGGTACTTTGTAGTGCCCGACTGGCTGGCTACCACCCTCAAGTTGAAAATCTGTCGCCAAGCACCTATTGGTGTGTTCCGACAGTTGCACTTGAGAGCCAGTTCACATCTAGGCTTTGTGTGCTTACCATCTTAGGCCACATCATCACTTACCATAGGTAGTGAGATTATGGTCAAACACAAGCCTATCCAGAATTTAAAAAAAAATGTTGGTAAGGGAACATAAATATAGGATAATTAGTCCTGAAAGAAAAGTCCGTCAAGTGTGAGTCGGACTCGCGCACTGAGGGTTCCGTACAAACTTGTAGGTATGTAAATAGTTAGTTCAAAACAGGAATCTAGTCCCGAAGTTTTTTTCGATTTGATTTTTCTTTCTAATGTTATTACTTTACTGTTTTCAGATTTAATAATAATCCTTTACTTGTGCTACATGACATTACATCTTGCCAAATTTCGTTGTTCTAGGTCAATGAGAAGTACGCTATAGGTCAGTGTCTCCATATAAAAATAAAGGATTACCGTGTTGCCAGGGTCAAAATACGGTGTTTTACGGTGTGTCAGTTAAAAATTTACCGTAATTACCGTGTAATGTTTAAGTGTATGGTAAAATTGGTAAATAAGTAGATAAAAAACAAATTTAAATGGAATTTAAAAGCAATAATTAAATTACAATCAAAATTTATTTTTTAAAACCTACTTATTATTAATTGTTACATGTTTCAAATTTTTTGTAATGAATTTAAACCTACTTACTTATAAAAAACTAGTTCCTTAATCCGAATCTAAGACGACAATTTCTTTTTCGTAAATAGAAGCATTCATTTTGAAAATCAACAGTCTAATTCGATTCCAACACAACTAAAATGCGATTGTACTTAGCACTCGTAACTCATAGCATCGGTACATACCCACCCTACCTTACCTAATTTACTCACACTGACCAAACTGAAAATGTTGTTTCATTCTTTCTTTTCCATAGCGGTAAATAAGGACGAAAATAAAATAAACCGCGAAGGTGTGACCGTCGATGTGTGAGTAAAAGTAGCCTACATAAAAAGTAAACAGTAGGGGTTTTGCCCTGAACTAGGTGCTGAGTGTTGCCATCTAAAATTTTGTGTTTTAAAAAGTTACGTTTCGTTACACGTAATCAAAAAAATATCAAAAATGCGAAAAGTTATTCATCACCTTATTACGGTAGAATTACGACACGGTAATGCACGTTTACCGTTGACCGTAGATTATGTCAGATTACGGTGCATCTACGGTAATTACCGTGTATATGGAGACACTGCTATAGGTTTTCCCTTGCAAATCAAAATATGTGTTACAAACAGAAGATACAAAAAACATAGTATTCATATAACCTGTATGTCCTCTTCTTGTGCCTCTTCATGCACATTGCTCACAAACAAAATCCAACCCTCCACCGACCGCTGAGGTCCTGGTGTGTTGCCATCACCTTCAGGAGCTAGGCTGTCATATCTGTAAGTATAATAATATTCATTATTACTCTTTTTCTAAATTTTGAATAAGCTTGTGGACTACACAACCTAACCATGGTAAGTGATTATGTGGCCAAAGGTGGTAAGCACACAAAGGCTAGATGGGATCTAGCTCTCAAGGGCACCTGTCAGAACACATTGATAGGTGCTTGGCAGATTTTCAACTTGAGGGTGGTAGCCAGCTAGGGGTATTATGGGGATTGGAGTTGAGGGAATTGGGATGGGTTGACTGAATTTGTATTTTATTCTGGTTTTTGTACATATATTTATTATTTACTGTAGATACTAATTTAATTTTAAGTTTACATTTAATTATCGATTCAGCAGTAAGTCTTAACATCTTTTCATTCATCCCTTCACTTGTCACGCTTATAGTTTAGTTAAATGTATTTTAAGATCCTAGTACCCGAGTTACACGAAAAAACGCTTTTTTCTTACGTGGCGAATTATGCCAGTTCAATCAGTATTGTTCCAATATTATTATCACACACAAATTGTGGTGTATCTTTGAGTGTGTAAATTTGATGGTAATGATCATGGTTTGGATGGTTTTTAAGGGCTATTATTTACCTTCCCCTGTTTCCCCTCTCTACAGCACCCCCACTCCCCGCTTCGTTTCCGAATCCACGCCCCTTGCGTTTTCGCGCTTTTTCCTTCAATCTTGCGATCCCCTCTGAAAATTAAATAATATAACTTCATAATACAGTCATTCACGCATACATCGTTTATGTAAACTGAAATGATATTTAAACAGTAAACCACGAAATGAGTTCATAAAATATTGGAAAGTAACCTAAAACACAGTACAATTTTCATTTGAAATATGTCTGATTTTAGTAGTGGTACTTTCTTTACAAATTCTTAGAACATAATCAAGCTGTGTCATCTAATCATAATCCCAATTTTAAGCGAATAAACAAAGAAATTGTGAAAAGAAAATTACATACGTTCCCCATCTTCATCGACCTCAAATTCCTCCGAATTCTCAATATCCAATACATCCGCCATGTTTATTTATTTTAATTAGGAGGCAATGAATAAATTAAACACACGTATCACGCTAGAAATTACTCAAATTCAAAGATTCGCATGAAAATCTATAATAATTTATAACACTTGCTTGCGTTGCGTGCTTTTCAACAACAAATACAATGTTGCTATCCCATATTTTTTTATTCCCCTCACTCAGTTTCCATGGAAAGTTTCCCCAAGTATAACCAACTATTCTCACAGTTTTCCCCCCAAATGGTAAATATAATCGGCAAGCTACGCAAGCAAGCGTATATTTTCATAGTATAAAATATTTATTATTTATCTAAATTCTCTAAAAATTAGTAACTTCAATAATAGTGTTACACTACATTCATGATTTTTGAGCGGATCCTTGATTTGGATACCCATTCCAATCTCAAACAAACATTTGTTTCGATATCGGATATGTTTGATGTTTTCAATATTTTAATTTTTTTAACTTTTAACCTTTCGACCAGAATCTCATGGCAAATGGGGAAATAAAAATGTGTTGTGTGCAATACTGGGGGAAAATGGATTAAACGATCTTGATACTGTTTAATTTTTATTTATGTTATTAGTATTAATGAACATGAAGTATATATATATTATGTATGTGTATGAAGAATGTTGTATTACATCGGGTTTTTGGCATAGGCAAAAATGACATGAAAAATAAAAGAGGTATTTATTATAAATTGCTCTTCCAGCATTTCAATTATTCTACATGCATGATGAAATCATTTTCAATTTTCTTTACATGTTAACGACATTTATTTATGTAGATTATTTTAACACATAAATCACTGACATTATAAGCTATTTTACCACCGAGGTGGCCTGAGACAAGAGCAGTAAAATCGTTAACTTATAGCCAGCCGATTTTGCCATTCCTCTGCCCCAATGAGGATCCGTAACGTTTTTAGTCTAGAATGCAGATTTATAGAGCTAAGAAATCTTTAACATACAGTGCAAAAATTTTTGTTCTACCATAAAAATTGACGTTATGACCGAATTACTAGCGAAGTGCACCGCACCGTGGCCTTCGCGGTAGCTGAAACGTCACAGTGACGGTCGCTGCCAGTTAGCCGTTGGCAGCGATAAGGCGCGCGGTGTGTTGTTTCTTTAATAGCGAATTTTAAAACAAATAAGTGTCCAATTTGTGTCTAATTTACTTTTTTAACTATGTATAAATATTGTATAGTGCCGAAATTCTATTAAAACGCCAGAAAAACCTATTTTTTAACATGCCGAAAGACCCAAACCATCGTAAAACTGACTGACTGACTAATCTATCAACGCACAGCTGAAACCACTGAACGGATTTCGCTGAAATTCGGCTCGCAGATAGTTATTATGACGTAGGTTTCCGCTAAGAAAGGATTTTCCAAAATTCACCCCCTAAGGGGATGAAACGGGGGTCCAAATTTTGTATGTAACTCAGTCATTTTTAATTTGAAATGAATAAAATTTAGTATTTAGCCTCTTAATATGAAATAATAAAACATGGATTTAAGAATTTTTTGAATTTCAACCCTTGAAGGGGTAAAAAGGGGTGTTAAAGTTTGTATGAAAAATAAATTGTTTATTATCAGAATTACTCAAAATTTTGTATTTATGCTCTTCAATCAAATTAAAGATCCAAATTAACCGTTTTTTTGTTATTTCAACCCTTAAAGGGGTGAAAAGGGCTGTTAAAGTTTGTATGAAAAATATTTTTTTTACTATCAAAATTGCATGTAAATAAGGATTTTTCAATTCCAGTTAAATTTTGTTTGATTTTTTTTTATACAAATTGAAATTTAGTATTTATGCTCTTCAATAAAATCAAAGAAACATGTTTTTAAGGATTATTTAAATTTTACCCCTGAAATGGATAAAAAGGGGGTGTTAAGGTCTGTATGTTTGTTTAATCGTGTAGTCCACGCGGGCAAAACTGCTGGGGAAAAACTAGTAAATAAATAAATCGGAATCAAAAACTTTTTTATTTATCGGAATTTTCCCTTTACTTGTGCTGTAAAACCTTGCTTTTAACCAAAATTGACAATTCTAGATCAACCGAAAGAGCCCTATAGGTTTTGGGTCGAAAACCTATATGGTAGGTCCCGTTGACCTATGTAGAATCACGAAATTTAGCAAAAAGCACAGCACAATTTAATAAAAAAAAGTAGGTAGTAATTTAATGTTAAATAATGAAGTTCTCAATCTTGTCGAATCAACCAAATTTCTAGGGATCACTTTAGACTCGAAACTTCAATGGGGGACCCAAATATCATCTGTAGCAGGGAAACTCAGTTCGGCGGCTTATGCAGTTTGGAAAATTAGACAGCTTACTGATGTAGATACAGCTAGAATTGTATATTTTAGTTATTTTCATAGTGTTATGTCTTATGGCATCTTGCTTTGGGATAAAGCTGCTGATATAGAAACAATTTTTGTTTTACAAAAGAGGGCTGTGCGAGCTATTTATAACTTGGGGGCTCGAACTTCTCTCAGAGATAAGTTTAAAGAAACTGGCATACTCACGGTTGCATCTCAATGTATTTATGCAAATATATTATTTGTGCATCAAAATATTAATCTTTTTGTAGAAAAAAGTGATATGCACTCGATCTATACTAGAAATAAGCACCAACTTGTGACCTCTGCTTATAGACTTCAGAAAGTGCAAGGATCATTTTTAGGACTGGGTGCACGCTTCTATAACAGAATCCCAACTGCAATTCTAGATATGCCTTTGCAAAAATTTAAAGATTGTATTAAAACTGTTTTGGTAAAAAAGGCTTACTATAATATAAATGAATATTTTAATGATGATAATGCTTGGTAAATTTGTAACATTTGTGCGATTGAATATTGTTATGTCGCGGAATGTTAGATATACACTATTATATTGCCTAATTTTACAAACCGTGTTAGTAGTAACAGTGATAACATGTTGTGTGTTTTAATTCGTTTTGTTTCTTTTTGTTTGGAGCAAGCTTAAGTTAGTCATGCTCGCTTTAAGACCTTTGCTTGCGGCGGCGTCGTGTGGCGGGTCGCTCACTTCCCTATAAAATGTGCGAGGAGGGCGATGGCTGCCATACGCGTCATACTTGTGAACAGGTGCTGCTTGTGGGGGCTGGTCTGCTTGAGTTTGTTGTTTATTAAGTCAGTCATAATTAAATTCTATAGATTACTATTTTTGCCGCCATAACACGCAAATATTGTCAGTAAGACTAGATAAATAATAATTATTGAATGTAATAGGTGTAAGTTGTTTTTGAAAAGAGTAATTGCTGAGTTTATTGCCGGCTCTTCTCAGCAAAAACAACCTTCCAAACCGAGCATTTAGAGTCTGACTATTCATAAGTGCCTGTGAAGGCCTATTTGGATGAATAAACAATTTCATTTCATTTCACAAATAAAGGAAAAATTCCAAAATATACAAAAAAAGTTGAAAATTAAAGGCTGTCTCCATACATACATAGTCACCAGCAATTAAGATAGACCTCTGAGTTGGATCGGCGCTCATACAATTTAGAGGTCTAGCTTAATTGGCACCAACCTCAAATAAGGTAATCGAAATCGTAATCGAAAAAAATAATTAAAAAATCCTTGAAACTCCATTACCGGGATGAACGAACTATTTACAAGTTTGTACGGAACCTTTGGTGCGCGAGTCCGACTCGCACTTGACCGGGTTTTTTTTTGCTTTATTATCGATATTTTTGGGATTAGAGCTGTTAGGGTCCCATTTTTAGATGTTTTAAGTTATGTTTTAAGGCATGTCAATTAATAGAAATGATTAACAAAAACAGAACCTACTACTAACAGCTTAAAAATACTGCCCGAGAATGGTTAGAATTAAATAATTTTAACCAAGTGTTTTTAACTTTGAAGTACTTTTTATAAAAAAAATATGGAATATTCGGCAAATGATTTTAAAAACTTCTACGTCTCTTTAGCTATTCAAAAAGGTATAACACATGCTATTAAATCGGCAAAACATTGACCAAATACCAGTTTACCAGAACTAAGTGCTGGCCGGCCGCACTCAGTTCCCTCACAGTGACGTCACACGCACCCGCGTACATTAGCTTTCAGCGACAGGAACGGCATATGTTTATTACTTCATATCTTCGTAAGTAATGGTCCGATTTGGATAATTCAAAAAGATATATCATTCTGAAGTCATAAAGAAAAACGTGGAAAGTTTTATTGAATTTGCTATAACTTTACTGATCCTCATTGGTGAAAAAGCTTCTACTGTTAATAATTTAACGTCACTTGCAGGCCTATTTACATTTTTATCAGCAACTTTTTGCTTAATCATACCCCAAATATTTTTTATGGGATTCAATGTGCAATGATAAGAGCCTTAAAACTTAGTGACCGAGCAAATCCTTCTGAACTGTATATAATTATTTTACTTTATTCCTAATTAACTCTGAATCGAAACTGTCCAAGTTGATTTTCTTCTTCCCCTCTCCTCTTTTTATCAGGCGTGGAAAATACACTATCATTTGATGTACCCTTACCTACGATTCACCGTATTGTAGTACTGGAAACCCATATAAAGAAGCTACAATTAAGTTTGTAAGAAAAAGATAAAATAAACTAAAAGTATCAAAACAACTCAGTCCGACTTACTCGTAGATTTCGTATGGTTTGACAAGTGAAAATTAACATTGCCATATAAAAATCACAATATTTTATTATTTTTTTATGCCATCAGATTCTGGTAGGGCTATACCAATCTTTCACACTATACAGAAAATGTAAAAATTGGTTACCAAGTACAGCATACAGTCATTTTTTTACTAGAGAGCGATATTCAGACATAAAGGCACTCGATCACACTGACGCTGAACTTACATCTCCCGGCAAGAAAATAGCAAGGATTTTTTTTAATTGAGAATTTTATTTTCTAAGAATTAAAAAGTGTTGAAACAAAATTACATATCCACTTACAGCCTCAGTTTATAGCACAGAGCATCTTCTATCTCTACCTTATGGTATTATTGTGCTGCTGTCGTAGGTCTGCTTTAGGGCTTAAACCAAAGAGTATTTTTTTTAATTTTTTTATTCTGGATAAGCTTGTGTTTGACCACAATCTCACCATGGTAAGTGATGATGTGGCCGAAGGTGGTAAGCACACAAAGCTTAGATGGGAACTGGCTCTCAAGTGCAGCTGTTGGAACACACCGATAGGTGCTTGGCGACAGATTTTAAACAAACTGTCTTTGCTTCTTCTATGTGTTTTATTAAAGCGAATACCTCGCGGAGCACGTTTCTGTGTGGCTTCAGCTTTATGTCTATCTATAGACAAAATTCTTAGCCAGAATTCGCAGAGTGCTTGGGAAGAACTGCTCACATTTTCTTACAGGGTGCTGCATGTTCCTAATCGCCAGCAAAATGAGATCTCTCTAACTCAAAAAATAAAAAATAATTGTTCACATCCAGAATTGGCCTCAATTCCAATATATTCGAAAAGTCAATTTATCAATCAGGCAAACCCTATTAGAAAAATTGAAAATAAAGCCAACGACGGCGATTTCAAGGGAGCAGCACAGCTTTTATTTTCAAGCGATGTTGTCGCTGCAGACACACCTGAAACCCTCTGTGCTTTAAGGTCTAAACATCCACCTCCGCTCCCAAATATAATTTTTCCGGATCCCCCTTCATCTGACCAAACCAGTCTAAATTGTACCTCCAAAGATCTTCTAAATGTAATTTTATCCTTTAAACCTGGCTCTGCTGGCGGCCTCGACGGTTTTACACCACAGCATTACAAAGATCTTGTTTGTGGTGCCGCCGGGGACGCTGGCACTAAATTGTTATCGAGATTAACCTCTCTTATAAATTTTATGTTGGCAGGAAAGGTGCCGAGCCCCATCACCGAGATCATTTATGGGGCCAACCTTTGCGCCCTTTCCAAAAAAGACGGTGGTATAAGACCGATCGCGGTGGGTAATACTATCCGTCGTATGGCTTCCAAAATTTGCTGTCGTCACATTCTCCCGATAGCTACTGATTTATTTCAACCAATTCAACTTGGTTTTGGCTCAAAGGGAGGTTGTGAGGCAGCGGTACATGCGGCTCGGACCTTTCTTTTAAATAACGGAGGTGATGTTCTGCTTAAGGTTGACATAAAAAATGCATTTAACTCTGTCGATAGGGCCGCTATGTTGACACAAATTAGGGATATTTGTCCTGACATATATTCTTACTTGTGGCAATGTTATGGCCATCCTACAAAACTTTTTTATAAAACACAACCGATCATTTCCGGTGTAGGTTGTCAGCAGGGCGATCCTCTCGGTCCTGCCATTTTTAGTTTGGCCATTCAACCAATCATATCTAAATTACAGTCTAAATTTAATGTTTGGTATCTAGACGATGGAACTCTTGGAGGTGATGCGACTTCTGTTATCAGAGATTTAAAATCTCTAACTGAAAAATTTAAAAAAATTGGTCTTGATTTTAACTGCTCCAAATGCGAGATCCTAGTTTCAGATTCTGTTCCTGAATCTGAGAAATCCAAAATTATTCAAGATTTTAATGATTTGGCACCAAATATTAAATTAATCTCAAGGGATTCGCTTCTTCTTCTCGGAGCCCCCGTCTTAGATGAATCCATTCCTGGGTTTTTTGAGCAAAAGATACAAAATTTTAATGAATCCTCTCATCGACTTTATGACATAAATGCGCATTATGCATTTTTTATTGTACGACTATGTCTTTTTGTGCCGAAGTTTACGTATTTACTCCGCTGCACCCACTTATTCAAATTCGATCAATTATTAGAAACTTTGGACAACATGATCAAAATTTCTCTTTCTAAAATCCTAAATTGTTGCCTAGACGACAACAAAGTGTGGTCTCAAGCCACCCTACCCGTACGATATGGTGGCCTAGGAGTGCGTAAAATTTCTAGCGTATCACTGCCGGCATTTCTGTCCTCGGTATACAGTGTGAGTGACCTCGTCAGATCTGTTTTGGAACCAACTATTGGATCTGTTGAGGTTTCTTACCTATCCGATGCCAGAAATGCTTGGCAGGTAGCTTGTCCAGGCACAAATATTCCGACTTTGAGTCACTCTCAGAGAGAATGGGACAAACCTCTTTGCGAAAAAACTTGGCAAATTTTATTTTCTGATTTTTCTACTGATTCGGACCGGGCACGTTTGTTAGCTGTCTCTCAGAGTGAATCAGGTCACTGGTTGCAAGCCATTCCATCTAGTAATATCGGGACTTTGTTAGACCGCATAACATTAAGCTTGTGCATTTGTCTTCGTCTTGGTTCCAGGTCCAATCATCCTCGCTGTGGGGATCTTGTCAACGAGCTCGGCCATCATGGGCTTTCGTGTTCTCAAAGCGCCGGTCGTATTTCACGCCACGTGGCTCTTAATGATATTATCCGTAGGGCTCTTGTTGTCGCCGGCGTGCCTTCTGTACTCGAACCAGTCGGTATTTCGCGTGGCGACGGCAAGAGGCCGGATGGTATGACTTTGATCCCGTGGAGTGTCGGCAAGCCGTTGGTGTGGGATGCCACTTGTGTCGATACACTTGCGCCATCTCACTTACCGGTGACTTGTAAAGCCGCGGGAGCGGCTGCGAAAGGTGCGGAAAATTCAAAATTCAAAAAGTACGCCTGTATTGGTCCAAATTATCAATTTATGCCTTTTGCGGTTGAGACCATGGGTCCGTGGGGGTCTGAAGCTCGTCGTTTCGCAAATATTTTATGTAAAAAATTAATCGAGGCCTCGGGTGACCGGCGGGCGGGGAGCTTTTTCCGCCAACGCATCAGCTTGGCCATCCAAAGAGGAAACGCTGCCAGCCTTCTGGGAACCTTGCCGATCGGCAGCAGCGGCAGCCTCGAAGAAGTTTTTTATGTATTGTAATTGTACATTTGCATGTATTTTTTGTACATTTGTTGTATATAATTGTAATTCATTATTTAATTTAATAGTACGTGATTATCTTTGAGTATTAAACCACTAAATGTGATTCTACTGCTGTAATGGCAGCAGAGTTTTGCTGCTGGTTAATTCAAAAATAATTTAAAAAAGAAAGAACCAACTTCTTTTAGTAACTGTCAGTTGTTGAAAATGTTATACGTCATAAATTTATATAAGCAATGACAATAATTTGATTTTAATTAAACAAATATTTTTATATTTATAAAATTTATAATGAGTGTTTATAATTTTTGGGATAAGGATATAAAAGAGCCAAAATTAAAAACCACCCTTTCATCAGAATGGACATTTCAATCACTTGTAGCTACTCCTCGTTCCACATCACCACAAACTAAATCAGAAGATTTATTATTTAACAAATACATTGATCTTATTCATTCAAAATCAAACATTTCAACGGAGGCTAAGCAAACGGAACAATTAAATAGGCCTTTCGACTTCTTCGATGATGAAGAATTTGCATTTGGCATAAATATACTAAACAATAATGTAGCCTGTGTTGGGGATAATATAACAAAACTTATTCAAATGGGTAAGCAATACAAACAAATATGCATTTGTATTTTTAAAGTTGTGTGATTACATAATTGCACAAAATAGAATCAATTTACTATGACAGTGCCATTAGTAGTATTATCGTAATATTGCAGTGAGCGATTTTACACTTAGCTTTTGTCTGCGAGTGCGACTACGTCAACGTGAAAAAAAAACTACTTACAATAAGAAGATCTATATCTAGATCTATGTCTGTAAAAAGATATACCTATATAAAATACTAGCTGTCCTCCGCGGTTCCATCCGCGTTCCCGTGGGTCTTTATTTTTTCCCAGTATTAAAATATAGCCCATGTTACTCAGGGATAATGTAGCTTTCTAATGGTGAATTAATTTTTGAAATTGGTAGAGTAGTTTTTGAGTTAAATCTTAATAAACAAACAAACAAAAAATCAAATCTTTTCTCTTCATAATATGAAAAAGACTATATTTTATTGATTATGAATACATAAAAGAATATAAATTATAAACTAATAATAATAAAATAAATACATGTTAAAACTGAAGCTCACTAAAATAAATTAAAAAGTTAGGCCCCCTTGGTATGGTTCCGAAGATGCTGGCAGCCTTTCCTTGCTGTATCGCAGTGCTGATACGTTGTGCGAGGAAACTGCCAGGTCTTCGGTCCCCAGTAGAAAAAAAAGCCTATTAGTCAGCTCTTTAAAAGAACTGGCTAGCGCCAGGACCCCAGAACCAATGGTCTCGTCACCGAAAGGAATATAATTGTATTCAGTGCCGAGACCGCAATATTTTTGTATTTTTAATTTTTCAGCCGCTTCAGCCGCTGCGCCTGCTTGAATGCTGGTTATATTAGTTTAAGGCATAGTAGCGAGTTAAGTAATTTTTTATTGTGGAAAATAGGTAGTTTGTTAGTATTGTTTGTTTTGTGACGTGAGAGCGAGTTGCAAGTCACACACACGTCTTAGGAGTAAATATGTTCCTTGTCATCGGCGTTTATTAAGTCACGTGTATGAATCCATCTTGCGATTTGTGTGTGTGTGAGCATTCCATGCTGGCAGTCAAGCGGGCAGCACTGTATCTGTCTGTCAAATTGACAGTGTCAATCGATCAAAGTGACAGCTAAAACTAGAGAGATTTATTAGCGAGATTGTTCTATCTATATCTCTTGGAATTTTTAATATTTTCTAAATATTTATCGCTGTTTCGGATAACATAAAAACAATGCCAGAATTTCCAATAATGGATTCTATCATTACATCAATCAACGGTATGGTATATTGCTTAATAATTTTAATTGCGGTACTAAATTTGGTTACATAATTTATGTTTGGAGAATTTATAAAGTTTTGTTTGACACATATTTAATTTTAGCCACGAGATGCCCTAAATAACATACTTTGCTGCTGTTACATCATTTCAAGGATTGTTGCCTTCGAATGTTATAGAAATATGAAAATCGAGGAATCTTTTGTATTTGGTATACTCATAAAATAATTTGTTTGCAATTATGTTTTTCTTTGTGTGTTTTGAAGGACGAATGCGGTTTTCTGTTGAATATTCTAACCTTCCAGCAATGTTTTTTTTGTAATAACCTTACCATAAAGGGACCTGCCTGCCTGCGTGATAAAGAAAATGAATCATTGAAATTGCAACTAGTACTGCATTTTCATTTTTGATAAATCTGATAAGATTCTGATAAAATTTGAAGCCTTTAAAACCATCTTTCAAGTATAAATGATTGAACTACTTTAGTTTTTTCTGAATATATTTAACAATAACGTAATCAATTTAATATCATTATTACAATACCCATTTATGACTGGACATTTTGTATTAATTCCTGTAAATAACCATTACAATTATAATTGTTTGATAAATGATAATCTGCAGCTCCAAACGTAGCCCTTTTTTTAACCCAATTTGACCTTAAATTGGGATAAAAAAAATACACATAAAATAACTCTGTTCTGTCAGTAAACAACACAGTTAAGCATAATGTGTTGGTTGATAGTTGTTTTTGACACTAGTAAATTAGTGTTTTACCTCTGAGAGACAAGATGAGGTGGTAGGCTATGGAAGAGGCCTTTGTGTCTAAGTTACACGCTGATCAGGAAATACAATACTAATTAATAACATTTCAGTTCATAAATAAAGGCTATTATTATTATTTTATTACACCAATAAACATCAAATGTCACAATCAATAATACATATTAAAAAAAAATTCAGCACAAGAGCCATGGCCAGACAACGTGAAGTTGTTCCAACCATACGAAGTGGAGCAGATATTACTTCCCGATAATGCCAGCTGCCTTGCTGTACAGGCTTTCCTGAAGGTATGTCTTAACAACTGCCTGTTCTGTTGTCAATTTGCAGACACCTAGTTTAGTATATAGTTATGTTTACTGTGTTTCTTTGGGCACAGATTAGATTATAGTTATTACGTAACAGATATATCAGTCCTAAACAAAAGCTAAAAAACCTATGTTATATTAGCCTACAAAAGATGATGCATGTAGAAACGTACTCGCGCGCCAAGAATCGAGAGTTTTTTTTAAATTCTACATAGCTTGTAGACAATCTCACCATGGTAAGTGATGATGTGGCCGAAGGTGGTAAGCACACAAAGCTTAGATGGGAACTGGCTCTCAAGTGCAGCACCCTTCTACTGTGCTATGGTTTCCTCACAATGTTTTCCTTCACCGAAAGCTCAAGCTTTGTATTGTAGGATTCAAACCCCCAACCTTGGCCCGGTATCCGACGTCACTACCACGTGAGCTATCATCGCCTTAAATTTCCCTAGCGATTCCCATTAATCACGTGAGTTAGAACACCACGTAAGAAAGGTGCAGTGTGCGCGCTTAGTACTGTTTGCGGCGGCAAATTGCCGGTCGGCTCGCCGGCGATCCACTTAGCGGTAGACACTTACAACGATGCATTGCGCGAGCGACGGATGATTTTCTATGAAGGCCTTGATTTCCTCTTTCCTATTGCTCTAAGTTAAGTGTGCTTCACTTGCTTTAATAAAACAATTTCATTACAGATGTGTAACCTTCCATTTGAAGTAGAAATGCGTTGGAACGCAGAGTTCATGTCACCATCAGGCCGAGTACCGTTCATAAAGTGTGGAGCCTTTGTAGTGTCAGAGTTGGAGCCAATTGTGCAGTTTGCAGCCAATAAGGGTGTCTCGTTATGTAACAGACTCTCCACAGAGGAGAAAGCTGAGATGAGAGCCTATATGAGCCTTATTACTAATGTACTGGTCAATGCAGAGGTAAGTACAAATGCAAAGAATTTTATACCAATTTCTGTAAATTCTATTTTAATTCATGTTTCTTTCTTATTTTTGTGGTATAGCAGCAATTTTAGCAGTAAACCACAAAGTTTTGTCCGAAATACTAAAGGTCCACAACAATAAAAATAATAATTAAACATTATTGGCTCATAACTAAAAATTCCCGTCTAATTTACATAGCTATTGTTCCTACTAAAAGAAAGATCCACTGCAGAAAAAGAAAATTATATTGTCCTACCGGAAACCGTTTCATTCATTGTCGCCCGCCGCACGCCGTTAGTCGATGACAATCGACTAACATCGATTATCGACTAACATCGATTATCGACTAGCATCGATTATCGACTAACATCGATTATCGACTAGCATCGATTATCGACTAACATCGATTATCGACTAGCATCGATTATCGACTAACATCGATTATCGACTAAACTGAACAATCGACTAGTTCGATTAGTTTTAGTATTAATCGCCCATCGCTACTACTGAGCTATCATCGCCTTGTTTGATTGACAGTTGTACATATCGTGGGTGGATGAAGCTACGTACACGGCGGTGACTCGAGCGCGCAACTCGTCCGTATACCCTTGGCCACTCGGGTGGCTTCAGACGCGCGCTAAACGCAACGCAGTCGCTAAACGCCTCAAAGCGTTGCACTGGTACGACAAGACCTTGGATCAGGTGTTGGCTGATGTAAGTATTTACGCTTTGGTTATTCCCCCTATAGGGTAGCGAAGAGTGCGGTGGCTGCCACACGTGTCTTATTTGTGAACAGATGCTGCTTGTGAGGGCTGGTCTGATTGACTTTGTTGCTAAGTACTGTAATTTTTCATGTGAGCAGAATTTCAGAAAATACGATCTTATCTTAATCAAATATTTTTCCATACAAACATTTCACAACTTTAGACATAGAATTTTGAAAATCTTAAAACTACAATGTCTTGTATTTTGTGGCCCTTTCTTATCATTTTAAAGGTTTAAGTAATTTAAAAAAAAAAGGTATTTTCCATACAACTTTGTTACCCCCATTCTCCCCTATGATACTAGCATTTGTAGTGAAAACTAGATAATTAAATGGAAGCAAAATCTACGACATAATATCCAAACTGTGTTAATTCTCAAACATTTCATGTAACATTTCTAGGTGGAACAGTGCTGCAATTCTCTGAGCCAACGCCTCGGCGAGAGAGACTTTTTCTTTGGAAATACGTAAGTACAAAACTTAGTTTTAAACTACTTACGAATTGATTGCCATTCTGCATTTTGGACTTAAACTGTATATTTAAAACTCAGTGTGTTTTGATATGTTCTTCAGCAGCGTTAAATAACATCTAGAGTTTCGTTGCGGAAATTTTTGTACTTATTGATAATGTTGTTGTTCATGATAATGTTTATTATGATCGTGATAATGATTATTATGATCATGATTATGTTTTTTATGATCATGTTGTATATTGAAACAGATTACATTCGCTATGTAACTTAACTGTGTATTTAAGGAAGTTTATTGTAGGTAATAAGTATAGATAATAATATTTTTTTATTTATTTCTCATCATCAATGTGCCGCTTTTCTTATAATCTACGTACTAAATTGGTTTAGTTCCAAATAATTGACGCCGATAACCTTTCGCTTTTCTATCCTTTAATATATCGCAAGCACATTGGTTGGTATATATTACTTGGCTTAAGCAATATGTAGTAGTGCCTATTTTCATTAGTTCCACCGTAATTGCCCCAAAATCCACATCAAATCTATCTTAACTTTCCTACTCGTCCCCAGTCCATCACCTCTAGACGCACTTGTGTTCGGTCATATGCGCGCGCTTCTATCATCTTCGGGTCCTAGAACAGCGATAATGATCAAACCAGTCACCAGCGTGTTGTTGAAACACATGATCAGAATGGTTAATGCGACAAAGATGCAGTTAACGGTATTTTCAACCATCTTTTTAGTATTCTTTTTATAAATTGTGAATTAGATATCCTTGTGGGGGAGCCTTTGTCCAGCAGTGGACATTTTCCGGCTGATATGATGATATGAATAAGTAACTAAAAGGAATAGCGAAAAAATTTCAAAGCAGTCTCAGGGCCGATTTGATGAAAACTAAAACTGCATCATAAAAAAATTGAATTCTGTATATCGTTGGGCATTTTACCATTCGCAACATACACAAACTTACTATTACCTATCGTCATATACAAAAGTATTTGGCCATTTTTAAATCACTTTCCCGAAATCATATGCCTTCCTAAAATTCCTCTCCCAAACATTCCATCCAGGCTCAAGAAGAGTACCTCCTCAAACAAGCATTCCAAATCGGCCAACGTCGTTTATCTCCAGAACGTACTATATCCGAAAGGAGCACGAGGATCAAACGATCCAAAATGTGTTTGAGAAATACCAGCAGAGATAGTGTTGCGTATAATGGAAAGGATGTTTTTGGCAAGTATTCTTTATTATATAATGGGCTCGTAGGATATGGGTGAGAGGGCTAGCTGGGTGGTTGGTAAGAACACCTACCACGCCATGGATCGTGGGTTCGATTCCCCACTCAATAGAACAACTCTTGAGAATCTGGTAGTAGTAGTAGTATGTCAGTAATATGGTTTCCATAGTACAAGCTCCGCTTATTTTGGGTTTGAATGGCCGTATGAATGTCCCAGGATATTATTATTATTCTCTTTTATGCTAATCCTACTAATCTTACTAATATTATAAATGCGAAAGTTTGGATGGATGTATGTTTGTTACTCATTTACGCCAGAACGGCTGAACGGATCTGGATGAAATTTGGTATAGAAATAGATTATAGTCTGGAATAGCACATAGGCAAATTTTTATCCCGGGAAAAGATAAGATCCCTCGGGTACGCGGGTGGAACCGCGCGGAACAGCTAGTATTATAAGTGTGAAAGTTTGGATGGATGGATGTATGTTTGTTACTTATTTACGCCAGAACGGCTGAATGGATCTGGGTGAAATTTGGCATGGAGATAGATTATAGTCTGGAATAGCACATAGGCTACTTTTAATCCCGGGAAAAGATAAGATCACTCGGGAACGCGGGTGAAACCGCGCGGAACAGCTAGTCTCATATAAACCCTATTTTAACTCCCTTAAAACGAATTCAGGTTTCAAACCATTCGCCTCCAAACAAATAATAATAATGACATCGAAGAGTGGAGAACTTACCTGCGAATATGACACAAAAACGAAACTCGACCAACAGGTGATTCACGACAGCCGTTGCAGATTTATGGTCGAGATAATCGATGAATTAATCGATAAGGTCGACGAAATAGCATTCGATTTCAGCGAGAAATCAGACTTTGATAATGAGAAAATCGATTTTGAAGTTATAGCCTTTCCTAATCACAAAACCGGGTCGAATTATGGTAGTATCGATGCTAAAAATGATTATCTAGATACTATTGATGAAATTGACGTCAGTGATTCTGTATATTTGGAGAAAGAAGATGAGGTAAATGCAAATGATGACGGTGTATGTGACCATGATTATGATGATTATGAACATGATAACGGTGTATGTGAACATAATAATGATGTTTGTGATCACGATAATGATGTTTGTGATCACGATAATGATTGCGAAAGTGATAATGATAGTGATGGTTTAGGGAACGAGAAATTACTAGCTACAGAAACGTTGAGAGATGTTTTGAGGAGCACATGTATGTGTTCTGAAGCTGATTCCAGGTAAAGTATTGTTTGTTAATGACCATACAGTTATCGGACAGTCTTTTATTTTAATTCCCTCGGGAACGCGGGTGAAACCAAGTAAGGGCGGAAGCAAGAACTATATATATTCCACACGGGCCATATTAAGAGTTAAAATACCGGTCTAGTGCGAGTCGGACTCGCACACCGAGGGTTCCGTGCTTGTAGATTTTTTAAATTTTTTTTATTCTGTTTTTAGTATCTATTTGTTGTTATAGCGTCAACAGAATCATCTGTGAACATTTCAACTGTAGCTATCACGGTTCATGAGATACAGCCTGGTGACAGACAGACGGACTAGAGTCTTAGTAATAGGGGTTCCGTTTTTTCCTTTCGAGGTACGGAACTCTAAAAAATATTTAAAAAAAACTACAAAATTTGTACGGAACCCTCGGTGCGCGAGTTCGACTCGCACTTGACTGGTTTTTTTTATATTTCACAATCTTATACCATGTTAAATCAGCCAGCTCTCGCCCAAGCCCTCAATCAAGGTAGTGCCTTTAACATTTTTTTCTGTTTACAACAGTAGGAATAATAAAGAATTCAAGGATCCGTACACATCATTGAATTGCAGCGACGAAAAGATTTCATTATCTAACTCTGGCAAATCGGATGCTTTGAACACGCACTTTTCATCAGGTTTATCATTTATTTGTCATTATTTAATTTTGTTTATAACAAGGTAGGTACATCTTTACTGTAGTGTGTACATGAAATTAGATCAGAAATATGGATTAATCTATAATCTCTATAAAAGCGAAATACATCTCGAAATCTCGGAAAGTATAAACTTTGAATTTGGCAGATTCCTAATAGGTATTCGCTAAGAATGGGTGTAAATAGCCATTTGATCAATGTAGTCTTTAGACATTTGGCATACAGTATTTGATGTAATATTCTTTCAGTGGTGGTAGTTAAATTCAATCATATTACTACATACATAGTAATATTTATACAATGATATTATAAGTAAAAAGGGGTAGATAGGTTACCTACATTCGATAAAAAATTGGCCGAGAAATGGCACTCTTACTGTCACATAAATAACTTAATATTGCAATATTTACGGCACTTAATAAGTTAATTTTACATTAATTGTGTGTTAGCCTTTAATTGTATTTACACTATGATAGTTTTTACTCTATTCAAGTTTAGTTTCTAAGATGCTGTGTAATATACGTTGGCAAACCTAATAAATAAATAAATAAAATAAAAATATTTCATAACATACGATGGCATTTTTGGTTTTGGGTCACTTTTGGTTCACTTCACTTGGTACGTGAAGTGTATCCTTTGACACTTGTTGGATATGTCATAGGTACCGCGAAAAGGGCAGGTCTTCCACCGGGCTAGGTATCAATGCCCGGGGACTGCAGTCCAGCGTTTCTTGATGACAACTCGTATATCAAAGTGCCGAGAATACTTAGCGCGATGTAGGATTTGTGTGTCATATTTCATACGTCCATTTGTTGTGATGACGCGCTTCTATTACTTTCCGCTGACTCGACTCACATGTAGCGCTGTTACTATAGCCGCTACAACACGCGTGTTGTCGCGACGCGACACAGGTCAATGTAGGATAATTAGCCTCTTTTTAGCCTCCCACTTTCGGAGCGCTTATAACCTATATACCTTTTTACTTATAATATCATTGATTAGGTATCTATTATCTACTATTTTTATACAGAATCGATTGCGACCCTCAAAATACCGAACGACGAAGAGTTAGACGTAGAGAGTCTTCTGAATTACCTTCGCATGAAGAATGCGGCTTACAATAACTACCTTCACATTGCGGACATAGATTAAATACGCAATGAACCTTATTTCATAGAGGATAAAACCCAAGATTGAGTGTGTTTATTGAAAACTAGTGCGTTTTATATTTTATAGCATTGTAATTTATTTACAGAATTAAATTATTAAGTTTTTTATTTGATGTTGACGTTTTTATTTCATATGCAGAATGGCAATTTTAATGTGAGTTTATTTTTTAATTTTAACATATATGTCATTAGAATAGTCACTGTGTAGAAAGAGATGTAACCTGTTCTATCCATTTTTTTTTAAATGAAATTCTGGGACAGTCTTTAGTTATGTAGGTATAAATATGAGACATAAATTCGTTTTAGGTAAAAACCAATGTCTTTATTGATATTTATATATCTGTTTGTTTATGTTGCGCGTAATTATTTTGTCATTTAAATATCAATTTAGTACGTTTTCTTAGAATCTTATATCAACGTCAAAACCATTTATTCAGTTTAGGCCCTAGAAGGGCACTTATGAAGGTCGAATTACAGAAGTTACCACCGGTTCGGAAGTCAGCCTTCAACTGAGAACAACCGCAAGAAACTCAGCAAGGTTACATTTTTTAAATATTTTTGGACCATCTGACTATATTGGCTTTTTTTCATATGTTTAACAATTTTATTCTTAAACTAATACAAAAATACATAAAAAATTATAACCCGCATTAGTTACCTATATACATTACTTGTTAACAATAATGGATACATTCAAGATCCATTGGATTTTAGGGGAAGTTGTATATGTATAGTTGGATTAGATTTATAATTAGCTGGGTGATTTGACAGTAGTCGTATTAAATATTTCGTTACTCAGCAGTTATTTCTCAAATAATGACTATTATTGATAAAAGGTTATATGGTTTATATAAACAGTAATTATAAGGTACGATTTTTCACTCACTGGATAAACCTCGGATATCCTATTCGTCGGAAAGTCCATACAGAAACTGTTCTAATTTCAAATTAACAGCCAGATATTGCTAGCCATTGAAAAATCAGGTCTTAATGACTGCGCTCGCAACTGTCAGTTTTCTCCAGCTAATTAAAAGACCGACTTTTGAACCTTTTATTTTTATTTTCCAGCCCAACAGAACTAGACGCGCTTGTATTCGGGCACGTGTTCACTATAATCACAACTCGTTTACCGTGTCGCAAGCTCGCCGAAGTGGTAAGAAAACGGGAATCGCTCGTGTCTTTAGCTAAGCGGATCGACGAGCGCTACTTCAAGCGTACCTAGCGCGAGGTCTACAGGGATATATCGACAGCCTTCGCCAGCCCTTAAGTGCCCTGTCTTCTCCCTGTAGAATCCTTGGACTTGTGTGTTTTTTTTGAGCGTGAATTTTTTCTAATTAAACAGTCGTTTGGTTAGGAATGGTCGTGTATGTGACCTTTTGAGAAGAATTTTAATTGAAAAGTGTTTTTGTAAGGACGGTTGTGTTCTTAATGTTTTTATTCATTATTTTCGCGCTTTGTGTTTCTTAAAAAAGTAAAATTAATAATGTATAAAATCTGGTTTTTCGGCAGCTATTATGGGCTCATCCATACATTACCTCACACTTTCTTCCATGTTGATTTTATAAAAAAAACGTATTAAAATGGAAATAAAACTAAGTACTTAATTTCGGAACTGCTGTTTTAATTTAATAATTTCTAGATGTAAAATTGCAAAAAAAATGTGACGTCACATTAGTCTCATAAATGTGTCAAGGACGGGGAAGGTGTCTAAAAAGCATTAAATTCGTGTGACGTAGGTAATTTATGGATGGCCCCTAAGCTTGAAAGACAGTTTCAATAATAAAATCATCAACAGAGTAGTTTCATTCTTATTGCGTACGCGCACGATCTAATCTCCATTGTTTATGCGCGAAGAACAATTTAAGCGTGAAGATAATGAATATGCAACTTTATGTATTAATATAGATGGTACAGTATCGAATGCGTTTATCCTGTAGTTAAGACAATCACTCGATTAGCTAAACTCAATGTAAGTTTAATTGACGGGCCGGTTGGCGTGGTTGGTTAACACACTACCTATCACGCCGCAGGTCGTGGGTTCGATTCCCATCCAGGACATAATTATCTATTTAAGTGTGTATTTACAAAAAAAAGTAGTATATTAAAGGTAAGCGACGTCGGATACCGCGGCGAAGGTCGTGGGTTCGAATCCTACAATGAGCTTGAGCTTTCGGTGAAGGAAAACATCGTGAGGAAACCATAGCACGGTGGTAGGGTACTTTGTAGTACCCGACTGGCTGGCTACCACCCTCAAGTTGAAAATCTGTCGCCAACCACCTATCGGTGTGTTCCGACAGTTGCACTTGAGAGCCAGTTCCCATCTAGGCTTTGTGTGCTTACCACCTTCGGCCACATCATCACTTACCATAGTGAGATTGTAGTCAAACACAAGCCTATCCAGAATTTAAAAAAAAGTAGTATATCAGTCATCTGGTTTCCATATTACAAGCTCTGCTTAGTTTGGGATCAGATAACCGTGTGTGGAAAATGTCCGAAGATATTTATATTAATTTGTAAATAAAATATTTTGCACTGTTTTAAAAAAGTTGTATTTTAGTGAAAAATAACTATTAACTTCTTATCCATATTAACATAAGTATAGTAAGTAATTAATAGATATTACTCATTACTTATCAATTTTAGCACAAATTATAAGTAGGTATGTAATGCAATTAAAAATGGTCCTTAACTCGTATGATATAAAGCTTAAGTAGTACCAGAAAATTTATTAGTACATATACTATTTTAGTAATGCGATTGTAAAAAATTATCGATTATCGATATAATTTTACTTTTGAAATAGAATATTGGTTTGTATTCAAGCATTCATAAACATAAGGTTAAAATATTTTTTAAGGCGATGATAGCTCAGTGGTAGTGACATCGGATACCGCGGCGAAAGTCGTGGGTTCGAATCCTACAATGAGCTTGAGCTTTCAGTGAAGGAAAAACACGGTGATAGGGTACTTTGTAGTACCCGACTGTTGGCTACCGCCCTCACATTGTAAATTTGCCGCCAAGCACCTATCGGTGTGTTCCGACAGCTGCACTTGAGAGCCAGTTCTCATTTAGCCTGTGTGCTCACCACCTTCGGCCACATCATCACTTACCATGGTGAGATTGTGGTCAAACACAAGTTTATCCAGAATAAAAAAAATGCGACTCGTACTCATGTGTCTCTTCTCACGTTAGTTTGCTAAATTCTGGAACCAGTACCTATCTTGTTGCAGTCGTCTGCTAGGTCTTCCCATTTTTTGGGGTTGTTGAGCAACCATATGGCGTTCCAAAAATGAAAAAATGTCTTTTTGGTTTCATAACAGCCTGCAAGTTCCGTCTTTGGTAACCATAGAGAATAAATGCTTTAACTAATGGTTTTAAAACTTAATGTAAGTATCCATTAAGGAAACGCGAATTGATAATGATTAGATACTTATTTTTATAAATAAGCATTAATTAAATTGTGAAGGGAAATAGTTTATATATGTATGTAATCTATCTGTAAGAATGCAAAATATTACACCATTTATGCCCGGTTTCTGAATTCAACAGATAATTTCTCAATAACTATTGATTAATTAAAGTTAAACGTGAGATAAACGTCGGTTAACTGTCACTGCGTTTCTATTCAGAAACAAGCCATACAATAACTATCTAACTGATAACTAGTTCCTTATTTGCCGCTAGATGGCTCTGTTTAAGAGTTTGTCTCCAAAATTGATTTTATTAGTTTAATTCGTCTTAAATACTAGTTTTATTTACTAGAATATTTTTTTCGAGAATAAATAAGTGGCTTAAGACAGTTTTAGTTCAAAAAATATGATTTGTCTTTTTTTTTTGTATTTTATTTGGGAGCATTGTCAGTGTCAATCGTGTTTTTTTATCGAAACTTCAAATAGTTATGGAACCGATAAACGCAGCAAATTGGTCAGTTAAGTTGAACTCAGTTTAAACGGAGTTTAACTTACATCGCGGTGTTCGGAAACCCACTTTCACTAGTTATCGAACCAATAGCGCTAATGAATAGATAAACCACCGTTAAAAGTGCCTCAGAAACCGGGCATTACTGATAAACCCTTTTGTTAAATACAAGTTATGTATTAATTTTTGTACAATCAGTTTTGAGCATTTATTTACCTATATTGTTGTATTTATATGCATTTTAATTCTGTTGGATTATGTAGATTATTATGTTTTATTGTTCATTATACATAATAAGAATATGGAGTTGAAAATAAAATAATTTGAAATTCTTTACGTTGTTTTAGTGATAAATTGATTTAAAAAAAAGCTATTAGATAGACATGTAGCTTTGCATTGGTGAAAGATTTTTTATACCACTAGTGATTACTAGGCAGGCGGGTCACCTGATGGTAAGTGAACACCGTCGCCTATAGACATTAGGAATACCAGCAGGATCGCCAATGTTTTGTACATCTTATGCAATGCCAAGTCAACTGGCTCTCAAGTGCAACTACCGGAACACACCAACAGGTGCTTGGCGACAGGTTTCCAACTTGAGGGTGGTAGCCAGTCAGTCGATTACTACAAAGTACTCTACACCGTGCTATGGTTTCACGATGTCTTCCTTCACCGAAAGCTCATATTCGCCGCGGTGTCCGACGTCACTACCACTGAGCTATCATCAAGAATTTTCAAAATCGGTTCTTTAGTTCCAAAGATTACCCTCACAAACAAACAAACTTTACCTTCTATACAAGATTGAGAAGGAGGCAGGGAAAAGAAGAATCCCACTAATATTATAAATGTGAAAGTTTGGATGGATACACGTTTGTTACTCTTTCACGCAAAAATGGCTGAACGGATTTTGATGAAACTTGGCACACAGGTAGTCCATATCCTGGAATAAAACATAGGATACTTTTTGTCCCGGGAAAAGATAAGATCTCTCGGGAATGCGGGTGAAACCGCGGGGGACAGCTAGTGATAAAATAAAATGCAATAATGTATTTATTGTAGTGTCTATTTTTATTTGGTTTTCATCACAAATACTGTTGCAATAAACATCATACATACACCATTCAAACATCTTTTTACATAGAGCCCACCCACACACTTAAAACTTTACCGCCTAAAAATTTACCCGTCGGTTCGCAACGGGACGCGCGTCCCCAAACTACATATAAAAGAAATAATTCCAGGAATTGTTTGTATAACATATTAAAATCAACACATGGATAACCTACGGTGCGTTCGCTCGCAAACTTATTACACTCTTAATTATCATTTACATTTTTTTTTAAATCATCAACATCATTCCATACATCGTTTGCATACGAAATAAATAATACGTTGCGCTTTCCGAATGCACTAAACACATATTGAACATTGGGTACCTATTTGAATGTGGAGTACGTTCGGAAACACGTAATAAAAATGTTACATTTTATTTTGGCCAACATCTCCTAATGTATTTTGACGAGCTTCAGGTGATAAGCTTTTAGATCGAGAAGTTGAATGTTCTAGAATGATCTGGGCGCGTCTAGATTCGCCTGGTCTGGTTGAGGATCATCTGGCGGACGCTGAAGGTGGAAAGGCCGAGACCTACTGCGGCGAGTAGCAGCGCGGACCGGGACATCATTTTCTCACGGTTCGCTGGCTGTGAACAAAATAGAAATACAACTTAATTTATAGCAAGGAAGATACTTTTTGGGAAACCAAAACTATTATATACAGGGTGTTCGGTAAGTAGTTCGACAAACTTAAGGGGGAGATTGGTGGGCGGGTCACCTACCAACATATATAAAAATTACCTTAGTAAAAGTATCACCAATTTCAGGACACTCTGTATAAGATTTAGATACATAATAGGGATAATGCCTATATTCAATAAAAATTATCTTTATTTATTTATTGATCAAAACATTTTTACAAGAATAGTTACATACATACATTCATCACCAAAACGAAAGCCTGAGAGGCTTATGTGCTCGGTGAGTGTTCAAGTTTAAGAAGATATAATATCTATGCTAATACAAATAATTAAATTGTCCCCCTTCCATTCCCAGCATATACCTTTTTATTGACTTTACAGAATTAGCATTTTGCGTATATTTTGTTTGCAGTTCGTTAGGTAAGCTATTAATTATCTTGGGCAGCGTGTGCATAAAGTTTCTTAGGTATTCCATAAAAAATATTATATCTAGGTAGTAAGAACATTTTAGCATCCTTGATAGGTCTTGTGTATAAAACACCTAAAAATACTCATAAATAGCGAACACATAGTAAAATTCAACCATTTTATGATTTTTAATTAGCAATTTAACAATAAAGAGTAGATCTTTTGATTGTGTATATTTATGACGTCACAAGACAGTATTTTATACAAACACCTACATTTATACTATCGTTTTGACATTTCACAAATCTGATTCGATATGTCAGTCAACATCCCTATTGAAGTATGTCTAACATAATCTAAACATAATCTCAGTGACTGCTAAAATTTTCTTCAGTTCGACAATTATTCTTTCTATTGCTTGCAATGCTATTTAAATCTAGGAATTTTGCAGTTAGCCAAGCAACTGCCAACCCAATATTGCTCTTAAAAATAAACTATTTACATAAAACAACATCATTCGTACGTATATCGTGAAAATAAATAAACTGAAAATAACTATGTTTGCGTCGGACATTGTCATGTGAATTCAATTACGTACGACTATTTTTATGTAAACGCGGAGGCATTTACCGACTGTATGCTGTGCCAAATGGCGCTTGTAGAAAACGGAGAATTAACAACCCACCTACCAATTGGGGAATTGGTGTGATTGCAAAAAATGGATATCTATAGTCGGAACCTTTCCAAAGCAAAGGGCATGATGAGTGTGATGACCATGTCGTCACATTACGATCGTTTGAAATCAGTAAATATTGACAGAATTTAACAAAATACAGGGTGGCCCAAAAGGTAGCGTCTGACGTATCGAAGTAATTCTTTCACTTGTATTTTTTATTTTTGACAGAGAATATGGAGAGCTAATATTTAAAATTAGTTAACATTCTTCATTAGTAAGATACACTGAAAGGTTTCTTGATAACATTTTGACGAAATACGCTTGTAATTTTATAATCAGTCACGAGTTATGACGTGTAATAGGTACCTACCTAATATATCAACAAAAGAATAGCAAAAGTGACTTCTTACGTAATGATTCTGGCAACTAATGAGTTGTTTATCAATGGACCTCGTATTTCAGTGCGAACTCGGAGACGGACAATTCATATAAATAAAATAATACACGGAGCATAGTTCAAATTCTGAAGACGTCTGCTTATTTTTATACCAAGTATGATTAAGTAAATCGTGCCACGTCTGCGGTAAAATCACTCTTCTTTTCTTATAAATTGCGAATATATAAACAATATCATTCATAATGTACGCATTGAGTGTGCGATAAAAAATAAAGTATCAATAAATTAAATATTAATAATAATGTGGTTTTGACCTACTATTCCCATTAATCTCCAAAACATAAAACATTGCATTAAAATGATAAAAAAAATGAGAATTGCTTCCTATTTTGTACCTTCGACCACAAAATCGCAAATAAAATCACAGTAAAATTTAAGCTCAACGATAGTCAATCAAAATGGAAACGGTAGAGTTAAATTTCGCGAAACACCTGTATTTGCAGGTATTAAGACCCCTGGTAACTATACTATCATAAAGAATAAAACATATCTTTTTTTATCAAGTTATTATCAGGATGACACGAATCGCTGCAAAAATAAAAGTACGTAGCCACTACGTTTGCTACTTAATACAAAGGAATCTTTATAATGAATAAAAAAAAAACGATCTCGCTTAGCAATGTGGAGATAAAAGTACTAATAACCCAAAATGGCGCGCTTCAAAAAGTGGGTAAAAAGACCTCTTAGTTGGCAACACAACAACAATCTCCCTGGCATATCAAAATCCCATAGGCGACAGTGACAGATCTATAGGACTGTCCAGACATGATAATTTAGTCCGAGATCCAAGAGCCCCCAGAACTACGTCATTTTAGCAAAGCTGAAATTTTTAGAATAAGCAATCTACTATTAAGTAGTTAAGAAAGTGTGGATACTGCTAACACAAAAGCGGGTCAAAGGTACAAAAACCTTACTAACCTACGTTAAAGTAGCAAAGCCGGTTGTTAAAAACAAACATTTAGTATTGCCAGACCCTATAAAGGTTCCTTAAAAATGAGGTATAAAAAAATACCATATAATAGTTATAAAATCTGAAATTGAGACATAAAAACACATGTAGTCGTATAGATGTCAAATTGGTTTCATGAATCGATCGAAAAGCAATCGGCGTACTTTATAAACAGTTTACAGTTAAGTTTCCCTGAATACGAATTGCCGAATGAATTATACAAAACAACAGTCGGCTGGACAGTGTTGAAATTTAATCTGAATTGATAAAAAACATACGAAGCAGCGATATTGAACTCTCTCAGAGGAAGTTGTTATAAATACACGCTGAGGAGATGTAAAGGAGAAATTACAAAGCCAATATGTATAAATGAAGTTAGGGGAAATCCCTGAAATATTGCAATTTTTTCTTCATGACCAATTTAATTTCAATAACGCTACTATAGTCTGCTTCAGTTTGGAGACATAAGAATATTTGGAACAAGTCCAAACCCGCCACACCTCTATATGACCTATTTACAAATAAATATAATAAACAAATGTCAATCCGGCTTGAAGAACCAAAATAAAACAACGACAGTAAATACTTTTTGATAGCCAACTATAGCTCGCACCGTAACTATTATTTACACAGAAGAACAATACTAAATCATTGATTTGTGCTTTCTCTGAATACACAAGTCTGATTTTTAAAGAGTAATCGAGTTCTGTTAATACTGATGAATAAATAGCAATATCTAAAGATATCATTTCGATAGTCCCTTTTAATATCGAGATTATCAACTCAATAACAAAAATAACTGCTATTTTTTTATGCCACAAGTAACAACGAGGCAGGCGGGTCACCTGATGGTAAGTGACTACCGTCGCCTATAGACATTGGTCTAGCGGAACCACTTCATTCCCAAGTATTATAAAAAGAACGGAACTACAATACTTATTCCCACAACATAACAGATGCATATAAACTGCATATCAAGAACATAAACCAAGAATTCGAGTTCAATACCCGTTGCACAGGATTCCGGAACCATCACTCGCTAAGAATGCCAATGTCTGACCTCAAGGTCGGTGTGACGTAGATCTGTAATTGTGTTATCACTTATCAAGTTCTGTTGAAGAACGGAGGTATCTGTCAATGGAATGATTCACAGGAATGGGCTAGTTAGATCAGCCAAACGCAATAATGAGGGCAATAGAAAGCTAGTTTCTTAGAATGCTTTGTGTGCTTACTTTATCATACATAACATGATGAGTGACCAGCAAGAGTCGAAACACTTCACGGTATACTTCACTTATTTTCCAAAAGCATATGTCATGCATTTTTTAAGTTCTACCAATGCCATCATACGAAAGGTATTCTCCAGTGGATATAACAGATTACGAATATTCTTAAACAATATTGAAATTTTCTAATTGCGTTAAACTTGGCAACAATCGGAATCCTTAAATAGAAAAGTGAGACACACGGCGCCAAATCAAATTATCTAATACAATATTCGAGACGAGAATACTGATAAAACCTGACTGATTACATAAGTTTTATCAATTGGATACGCCAGAGATAAGTGTGGTATGTGAAACTTCGTTGCCATCGAAAAATCCGAACCTTATAAGCTTCATATCGGAAATAATGAGTATAGAAAAGCAATTTTACTAACGAACGATAATTAGGTTGTAAAGTGACTAATCGATGAGGAATTTTTAGACAGTTTTGTTTGATTCTATAATAGTCATCAGGGTCAAGAAAGAAACAAGAAATGATACAATTGTAGTTACGGCCAACAATATGGGGGAGTCCCCCACACTTAAGATCGATGGGCCAAGCTACTTCCATTTCAAGTCAACAACATTCTACAGAGAAACAGTTGAGAATAACAATAATGAATCAATATTTCATACACGTCAGGACGCCAACATACAAACAGACAAAGGTTTGACGTAAACTGATTTCTTTTTAATCGTACAATGATCCAAGGACATCCGTAGACCATCTGTTCAAATAAATTGTTACGTATGATCTTTCTAGAAACCGATAGCATAAGTCATTGACACTTTAATCTCATCCGTTGCTAGGTGATGATATGGGTGTGCGTAGGCACGTCGTAGAAGTGAACACCTAAATTTAAGTGTCAGAAGGGATCTGGCTTCAAATATGGATATTGCCTACATTGAATCCTCTTAAAAATACTCTAAAAAATATTATAAAATTCATCTTTCTGATGATTTTTCTAATCTAAATTTAACCACAAAAAGAAGAATTTTGATGGTGTAAATTTTTATAAAATTTTAAGCTTGTTTTCGACCGCAATCTCACCATGGTAAGTGATGATGTGGCCGAAGGTGGTAAGCACACAAAGCCTAGGGTGCCTCCCGTAACGTAATTGGAAGACTAACAGGATTCCTATAAATATATTGTGTAGTAGAAATTCAGTTCGCGTATGTGCTCAGCTGAGGTTTTAATACTCTTCCAGCTGAATTACATAACTATGCACAAAGTATCAGATATGTACCTCTGTAGCAATTCTAGGACACAAAGGATAATGGCAACACAGCGAACGCAACTTGGTTGTTTCTAGTTGGATGATGGTTCGAGAAGTCTAGATTGCACCGATTGACTTAGGATTATATAAAGCATTATATTCTAATTTCACTTACATTTTTTTTTTCTTTATTGGACCAACAAACAGTTTACACAATATCTTATACTTGAAAAAATAAAATAAACAATAATTGTAATTGTGAAACCCACACCGTTGACCACCAGTTACTTACTGTATTTGTTGAAAATGATAGGTATAATATAAAATTTTGCTAGAATAAATAATATAAACAATTTACACTAAACATTAGTATCCTAAATAGTTAGATTTTTTTATAACAATTGAAGTAGGTATATAAAGTTAAAAAAAGAATATTGTAAAAACAGGATGTATAAAAACAATAATTTATAGTACCTAATAAATAACAGCGTATTAATTATAAATTCAAAAGTTTTTGGACTGTCCTTGTTTCTTTCACGAGTAACCGATCGAGGTGTAAGCGATGATAGCTCAGTGGTAAGTGACGTCGAATACCGCGGCGAAGGTCGTGGGTTCGAGTCCTACAATGAGCTTGAGCTTTCGGTGAAGGAAAACATCGTGAGGAAACCATAGCACGGTGGTAGGGTACTTTGTAGTACCCGACTGGCTGGCTACCACCCTCAAGTTAAAAATCTGCCGCCAAACACCTATCGGTGTGTTCCGACAGCTGCACTTGAGAGCCAGTTCCTATCTAGGCTTTGTGTGCTTACCATCTTCGGCCACATCATCACTTACCATGGTGAGATTGTGGTCAAACACAAGCCTATCCAGAATAAAAAAAAAAAAAAAAAAAAAAGGTGTATTTTTCGGATGTTGCCTATATTCGAGAAAAAATATATAATTCATTATTGTATTAAACATCTAAAAATAGTCGAAAATAGCGAACACGTAAAATTCCGCCTTTATATTATGATTTTTAATTACCAATTTAACGACAAAGAGTAGGTCTTTTAAGTTTATGGCGATACACTAGATTTCCAAATTATTTTGCTGATCTGAAATAGTTACAATAGCAAACTCTGTAAGATTTTCAGCAGTTTAATTAATGAAGACAGGTTTCAATGACGAAGAGTAATGGTATTTAAAGAATTTCCGTTGTATTTTTAGCATTTTTTGCGTGCTAAATTCGTCACGAGATAATATTGGCCATAGTCCATACGTTGACGACCTTGTAGTGCAGAAATACATTGTATCTTCAATAAATTGTAATGGTAACTTGGTTTCGGTTTAATTACTTTACAATTAGTTGTTAAAATTGGAGACGTGTGTAGTGTTAGTCACGCATATGGCTTCTTTAAAATATATTGTTATGTTGTGGCAGTAGTTTTTACAAACTAAAATAATTTAATATCAATATATCTCTTTCTATAGGTGAAAATGTCTAAATTTTCTGCTGAAGGGCAAATTAGGTAAACGGGAAAAGACCTAGAGGCAGACGCCAAATACGTTGGATAGACCAGATCAGTCCACGCTTCATGACGAACATCAATGACGAAGAAAAATGATATTTAAAGAATCTACGCTATCTATGTGGACGCCATCCACACCGCCGAAGATGTGTGATGGTCAAACATAGTCTCTTAAGAAAGTGGTTCGACGCCCTCAGCATTGGGGATAAAAGACAAGAGGAGAAGGATGCTTTAAAAAAAACATAAGAAAAGGATGTAAAAAGTACTCAATTAGATATGATAAAATTTCTTCTATCTTATTGCGTTAGAAAAAGATAAAGTGAAACGCAGATTTCCGTTGTTTACAAACTAATTTAAGTTCATCTTTATTTGTATTGTAAATGCGTATCTTTATGGTTTTATCTATATAAATAAAATGCTATTTGTTGGTAAGCACATAATTTCAGAACAACTGGACTGATATGGATATTTTTTAAATTTAAGTAAATGTTTATAGGGAAAGTTTATGTGGTTAACCTTGTTTGACCACACAACGTGGTAAATAATGTGGTCGAGGGTGGTAACCACACAGTCTACAAAATAACTGACAAGATCTTTTGACAGAAATTGTGTCTCATTCGTCAAGTAGGTAACCCCGCGAGTTATAAATAAATAAGCAATCAATTTTCTTTGCTGTCAAGGTCTAGGTTATCTCTTTAGGGCACTGCCAGACTGCACTACATAAGCAGCTCAGTTTATTCCGTCGATGATACGATTAAGGTATTTCCTAGAAGAGACAGTATTTAATACAAAATTAAATATACTATGTGGAAAATTTCATCATGGCTGCCGCTGCTGAATATCGGCAATCCACGTCATAGTTCTTTCTAGAGCATTTCGCTAGCCGCAAAAAATTGTTGACCCAAATAATCGTCTATTTACTTGCTTTCTCCCGTTTTATTAGGTACAAAGGTAGATAAAAATATAGCCTACGACACTCACAAGTAACGTGGCTTTCTATTAGAAAAAATAATTTTCAAAATCGGTTCAGTGGATCCAGAGATTACCCCCTACAACCTCACAAACTAGTATAGATAAAATCTCGTTTAATAATGTCGGAATTTCCGCGACTGATCATTTAATTCGTGTGATAGGCCACTATCCGAAAATCTTCGCACGATCAATCTTGATTTATCACAAGCGTTTGCGCATGTCACTAGGTGCGCAGTAAAGTACTAGCGTATCAAGTCTTGCGCAGCATTATCTTTATTTGTATTGTAAATGCGTATATTTTTGTTCGCAATTATTTTTCATTTAAGTCCTGCCTGTACACAAAATTCAAAAACTGACATCTCAAAAAAAAAAGTTTAGGGCTTAATAGAAATACAAATTTAAAAAATATTACATTCCAAATTCAAATATCTGTGACTGTCAATCCAGTTATTTAGCCTACTTTTAGAAATAGCCGCAATTTAAGTAAACTTGTTCGGAAAGAAAAATTATAACTTCCAAATTTGAATTAATAAGGTTGACACTATAAAGTTTTTTTTATTATATCCCATAGAAAAACCGCTTTAATTTTTGTCAAAATTTTCCATTTTACCGAGATTAGACTCTTATATTAAATTTAATTCAAGACCAAAAATAATTAAATCGGTGCAGCCGTTCTCAAGTGATGCGCTTACCAATAAACATCATTTAATTTATTTATAAAGGTGTGAGGTAGCGAAAAACAAAATTTTACCAATAGACACATAGATTACGCAGTTTCCAAATGACGACACGACAGTCAATAACACCCTCCAATTGAAAATCTGTCCCCAAGCACCTGTTGGTTTTTTCCGGCAGTTGCACATGAGAGCCACTTGTCTTTTAGGCAATGTAATAAGGTATACAACACATTGGCAATCCTACTGGTATTGCTGTCTATAGGCGACGGTTTGTTGTCACTTGTGGTATAAAAAAAACTTTCTTTTCGTCTGCGGACTGTTTTGGAATAGGCAGAATTTTCTAATAGGAAATCTTCTTACAATTTATGAATGTTTCTCTTATCATCGAGAACATTGATCAACGAGTACGTAGGTACATTGATAAAAATACCTTCAACTTAGCAAGACAATGTCATAGACCCATGATAACAAAATTCTTGCCAAATAAGAACTGTAATCAATGACGATTGTAGACGGATTTATCGATTATTATTCGATTATGCCCGGGTTCGATTTAAGTATACAAAATTGTATATTAGATCATTTAATAATGCTGTAATGTTTACGTTTAATATAAAAGTTTATTGTGAATATTGGACATAGATAAAGAAGTTATTGAGCGAACAAAGTCCATGAAAACTATCTTAATAGAAGACAATTAGAGGCACATGTTGACGAAAATACGTCATACATTTATGGCACCAAAAGCAGGTTTACCAACATTAAAATAACTTTGAATTTAGAACAAGTTACTATAATCTTCACTGAAGATCGAGTTGAAGTTGCTGGGGGATTCTGGATGGCACAGCCAAAGACTTCTGGTGAACAAGGTTTTACAAATTATATCTAGAATCTATTTCAAGGAGTATAGTCTGACATAGACCTAAGAAGACACGAAATATGTACCTACATGCAACCAATGATTACATTAAAACCCAAGGTAACTTCCTGCATAGAAATAGTATTGTCTTTAAGTACAGAGAAGTTTCCTGCTTCCGACAAAATGTTATAAGAGAAGGACAACTATAGATTACTAGTTTTCCGCCTCGCGGTTTCACCCGCGTTCCCGAGGGATCTTATCATTTGCCAGAATAAAAAGTATACTATGTGTTATTCCAGGATATGATCTACCCGTGCGCCAAGTTTCATTAAAATCCATTCAGTAGTTTTTCCGTGAACGAGTAACAAACATCCATATATCCAAACTTTCGCGTTTATAGCATTAGTAGGAAGTAGGATAGGAATGCGTGGTTTTAGAATGACCGTGGAGAGTAAACAAGTATTACGTGTTGAGTAAATGAAGATCTAACAAACTAATGTGAAGAATGTAGTTTGGGCAGAGGTTTCACCCTACTATTGTTAACTTCAGCTGCCGGAGTTAGAATGCCGAGCTACGGCTCTGCTATCCATTCGCTAAAACGCTCCCCCTTCCATCGCCATCTTTCCTTCTTTTTTCATCACTACTTTATGGAATACTTTTAATGACGGTGTTGCCATTTTTGAAATTGATACTTTTATTTAATTTAATCAATAAATTATTATTTTAAGATAAAGTAGCTCTAAAATCATACGATAAACATAAAAATCATGACATTCGGCCATCCGCCATCGTACAGCCTCCGGCGTACGATCAAACAACACAAAAACTGGGGTAAATGAAATGCAATAAGATATAAGTACTTAAGAATATTTTAAAAACTTTGTTTCAATTATTATTAATAATAAATATAATAAAAAGATACAATTTTATCGAATCATAATCATGACATTCGGTCTGCATAAAAATATATTTTAATAATCTGACTCTGTAAGTAGGCGAATCACTGGCACTGGAACTAAATCAGATCAAATAAGTTATAACATCAGAATCATGGCGATATGTGAAGTCAAACGAAAATCTCGCTTACTGTGCCAGCAGAGGTACATCGGCAACACAGCTTCAAGATCATTTGCTGTGGTGGAATAGGCCCATTGGCTCTCAAGATTTAACATTAACTTTGATACTGAGTAACCAGAATATTTCACAAATCAAGAGACGAAAAAAAAATCAAAGGCAGTTAATGTCGTCACAAATCAAGAAAGAAACGACATTATAGAAACGCTGATTACAAGATTCAGTATTTTAAATCGTAGTAGCATGGCTACGTCAGAGTAGTCACTTTTAAATCAAAGAATGGCTTCATAAAACGTCCTATTAATCAACGATCTATTTTACCTACAGGGTGAGAAAATCATCAACAAACGCAATCAAATCAGTGCACTGAGCCAAAACGGCGTTACTCATTTAAATCCGCTATGATGGCGTTGCTCTTTTGAAAATAGTTTCAAATGCATCATGTTTGAATAATATGTCAGAGTTCAAAGATAGTCAAGTGATGTACTTTGATAAAATTTACAGCATGGGACTGATAAAAGATAACTGGAAAATACTTGCATATTACAACATGAACTCCAAGCAAGGCATAGCTGCATTGAATAAGACTAAGTATATAAAGCATCTAGATGAACAAAATATTCAATGCGAAGTCCTATGGTTTCAGTTACGTCATGGCTGTTCAGAGCTCGACTACTACGATCATAATATGTTGCAAAGTCAACATTCCGACGGCTCCTCCGGCGACCTCACCGGGGCCTTATCGACGGTGTTGGTTACGTCGCCAACCGCCTGTTCGGTTTATTTGATCAGAGTTTTGCGGAACCGTATGAAATGGATGTCGAACTGCTTCGAACTAATCATACATCTATTATAGATCAGAATACAATGTCTTAAAAATAACTGAAAGGTTAATCGATAAGCAAACAAAGCTTAACAATCAGCATTTGATGAATTTAGATGCTACAACAAATGTTTTAAACAGGAACTTCAATAAAACTTCGACATGGATCTGTTTACATTAACAGCAAACAATATGCTACAAAACCTAAAGAGTACACAGAAGATGCTAGCAGATACCATCATTGACCTCTATCATGGTCGATTCAAACCTCATTTATTGTCTCCTGAACAACTAAAAAGAGAGCTAAGTACTATTGTTAAACATTTAGCACTGCCTATAGATGACATACAAAACAATCTCAGAAACATCTATCAGCTATTAACAGTGTAAACAACGACTTCAGAACAGTACCTACTGTCTTTTTGATATCAGGGTCCCTCTCGTGAGCCAGAATCGAATCGAACTTTATAGGTTTATACCTATACCTCAACAATCAGGAAATAACAAGATCAGAATTGTGGCAAGAACAGACTTCGTTGGTTTTAATTTACGGAAAGACTTCTATGTAATAATGATAAAATTCGATCTGGAGTCGTGTTTAGACAGCAGAGCTCAGGAACAGCTTTGTGCCGTTTACAGAAACCAACATACCACCTTAGAGAAGATAAAGATCTTTTTGAAATGAACTATCAAACCAATCAAAGTGTGAAACCAAGGTGGAGACATGTACTAATCAATGGATTAGAATGAGCAATACAAATAATTAATAGTAATAAATGTTTGCTGTAATCAGTGTCAAGGTTGAATCATGTGCGAGGATCAAGTTTCCGCACAACAATTGACTTTATCATTTCAAAAACATTCAATATACCTTGCTGGTACAGGCACACATAATTTTACCCATAGATATAGGTATAGCCATAGATATCGAGTCACGTACAAAATCCAAGCTAAATGCTATCCGCGTGAGTATACTTTTACAGCTACATTTGTTTAATAACAAAGGGAGAGAAATGTTTTAAAACAGTTTTAAGTTCAACCTAATTACAACCATAGCACCCAGTATTAAAGTCACAAATCTTCAAAATATTCTCTAATACTTTCGATCATTAGTCACATAAAACGAGCAAAGCAATAAACTACTCCTGTCACTTAATAGAAAAAGACATAAGTTAAAGAACATTTAGTGTGAAATCAACCTTAAAGAGCAACAAATAAAGTATGTTTTCCCGTTATGTTGCCTTGAGAGCTACATCGTTTTGTTTCGTTTATTTTTTTCTTCTTCGAAGTTTGTGCGTGTGTTGGCGAGTTTGGCCAATCATTTGTAGCGTTGGTAGCGTGGTATAAAATATGTAATTTTGTTCAAAATTGTATATTATTTGTTAGTTTAAAGCTTAAAATATATCTTATTCTTTATGTTCTTACCGAAAGTAAGATACCCCGGCCGTTAAATTGCTTTTTCGAGCATTATTTTTGCAACTTTTGAATACACACTGCGGCATTGTGAGACGTGTTTATATTGGCTGTGTTCAAGCAAACTAAACAAAATAAGAGCTCACTTTTCAAGTGCGCTCTTATTTACCGAGACGTATATTTTTGTGCCGACCCTAAATCTATAGCTATTGTGGATCGAAGATTTTACCTCATACTTATAATTATAAGTCTATACTAAAACTGAATGTATAACAAATAATACATTATCTCTTACTTCATTATTCATGCGTGTCGCTCATTCTAATCTTAATCTCAAATTACAATCAATTTCTTCACAGTTTGTGATTATACCTATCATCATTATTACATTTATTTTTATTAAAAATCAAAACTCACTCAATCAGTCTAGGGTCCGGCATGGCACCAATGAACGTTTACAATTGACTCCACGTTCTTTTTTTTTTTTATTCATTCGCAATTTCAAAAATATATAAGAAACATTTCCCAAATACAAAACAAAACATTCCAGTCACCCCACGTGGGATCCCATTGCAGAAACGAACACAGTTCCCGAGAAAGACCTTTTTCGACTTTAGCTAGCCTGAATTCGGGTGATGAGGATTGCTATTGACCTCAAACAAATTCAAATACCTTCGAACAAACACAATGTTTTAAAATAATAGATCCACTGCTCATGGTAGACACCCTGTGGTAGGCACTGGCAACCGTAAATTATTTACATTGAAAACTATAGTGTCAGGCTTTAACCACGTTTCAGTAAAACATAAAACATCAACTTTCATCACAGTATAAAGATATACTATACTGTGCTTTCATTTTGTTCAACAAGTTCAACATCATGTATTTTGCCAGAGAAGCGATTTATATTCTGATGCAATAAGGTGATATTCTGCCTATAGGCTTCTCTATTGTCAAAACTATATATTTAAATAATTAACCACAATAATATTATTAGTATGACTAAATAAAAGGCTGGGTCACTTCACCTACTGTTTGTTATACTCACTATAACCATATCAATATGATATGCTATCAATGTAGCCATCAAGTTAAAAAAAAATCTTCTTTAGCGGCGTTGCGCACTTTTGGGATGGATAAAAAATGTTAAACTCGCATCACCGTCATTTTTAGGGATTTAATTCCACTAACAAACTTATTAGTGTCGAAAGATATAAAACTGGCATTAAGACAGGTCAACTTATTAATGTGTTATTTAAATACATAATATAACTATATTGTTTGTCAGTATAGTCAACTGACGCGGGGAAAGCACACAATATATCTTTCATTACCCCCAATTTTTTTTTTTTTTTGGGACTCATAAACTATTAACTAGGTCTTTCCTATGTATATTTATGCCTTGACCAACTAATATAAAAATATTGGTATACCTACTTGTCCAATTTCATTTGAATAATTATAACAATCTGTATGAATGAAGCACCTGGCATACAATAATTAACCACTGGTTGTTTGGAATGGTTATTTAGAATTGAACCAAAATGAATAGGTATCTATTTTATCCGTAATAACTACTGTTTTATATTCAATTGAGAAAGAGCATACTTCAACAATGGCAAAGATTCCTCAGTAGGTAGTAATGTGTACTACAGCTACAAGTATGGTTATTAGAGAGTGACTCAAATCTATCCTCATTATATTTACACAGATCTAATAATTGAGTCGCAGCCAATATATGCTCTTTTATTTCTTTTTGTGAACTCGCATACTTGATTACCAAATCATTTAAGTAAAGCTCTTTATGCTGTAAGTCAGAGAGCAACCGCCGTGCACTCCACAATAAACCTTCAAACGCACACAATCCAGCAAGTCTAACCAGTTTCACATAGGCTTTTATGTCTCAAACCTCAACGAATGTACACAATCACAATTAATTTCAACAGTGTCTCAATTGTGTCACGTACATTTATTTAAAAGAAAAACAACACACACATAATATTTAAATAAGTTATAAGTTTAAAAAAACTTTTTATAAAAACAAGCTTTGGATTCAGAGTGACGTCACTTAGTTTTTTTTGAGTCATTCTCAGCAAGCTCTTTCATTTGATACCCATTTTGTAGTATTGCATTAAAAAAATAATAGTCCGCTATCTTAGGTGTTCCGCCATGTTGGATTTAGAATGATGTCACAAGCTAACCATGCATTGTCATCTAAACTAAACGTGTATACAAAATTTCAGCTCAATCGGTTAAAGATATCTGCTTCAAAATTGAGTTGCAAGATTCACCCCGGAAAAACATACATACATTGCAAGCTAATATAAAGCTTGTAAAAAGAAACACGAGACGTGCTCTCGCGTCTACCGATTCTCAGCAGAACCACATTAACTCACATTTACGAACCACGATAAGTACTCTCACGTCTAGCGATTCTCAACAAAACCACATTAACGCAGAGCGACCACATTTATCGAATAACACAAATCTGATTACCACACAGGCTATTACCATACAGGATAGACAACACAAAAGCTATTGCCACACAGGCTATTGCGCCACACAGGCTATTGCGCCACACAGGCTATTGCGCCACACAGGCTATTGCGCCACACAGGCTATTACGCTACACAGGCTATTGCGCCACACAGGCTATTACGCCACACAGGCTATTGCGCCACACAGGCTATTACGCCACACAGGCTATTGCGCCACACAGGCTATTGCGCCACACAGGCTATTGCGCCACACAGGCTATTGCGCCACACAGGCTATTGCGCCACACAGGCTATTGCGCCACACAGGCTATTGCGCCACACAGGCTATTACGCCACACAGGCTATTGCGCCACACAGGCTATTACGCCACACAGGCTATTGCGCCACACAGGCTATTACGCCACACAGGCTATTGCGCCACACAGGCTATTGCGCCACACAGGCTATTGCGCCACACAGGCTATTCTCACACATGGTTAATTTTACTACGAGCTTTCACACTAAACAAGTTAATCTAGCTGCACAACTCACGTCTACAACAGCACCACGCTCGCTCACGTGTGCGAAACCACCAGACGCGCTCTCACGTCAACAAGATAGTACAAAATAAAAAAAAATATCACTAGCAAGATATTAAAATGATGATAAAAGCTTAAAAATTATTTCAGTTGCCAAATATTGGGTTTAAGTATGAAATTGCCCATTTGTATGTGGAATTAAATAAAAAAACCATTTCCAATGTGTTGAACAAATAAAATTATTCAACACTAAACTCACTCACTAAATGCCACATGTTTAAAATAAAAGTTATGATTAGTTATAAATGGCAAATTTTGCTAACAAAAACAAGGAATCACTTATTAGAACCGTTTCAACCATGTAACGTTCTAGGAAGTTTTTCTTCATCACTTTTGTATTTTTCACAGGATTCGAACCAGCGAATAAAATGGTTGTACTATTTAAGATAATTAATTCTCTAATTCTCCTCGTGAAAGGGTTCACTAAACAATACATTATTCCACCCACCATTACGTTGCTGCTTTTTTTTTTAATTATTTTGAATAAAAAAATAATTTCAGCATATTGTTAAACGACAGTATTAAGATTATACAATATTGAAATAATTATAAGCGAAAGTAACGATTGACACCACATAGCAACGCGGTTTATTTCCAAGCATATGGCGGTACCTTTTAACTTTGGTCGTAACTATATTTGCAAGTTCTTGATATTATCGACGATGTAAAAGAATCTAACGCAATTTGTAAAATATCAATATATCGTTCATCAATTTGAGTGGAATAGTCTACATTGAACTTCAATTAACATTCTAACACATTTATATTTAAAAATAAGGAGGGTAGTGAAACTTACATGAAATAATTCTTGATGTGGGAGTAGATTACGAACACTTCTGATATGTTGAGTAAATGAAGATCTAACAAACTAATGTGAAGAATGTAGTTTGGGCAGAGGTTTCACCCTACTATTGTTAACTTCAGCTGCCGGAGTTAGAATGCCGAGCTACGGCTCTGCTATCCATTCGCTAAAACGCTCCCCCTTCCATCGCCATCTTTCCTTCTTTTTTCATCACTACTTTATGGAATACTTTTAATGACGGTGTTGCCATTTTTGAAATTGATACTTTTATTTAATTTAATCAATAAATTATTATTTTAAGATAAAGTAGCTCTAAAATCATACGATAAACATAAAAATCATGACATACGTAACGCAATTTTTGGATATTTTTGAGCCACCCTCCCCCCACCGTAACGTTTTTCTGTAGTAGTAGTCCTCCCCCCTAGTAAAACGTTACGTAACCACCAAGTGAGCAGTTTTACCTAAAAGTCACAATTATGTGGCGTAAAATACCGAAAATGTAAACAAAACATGTTACGTAACACGTAGTTCAAACCCCCCTCCCGACCCTGTAACGCATCGTAACGTCCCCCCCCCCCCCCTCCCTCCAAATTCGTTACGTAATACTTGAACGCTCCCCTAGGTGGTATATCAAAATTAAAAATACCTTATAATTCACTTCAAATTGAGATGGAGTGCGAGGCAAATAGCTCCAATAATATGCAGGAAAAGATCTCTTCAAATGACAGATACTGGTATTAAAAGAAGTAATAAATTACGCGGAGGCAGTCCTTTCACTACGTCACAAAGAGTAGTGATTATCTGTGATTCACCTTGAAATCTCCTAAATTATTGACCGCTCAGTAAAAGTGCTTTGTGCTATTTGAAATCATGAAATTCGCGTCAGAAATCTCAGTCTCACTTTTTGTGCCCATTCGAAGACGCCCTGAGCCGAGGTTCGTGCCCCAACTGGGGCGCCCTCAGCGGTCAGTCGTCTAAAGATTTGCATCACAGTTGAGAGCCATAAGCGCTCGCCGAACAGTTTAGGGTGTCTATGGTCTCTCAGACCACCGTTTAGTCCTCCCTTAAATACCGTAAGAAATTTGGAGCCCTAATAACACAGATAGATTGTGTGAGAGAAAGTAGTGAATTCCGATATGACGGACAAAAAGGCCGAATGGAAGAAAAGTACTCATTGCACCGACCCCAATTAGTGGGAACAGGGCAGTCAGATGATGATGAGCAACACAGTGTCTTGAATGCGATTTAAATCCACGTGGACTGCACACCCACAAGGCTAGGCATAAATAAGTATCGATTTGCTATTACAATGTATACTTATAGTATATAAGTTCGCGCGATTTCACCCGCGTTCCCGTGGGATCTTATCTTTTCCCGGGATAAAAAGTAGCCTATGCCAAATTTCATCCAGATCCCTTCAGCAGTTCTGGCTTAAATGAGTAACAAACATCCAAACTTTCACATTTATAATATTAGTAAGATAACAAGGGTATCAATGAAAACGATGCAGATGTCATCAAAATTTACTGCGTACCATAAGATCAATGTGAAATTAAAATTCATCCCTCATTACGAAGGTCATTTCAGCGGACAGAACCGCTTAATGGCTGCAACCTTTGATAAGGTAAGTATCGATAGGTCAGGCTATACATTATGATAGTAAGTGGAACGCGTAATCAATATCTGTTCCATTTTTTTTTATTCTGGATAAGCTTGTGTTTGACCACAATCTCACCATGGTAAGTGATGATGTGGGCGAAGGTGGTATGCACACAAAGTCTAGATAGGAACTGGCTCTCAAGTGCAGCTGTCGGATCACACCGATAGGTGGTTGGCGAGAGAATTTCAACAAGAGGATGGTAGCCAGCCAATCACCGTGCTATGGTTTCCTCACGATCTTTTCCTTCACCGAAAGCTCAAGCCCATTGTAGGATTCGAACTCACGACCTTCGCCGCGGTATCCGACGTCACTACCACTATCATCGCTTTAGCAATCCATCTACCTAATCAGCATTTTGTCGCACTGATGTGCATTAGCGTGCATATATCTCACTAGCTGTTCCGCGCGGTTTCACCCGCGTTCCCGTGGGATCTTATCTTATCCCGGGATAAAATATAGCCTATGTTCATCAGGGATAGTGTAGCTTTCCAACGGTGAAAGAATTTTTGAAATTGGTCGAGTAGTTTCGGAGCCTATTCAATGCAAACAAACAAATCTTTCCTCTTTATAATATTAGTATAGATTATACCTACTCTGCACCTTGAATGGGACATTTGGTTTCGAGAAAGTAGACTGTACCGACATTATTTTACCGATGAATATAGAACTAATCAGGTTTCTAAGGATCACGTACCTATCAATACACATTTAAACATCACGTTGTGGAAAGGCACGTGTTGCTGCATCCAGACAAATGCACACGCCTTTTGTTTCATGTGCACATGTCAGGATTGCGTCTATTTATAATTTGTCGTTTGCAATGGTCGTCTAAGTGGAAAGACTAGTTTTCTAAGTCGTCAGTTATTGCGTTGGGGGAAATCTAATTCACTCGTTAAAATTTTACCTTTTAAGAGCTTAGATATTTATAATTATCACACTCTTATCCAAGAGTCAGCAAGTGGTTTATCCAAATAGTCAGCAATCCTGCTGACTATTTGGATAAACCACTGACGTTGATGAGTTGGATTATTTTCAATTTAGACGGGCCGGTTGGCGTGGTTGGTTAACACACTACCTATCACGCCGCAGGTCGTGGGTTCGATTCCCGTCCAGGACGTACATTTGTGTGCATGAACATGTCTGTTTGTCCTGAGTCTGGGTGTAATTATCTATTTAAGTATGTATTTACAAAAAAAAGTAGTATATGTAGTATATCAGTCATATGGTTTCCATAGTACAAGCTCTGCTTACTTTGGGATCAGATAGCAGTGTTTAATTTTTTTTTTTTATTGAAGTGATGTGTTTTCAAAGGCAAGTGTTAAAAGCGGTTGATTTTTAAATTAACGGTTGTTAATATCACAACCGAAAGTTCAAGCTCATGGTGGAATTTAAACCCTCGATCATTCTCACTGCATATGACGTCACTACCACATGGCATTGGGGAAAATCTAATGACCGATATAAAATACCTTAAGAGCATAAATATTCTTAACTCGAATTCATATCTGACATATTAAATCATCTGGGATATACCACAGACAATATTGATAGATTTATTTTCCTCTTTGATTGATGGTTCCTCATGCATTGTTATGATATGGCCAAAGGTGTAAGCATAAAAAGCCTAGTAGAAGTAACATTTGGGTTGATGGTAAGTGAATATGGAGTCTGCCAATGTATTGCTAACCTTTTAAAATGCCTAGAAGACAACTGGATCTCAATTGCTGTAACACTCAAAGATCCTTATTTGAGTATGAATATTAGAGACTTAAGTTTTCATACTACTATTTTAGTTGCAACAAGTATGATCTAGTAGGTAGGTAAGGTAGGTAAGGGAGGTAAAAATAGAACTACTTTTACATGAGAGAATGCTATAAGAACACAGAGGTACCAATACTGTTGTTTATAAAATTTAATCTCACTATCTCTTTGTAAAACATGATTTGTTTTAGAATGAGATATATATAATAGATGAACCAAAAAAACAAACTACTTTTGAATTTTTTTACAAAATGGAAATCACACAGAACTGATTTTGATGGTGTTTGTCACTGTTTTAAATTCAAGCTTATTAACCATAGCTCAACTGTAATACTACATTAAATTCTGAGAAATCTTCTTGATGGAAACACAGAAAGTTACCAATGAAAGAATATAATCCATCAAAATACCTTTTATCTCACAAAACTACAAATAAAAAAAAAACATTGATTACCAGGAAATGTGATCAACATTATTAACTTAAGATCGGTAAATAAATTACATATTGAATAAGTTGTTTCAAATTAGCGGTAATCTATACTAATATTATAAAGAGATAAAGTTAGTGCGGCTGTTGGGGGTAATCTCTGGATGTACTGAACCAATTTTGAAAATTCTTTTACCAATAGAAAGCCACATTATTTGTGAGTGTCATAGGCTATAATTTGATCCCCGGAAAAGATAAGAACCCATGGGAACTCAGGTGAAACCATGGGGGACAATTAGTCAATGAATAAAAGCAAAATATGCACTCACTGATTAATCGTGAAATCTCTGACAGTATAAATACTACAAACGTGAAATTTGGCAGGTAGATTGATTCCACGTAGGGAGCAGTATCTATCAAATCATTCTGAAAATTCAATGGCTAAATGCGAGGTCGGATCCGCTAAAGGTGACAACTAGTTGTACATAGCTACAATTTTTAAACACATGGCCTTAATCATAATAATCTCGACGGTGTTTAGCAACTGCTTAGCAGTTTCTTAATTCAAGTTTTCTATAGAGAATTTGAATTTAAAATCTGCTAAGCACTTTCTAAATACCGTCAAGATTTCTATGAATAAGGCTGTTCATATCCTACACTTGTATAATCAGCTATTAACCCAACTTACAAAGTATCATGGTTTCTACATCTATAGACAACATTTTCAGGAAATTTCAGGTTTTAGAAAATCCTCATTTTGTTGGATGCTTGCTTTATGCTTACATTTCATCACAACAATGATTTAATTGAAAATGGACACATAGTTAGAGTATACAATGGAATAACTACACTTTTCGGAACGCGGGTAGAACCACGGGGTAGAGGCTAGTCATGAATAAAACTTACCTGCGAATATGTGAGTCTCAAGGCGTACTGGGCAATTTGTGTCGTTCTCATTATGTCCAAACCAGAGTTACTGCTGCAAATAAAAATATCACAAATATAAAAAAAGACTGAATTCGAATACCACTTTACATAACCTGTCATTTTATTTCATTTTCACACCATAATTAAAACAGAATTATGATAGAGTATCACATTTAAATCGTCTAGAAAATATTTCGGGAGTATCTCGCGAAGGTATATTAGAAATTTATATATATTGAAATTACGTACATGCACCCGCTGACTATCGCGAATGAAAGAAAACTCGAGCCACTCGAGCCGAGAGGGCGGAGCGAGACGTCAAACGATCGAGAAATGACATTGATGACATTTTAAATTAGAATGTCTTAATGTTTGTCAACCTGTTGGTTGACGTTAGTGTACTGCCAGTCGTAAAAATAGATATACATGCGTAAATATCACAAACAAATCACGACTATGAAAGAAATATTACTTACATTCGGATTGGTAGAATGAGGGGAAGGTAAAATTGGTTGAAACATTTGGAACAAAAAATGAGAGCCTCTAAAAATAAAGGAGATATTTCATTTTTGGACTGCACATTGTACACATATTAAAAATAAGCTAAATAATTATTCAAACCGATAAAAAATATCTCATTTTATTTTTGTTGTCGATAAACGCTGTACAAAAATATTTTTTATTACTAACAAATATTTCACAGGGCAACATAAACCGCCATATTGCACAAACGCAAGTATTATGTATTCTACCTGGATAGGAAGCTATCCATACCAATCTATCAATTGCGAAAAAGAGAAAGATAACAACAACGTTAGGACAAATCTCTCTTTCTATCCCTACTTCCCTTAATGAAAGAAAGAGAGATTGTCCCAAGGCAGTTGTTATCTTTCCCTTTTTCGCAATTGATAGGTATTTGCTTTAAGTATGTATATAGAGTTACCTATCCATTTAGTATACATATTTCTTGGATGTGACAGAAAGCTCAGCGCGAAACTCGAAAGCCACAAATATTGCTCTCATTTATTCTAGCTTGTATTTGTTGCTTGTATTTGTTTTTAAAATATATAAATGGTCTTCCAAAAATTACAAGACATAAAATGGTTCTCTTTGCAGATGACAGCACAGCTAATATAAAATGCAATAATCCAATTAATTATCAAAATGACATTAATAATTCTCTCTTGGACATCATAAAATGGCTCGACAATAATAATCTAGTAATTAATTTAAATAAAACAAAAGTTATGCATTTCCACCTAAGGCGTGTTAGTTCAAGTAGATATAAATATTACCTATAAAGATTGCAAAATAGAAGAAGCAAGTAGTATTAAATTCTTGGGTATCATAATAGATAATAGACTCACTTGGAAACCTCACGTTGAAGAGATGTGTAAGCGATTGAGTAAATCTGCATACCTACTTTCTCAACTGTCCAAAAAAGTAAATACTGAGACTCTACTAACAGCGTATCATGGACTAGTAGCTTCAGTTCTGAGGTATGGTGTTGTTTTTTGGGGACAGTCAACAGATAGGCAGCTGGTGTTTAGGTTGCAAAAAAGTTGCATAAGGTCAATGTGTGGTTTAAAAATAACAGATAGTTATATGCCATATTTTAAATCATTAAAAATGTTAACCCTTCCAGCGTTGCATATCCTGGAAACGGCATTGTTTGTCAAAACAAATCCACAACTCTTTGAAAAAGTCTCAGATTCAAAGAAAAAATCAATTCATGCTCAATATGTGAATCAACTGTGCCATCTAAAGTGTAAAACGGCTTTAATGCATAAGAGCTTTTTTGGTATAGCTCCTAGAATATTTAATTAGATACCTGACATAATAAAATGTATGCCCTTACAAAAATTCAAAAAGGAATTGACTAAGTTATTATTAGATAAATGTTATTACGTTGATGAATTTTATATATGATTATGTATAATTTCTATTTCCTTTTTTTTGACATATTTTTAATTTCATGATTTTATTATAATACTATTTTAATTTTCATCATTATACCTCTCTTATCAAACCATATTTTGTATGCCTTTCATGGCAAAACATAGCGCACACATTACTTATTTAAGATCTTTTTACCTATGTTTCACAAAATAAATGTTTCTATTTCTTGTATTTTGATGCGTTTGAGTTCTAGATTGCACAAGAAACGAGTATTTGAATTCGGACTTTGTGTCCAGCAAGATGTACAAAACAGATTCGACTTTCACATAATAATAACTTAATGCAATTTCTTCTCAAAATCAATAATTTACCTAAAGATTTAATTCAGTAACTTGGTAGTATAGTATTTATTATAAAAGTAAAACTGGGTGGTGAATCGGTTGTATGGATAAGTCAATAAATCAATTGTACCTATTGTAAATATGTTCCTTGCTATTGTTAGTCAATCAATTTATCTATCAAAGAGGATAAAATTATCTATTTAATAATATTATCAATGTTGTATTTCATGTCAGTTTGACAGTTTGACGTAATTGTAATCGTCGTCGCCATTTAAAAACATGCAATGAAATTGCCATTAAAAATGTCGAAACATGCCTTGTACATGAAAACAACGTAAAATTATTAGAAATAAGTATTTTTCTCATGTTTGATTTATTTTTCCACGACTTTTAGTCAAGTGTACAATGTGCAGTCCAAGACTCCATACAAATCTGAAACATCTCCTTTGATTTAATGTTTATCACAATGATATTATTTTTACCCATGATTATAACTCATCAACTATTAACAACATGCATGAATTCAAAAGTATAGAGAATCTAAAAAAAAATATTATTTGGTTTATCTAAAAATCACTAGATGGCGCTAAAACTACTTCTTCGATTGCTATATCTCCATCACTAGATGCCAGCCTAATTATTAGTCGCCTGCCATTGACTAAATTGCTATGCTAACTTGAACCAAGGAATAAGGATTATATAAATATTCTTGCTTGAAAGTTGAAACTCTTGAAATCGCTCACCTCTTCAAGTGTTCTGTTGTGGTGCCAGTTGCCATTATACAAAAAAAAAATTAAGGAGAATAGATCTGAAATCAGCAACCTCGATTATAAAAATGCCATAAAATTCCATGCAAAAAAAATACAAATTTTGTTCCCTAGTGTAATTTTTTTTTCTGATTTAGGAGAATAAACAAAATAGTGGTAAAGTATTCCTTAGGTAGGTATATCTTACCCAACCATATCTACCTACCTCCAAGCCTACAGCCAGTAAAGCCTTACTTAAATTCCAGTAAAATTTCTAAAAAATACAACCATTACGAACTCAAGAATGTCAAAAACCGACTCTACTAGATACTTTTTAAACAAGATCTTTTCTTCAATGAAATCGAAGAAGGTATTCCCTTGAAAAAAAAGTATAGGTACCTATTATTATCTACCAATATATTTACAACAAATAAATATCCTCGGACATTTTTCACACACGGCTATCTGATCCCAAACTAAGCAAAGCTTGTAATATGGAAACCAGATGACTAATATACTACATAGACTACATTTTTTTTGTAAATACATACTTAAATACATAATTACACCCAGACTCGGGACAAACAGACATGTTCATGCACACAAATGTGTATCCTGGATGGGAATCGAACCCACGACCTGCGGCGTGATAGGCAGTGTATTAACCAACCACGCCCGTCAAATGTACAAAATATACAAACTATATAATTAAGTATATAAAAAACTTCCTCGAGGCTGCCGCTGCTGGCGATCGGCAAGGTTCCTAGCAGACTGGCAGCGTATCCTCTTTGGATGGCCAGGCTGATGCAAAAAAAAAGTTAAGTTGAGAAAAAGTATGATAATTTTCCTCGATCCATAAGCAGACACGTAGGTAGAGTTGGGTAGAGTATAAGTACTATGGTACTTTGTACACAATACTTCAGTTTGCCCAACTTATCTCACAAGATATAATCTGATAACGGAAAAGAGGACATTGATATGCTTGCAGATGCTGATGAATATTGCTACATTTATACTGTCACCTACTTTGACTAATTTTAAGTAGGTACGTACTCGTTATAATAAATAGGTACCTACTTATTTATAGTAGGTTTTTTTTTATTCAGGATAAGCTTGTGTTTGACTACAATCTCACCATGGTAAGTGATGATGTGGCCGAAGGTGGTAAGCGCAGAAAACCTAGATGGGAACTTGCTCACAAATGCAGCTGTTGTAACACGCTAATAGGTGCTTGGCGATAGATTTTCAACTTGAGGGTGTAGTCAGCCAGTCGAGTACTACAAAGTACCCTACCACAGTGCTGTGTTCCTTCACCGAAAGCTCAAGCTCATTGTAGGATTCGAACCCACGACCTTCGCCGCGGTATCCGACGCAAATACCACTGAGCTATCATTGCCATGAACTGGGTACTTTTTAGTAGGTAGGTACTCGACTGGTTGGCTACCGCCACGAAATCTGTGGCTACCACCCTCAAGTCGAAAATCTGAATGGTTGTATTTTTGAGATATTCAAAACCAGAAATTCAAAAAACTATATTCAAAAATCGAAATATCTGGAAAATGGTGACACTTTTACTGAGGTAGTTTTTAGATTTCCGTACCTAAAGGGTAAAAACGGATACCCTATTACTAAGACTACTGTCCGTCTGTCTGTCTGTCACCAGGCTGTATTTCATGAACCGTGATAGCTATACAGTTGAAATTTTCACAGATGACGTAGGTATTTCTGTTGCCGCTATAACAACAATACCAAAAACAGAATAAAATAATAAATAAAAAAAACCACAAAATTTGTACGCGAGTCCGACTCGCACTTGACCGGTTCTTTGTATATGTGTTAGGTGACCCGCCCATCTATCTCCCCCTTAAGTTTATCGTAGGTACCTACTACTTACCGGACGCCCTGTATGTTAACGTCAATCGTTTGACATCGTAATGATTCAGTTAATCACTCGAAAGTTGGAAGTATAGAAAAATTGCGTTTCCTAAAATTTTGTATGGGAGAAATAAGTTGTATGTGTGTTTCGCTAGAGGCGCTGTATCAACCTTTATAGAAATTTCGAAAACGCAAAAATGGCACCAACCTCAAATAATAATCTTTTTTGGGATTAGAGCTGTTAGTGGCCCCTTTTTTTATGTTTTAAGTTAGAAGGCATGTCAATTAATAGAAATGATTAACAAAAACTGAACCTACTACTAACAGCTTAAAAATACTGCTACCCGAGAATGGTTAGAATTAAAGAATTTTAACTAAGTGTTTTTAACTTTGAAGTGCTTTTTTTAAAAAAATGTATGGACTTATTCGGCAAATGATTTTAAAAACTTTTAAGTCTCTTTAGCTATTCAAAAAGGTATAACACTTGCTATTAAATCGGTAAAACATTGACCAAATACCAGTTTACCAGAAGTAAGTGCTGGCCGGCCGCGCTCGTTCCCTCACAGTGACGTCACACGCACCCGCGTGCATTGGCTTTCAGCGACAGGAACGGCATATGATTATTACTTAATATCTTCGTAAGTAATGGTCCGATTTAGATAATTCAAAAAGATATATCATTCTTAAGTCATAAAGAATAACGTGGAAACTAGTTCTATTGAATTTGCTACAACTTTACTGATCCTCAAAGCGGAGACGACAAGTAAGAGCTTTCAGTGAAAGATAAACTATGATGACCATTGCACGGTGGGTACTTTGTAGTACCCGACTGACTGACTACCACCCTAAGCATTACTGCATGCATTAGGTATTTCAACCGTTAAATTTTTAACATTAGTTAATAAAATCCTTGTAGGTAAGTAATGAGTTCAGTTTGTAGATTTAATTATTATCTAATAAATTATTTGTCAACGAAATTATTGACCATTAAAATTAAGTACCCTTTAGTTCCTTAGGTATCTTATCTTTTCCCGGGATAAAAGTAATTAGCCTACGTTACTCATTATAACATCAGCTATCTATCAGTGAAAGTGCCGTCAAAATCGGTAAAGCCGTTTCGAAAATTAGCTAGAACAAACAGACAGACAATATTTAAAAATATATTTTGTTACATACTTTCATACACTTACCTACATAAGTACCTACATACATTCCAATATAGACCTCTTCCTATTTTTAATTAAAAAAAAGTGATCGTTCGTTTTTTTATCGTCACTCATCTAGATATTGAACGATTAGATAAATAATATACCTGCGAGCGCATCAATGAATCGATATAATACGTATTCCGCCATACTATTTTTACAATAAATCGATAACAGTTATTTTCTGTTATTCAAGTACATAAAACGGAATTCAATGCAATTTTGCAACAATTGAATTAAAATCGTGCAATAAATAATGTTAGATTTATTTTTAATAGTATGTAATGACATACCAAAAACTAGAAGAAAGTGCTCTTTTTTATTAATAAACTGATTCACTTTTTTTGTATTTTCACACAAATATTACACGTAAACTATCGTATTATCAAATTGTTCTAAATATTTTTTTTATTTTGAACACTCGTTGGACACATATGTTATGTAGGACCTACTGAAAAATGAGTAGGTAGGTATGTACATATCATTTAATACAAACTAAAACTTATATAATTATGTAAAGTTCTTTATTAAGTTTTCCACCAGCTATTATTTTGCAGACGCGAAAGTCAATCCATGGTACCTACATGCTACAACAGTTAGGCTATGTAAGTAAGAAAACTATGCGGCTACAATCGGCTACATATTGAAACAATACTATTGAAAAACGAAAGTTACTAAAATATATTTCCTACTCTAGCACCTATTTTCCCCTGGCCCGCTTTGAAACGATAAGAAAATATATGAATAACACCGTGTCCTAGCCTCACATTATGACGTAACAGGTATAAGTGTATAAAACACCTGACTTCTAAGGCAAGGCGCCATTTTCTTTTAGCCGCCATACGAGCAAGTTTTTCAAGTCGTTGACGCACTGTTTAAAATGTAATTATGTAAAATTTGTGTTTAAAATTATTAAAAAAATCATCTCAAATTACGCTTGTAAATAATTAGTCTCTCTTTGTTGTAATTAAGGAATTAATTGGTGACTTTAGTTTTTCTTTCAGTAAGTGTTTCAGTCGATTAGTGACTTGATTTAGCTGGTATATTTTTTTAGTTAATATTCAATTTATTTATGATGATAAAGAAACGCGATTGGAGGAATCGATTGTTGTACAGATAGTAATTATAGTTTCTCGGTCTGTGATTGGTCACATGATTTTAGCGGCAGGGCGTCCATAATAATGAACGGAGGAGATAAACATGTGATTCAAGATGGCTGTCATTTTGGGGGGATATTGTAGAGGAAGCTTCGGTGGTAAGAATTTTCCATCACCTTTTAATTTCTTCAAACTGAAATCCATAAGTTTCACTATAAACTTGCTTTACCTAACTTATTTTATTATTAATGAATTTAAAATATACCTAGATAGAGTTCGGTAATTAAAGGTATGTCTATTGCTTACTATAGTTTTATTGTTAGAATTTTCGAAAGAAAAGCTTTTAAAGAAAGATTATGCAAGCATTATGTTAAAAAGTTATCGTTTGAAACATTTTTTTTTAAATATGATAGTTACGCAATAATAAAGCTGGGATCACACTATTGATAGGCCTGTAAACTGTCAAATTAGGTTCGTTGAAAATGTCACATTCTAACCTCCTTTTTCCTACTTCGATAAATATTTACCTAGGAATAAACTTTATAATACCACCTCGGGGTCACATTGCCAACGGAAAGCAAATAAAAAACGATATCTTAGATTAAAAGAGCAGTAAACTTTGTATGTGATAAGGCGACATTATCAGAAATGGAACACGGTGTATTATTTAGTTAAGTTTTAAGTGCTTAATTTACGTTGTCATGGTTGTTTAATTTTTGTGATTACATGATATTTGTTAGCATTTTTTTTTCAAATGAACTGTTAGTTAAATACTTTTCTGGCATCTCGATATTAGGTTTCCTACTTTCAATATCCAAAATTAAAATTGTTAAGAGTATTTTTATATTACATACACATTTACAACAAATTCACAATTAGTATCTATGTGTGTTTGTGATTATTATATTTTAATGTTTTATGATTACCTACATTTACGTTAGTTTAAACTTTAACAGAGGTGTCTTTAATAAATTAACTAATCTAACCAAAAAAATATTCTAATTTAAAAAATATTATTCTTGCGTGTAATCCTTTCATATTAAACACATATTTGAGTCATGAAATCATGTAGATAAATAAATGTTAAACGTTTCATCTTCCTAAGTGCATAAGATTACGACTAGGCACCCTAACTATGTAGGTATTCTAAATGACAATCAAACATACATAACAAAATGTGTTAACGCAATATTTATGTAATATTAAAACGGTGTCGGGAGCCTTCGATTTGTATAACAATAAGATATTTTGTAACAATAAATTGTGGTTTGCATGCTCTTAGTAATTGCTTTTGTACACAACTGTAGCGTAGAGCTCCTACATTTCTGTAACTAACTATATTCTTTAAAGTTTTGCCGAATATAATATTTTCGAAGGTCATTGTATATTTAAATAGCCATGTCGAGGAAGCATTCCATTTTTTTTTTGACAGCGGAATGAGTTGTCCTTTGTTTTAAAATTTTGGAAATTTCATCATGCTTCGTCACACCAATTTGTGTTCTCTTCTTTGTAACCACTTCTTAAATTGGTAACTTAAGTATATATTGGATTGACTCTAACTTCTGGATTATAATAAAAAATAAATAACAGGCCAATTTAAAAAAATACAATGTAGTATATCGTCACATTTTTGATGTAGTAAGCAACTAGACTGTTACAAATAATAACCGATTTTAATTGTGATTTCTAGTATTTATGTAAAAATAAAAAAATCTGTACCTACCTATGGTACAAATGTACACACATCAAAAGGTTTGTGATCACTAGCATAAGCTGATATAATTTCTTAAATTGAACTTTATCAAGAAAAAATCTTTGTTATGTGTATAGAAATAGGTACCTTGTTTGAAATTAAAAAATAAAACTCGTGTAGTGTGTAGATGATTAATCATAATGATGATTTCGATTTTTTTTCAAAGTGATCGCAAACTTCTTTTGATGTGTGTATGTAGATGCCGGGCAAACTACCTGGGCAACCCGGGTAGTCTCAGGGAGGCGGTCAGCAACGTCAAGGCGCTGGCAGGCTTCCTTGAGGATATAGGATGGCTGGAGTAACCCCAGCCAAACACCCTCCGACGCAAAAAGGGCGCAATCCGTCGCCCAATTGCGGAAAACGCCCGCACGAAAAGAAAAAAAAAAAAAAAAAAAAAGTGTGTATGTAGATACGTCTCTTTGACAGTGACGTATCCTAAAGTGTAGACATGACTTTGTAGGTGCCTATTTTTGACCTATTTAGGTACTTATTTTTGGGTGCAAATGTATAATGAATTAGCTGTAGTGATGAGAGTCATATACCTATGTATTATTTGTCATCAATATGACTAAGTATACCTATATGATAGTAAAATCAAGAATATCTCTTTACGCTTTATTTATAAAACTCGATTATAATCATCTCGAACGAAAAATGGAATCTCATTCGTTTTAGTCGTTATAAGACAATTATAAAAATTGTGTAACTATATGTATCTTTGAATTAAGAAAGAACAGGATAACGAAAATAAAATTTCAATACCAAAAGATTTTTAAAACGAAATTACATCAACTCACACTCAGTCTGTTACCATATTAATCTGTTTGTACAGCTGATTTTCACAAATTCATAACTAAAATAATCGCTACAACAAGTTAATAAGGTTCAAAATGCACTGTGGATGCAACATTTCGGTTTGTTTGTCTTTAAATTGGTACATACAGCTGATACGTGAATCAATGAGGAATTCGGTTCTTTCCGACACTGTATTATTTGAATGGAATAACTTACTGCACAAGATTTTAAATAATTGTAACTTAACTTCGATGATTCATTATTATTCGGTGTCTTCATAAATACAAGGCTTGAGATTCCTAGGTTTAAACAGAAATAGTAACTGTCCTAGATTTGTAAGGGAGGAAGTATTGTGCAGTTTGCTAGCTTATTGTAAACCCTTTGTGAATGTTTATAAAAACTAATTTAGCTTCGTTCGTTAAGCACAGTATTTTTGGTTACCTAGTGGATACAGTGATGAATTTTCTCAACTAAGTTTTACTTTACTAAGTTCATGGTGTCCTTGTTTAATAATTATTTTAAATTACCTCCATAATAGTTGTTAACATTGTTTATTTATGCGTTGCGTGACTTACGCGTAAAGACCTATCCATTTCGGCCTATGTTTTATGACTCTCCCAACATTGTAAATCACGCATTTTCAGACTAAATTATTATTTGCTCCAGTTCACTTATCTCTGAAGCCCTCATCTATTTTACAAGATTGAAAGAATTTTCTATTTCCATTTAAGTTTTTGGTGATAGCAATCAATAAAAAATCCGATTAGATTGATGAAAGAATGATCGTAGTAGCTAATAGAAAGTCCATTTCAAAAAGGCGATGATAGCATGTGCAACTCCTACAATGAGCTTGAGCTTTAGCTAAAGGAAAACATCATGAGGAAACCAAAGGACGGTGGTAGGGTAGGTACTTTGTAGTACCCGACCGCCTGGCTACCCTCGAGTTGAAAATCTGTCGCCATGCACCTATCGGTGTGTTCGGAGAGCTGCACTTGAGAGTCAGGTCCCATCTAGGATTTGATTTGCACCAGCTTATCCAAAACTAAAAACATACCAAAATCATAATCTCAATTCATCATAATCAGGCATTATTAAGGATTGGCTCTATCAATATAGATATTTCAAGAATATTTATAAATCACGCAATAAGATTATGTTATTAGATATCAAAATTCAATTAACCGAACATGTCATTAAGATGTCACTTTGACATTTAACTTGTATAAGTGTAGACGTGGCTTATTATTTTAAACGTTGAAAATGAATAACGTAAATTGAACTTTCTTTATTCTTCTTATAATTATTAATTTGAATGGAACTCTATCTGTCTGTCTATTTGGGATGAAATTTGGTATAGGGATACCTTGAACCTTGGGATTTTGTCTGATTTTGACTAGTTATTTTTTTACTTTATCTGATAGAGATTATAGTCACACGCTTTGTGATAAACATACGGACAGACTGAAGCAACGTAAGCTTGGTATAAGGCCCCAGGTACCTTTTGAGTATCTACGAAACCTCAAAAAAAGACATCACGCGTAAATATACTCAAAACGATAATTCCACTAGTTTCAAATAGGTCAACTTGCATAACCGACATGCATTACGTATTCCTGCTTAGTTATAAGCAGACAAACGACAAGCGAAATATCTATGACTTTAAAAACAATGGGCCGAGACAAAACTCATGTAAATTATGTTTAGAACAATTTGTATGTGACATCGAGTATTTCAATGGATATTTGCGTTTGAATGGGGTAAAAATGCGTTTCGTTCGGTGTAAGGTTGTGCCGGGCGAGGCGTTAAACCTGATGTTGAAAACTTTTCAAATTGATTTGAATTTAGAATGTTAGTCGTTATTCTTTTCTTTTTTTATTCTGGATTGGCTTGTGTTTGACCACAATCTCACCATGGTAAGTGATGCTATGGCCGAAGGTGGTAAGCACACAAAGCCTAGATGGGAACTGGCTCTCAAGTGCAGCCGTCGGAACACACCGATAGGTGCTTGGCGACAGATTTTCAACTTGAGGGTGGTAGCCAGCCAGTCGGGTACTACAAAGTACCCTACCACCGTGCTATGGTTTCCTCACGATGTTTTCCTTCACCGAAAGCTCAAGATCATTGTAGGATTCGAATGTAAATTCCCAAGACCTTCGCTGCGGTATCCGACGTCACTACCACTGAGCTATCATCGCCCCTGGCAATCGTCCTGTTTTTTTAATCAAGTTCATGGCTAATCTTACAGACTTCTTACAGGCTACTGAAAAACATTATGGATAACCAATTTCCGCCATTTCATATGTTTATTCCAAAGTTTTTTGTCTAAAATCCAGTTTTTCCATATTGGCTTACTCAAGAAAAAAGGCTTACTTACTCTTTTATCATCCTTCATACAATACAAATGACTTTTTCTACGGTATTTATCTTTTTTACCATTTTTTTATTTAAGTGAGCTTAGGTCGTAAGAAGGTCCTAGAAGAAAAAGCTTAAATTACTCATACGAGTATCATTCAAAAACAATGTGGTTTAATCTTTCAGTTTAATTAGTCCCTGGTTTTTGACAATTCTAGAATTTGTCACATGTACGCATTATTTGTGTATAAAATTGGAGACAGATCTGAACTGTAGTGCGCCTGGCCTGAGCATCGTCTACGCATGCGCAATTATCGCACTATATCTAAGCATGTGAACTCGTCTCTCACGAACCGTCTAATTTGATTGTCGGTTGCTCAAGGCAAGCGCCCGTTAGTTTTGAACCTTGAATAGCAAAATCTGGAGTAAAGGCTTATGGAATTGTTTTTTTAAAGGCTTTTTTGGCATAGACATAGACAAACATCAGGACATTGCTTTGGCAACATTTTAAGCTAAGCTAAGCCGTAATGAATCTTATATATAATAAATGAAATGAGGTCATATACATACATAGGACAATTTTTATCCCAGTAAAAGATAAGATTCCACGAGATCGCGGGTGAAACCGCGGGGGTAGTCAACGTAAACCGTAGAGTTTGCTAAAGTACATCTTTAAATTTACTGGGTTGTTCCTTTTTTAAACTGTTTATTTTTCCTTATCGCGCATTGTGAAAGGGGGCTAGACGGAAAAAAATCTTACGAAAATCACCGACACATTAATGTCGGTGATTTTTTGTGTCGGTGACAAAAGTCACCGACCGCTGTGCGGCGTGCGCATGTTTCTCTGTCTCTTTCTCTCTTATAGAAAGCAAGCCATAAGTCGAGAGAGTATATACTTATAAAAATAGAAATGTATTTTTTTTAATATATATGTATACTCTCTCGACTCATTTAACTTATATAACTTCGTTCCATCCGGGTGTCCCTTGACACCTCTCAAGTTTTTTTTTATAGCTCTATATCTATTTGCACGTTCCGGTAGGTGTAATTAGCAGCGTTTTTACAAACCACCGCTTGAACCCACATTGTCACCGCAAAGCCGACTTCAATAATATGCATCAAATAATAAACGACTTTGTCTGTCCGTCCCCGTTGATTTATATTCGATTGTTTTATGTAACCGTTGTCATTTTCTTATGATATAATAACGTTTTCCTGAACATTACCGTGTTATTAATGTGACGTAATGATTTGCGCTTTGTTATTAAAAGTTGGTTGTCGATTGCTCTAGTAAGCTAATCAGGTAGTTTATATTTTTCGGCAATATGGCCGACTAAATTAAATGGCGAATTTATCTTGTTCTTTTTTAATTTCAATTACAAAATAAATATAAAAATACTTTTTTGTCTGTCGCACAAGGTTTATAAAACTACGACAATCCCATGTCAATCTATTTTACGTTGTCACGCAGTTAAACAATTTCTGATGAAATTGGTATAGACAGATACCCCGGAATTGGAATGAAACCTACCTGGGGAAATAGATCCTACGGTTAAAACGGCAGTTTGAAAGCTAGTTAATTTGTTTAGTATACCTACTGAAACTCCATTATAATTGCTCCCATAATAAAAAACCACACAGTATTTTTTTTTTAATTGCAATGATTTTAAACCATTCTTCAATACCTTAACAATCTCACTGTAGGTATACCTACTCATGCCGAAAAGCAAAGAAATAGCTGACATTGTAAACAAATAACAGATCGGATCCCATATGAATGGGATAGATTTATGAAAAAGAGAAGAAATCAACCAAAAGTCCATATTAAACAGCAACATTGCTTCTGTCTAATCAACAAAAGGGCATGACCAGTTAAGGGGGGAACTACAAAATACCGTTAAAACTGTCCTAAAGTCGGCAGCACAAAGTAACACAAATAGAAGGTAGCCAAACCGAATAATTCGTTAGACAAACGTGGAGGCGTGGAGGAGCAATTCACACCTTGGAGACGACTGTGACATTACATGTCAGCCGCAGTACAGTCGGTGGCGTTTAAATAATAGGTGCTGTGGAATTTTAAAAATACGCTACACTACTGAAATATAATTCTAGCTTAACATTAAATACTTTTTGACTCCGGCAACCATAGACACCTGTGCTTTCAATCTGGTATGTTGTTTTTTTTAAGACTTTGGGTTGAAGTTTTTTATGCCATTGTTTTAGTCCGAATGCATTTTAAGTTATCACTATTAAAACGGCTTATATGTATACGTATTCACTGCAAGGAACTTATCTAACATGTGACGATTAAAAATAGGTGTAATGAATTCATTTAATAAAGATATTTTGAGTTTTATATTGTATAGTTTGCTAAGTTCCGCACAAATACTCGGCAGTCTCCTGATATAGAAGATAATAGAAGCAGCCGATAATCTGTTAATGAAGAGAGCTATCCGTCGACAGTATTGCTGATAACCACTGTCATGGAGTTGCTCTCTTTATGAACGGATGCTGGCTCACCATTACAACTGGCCACCTACACCATGCTGGAGAAGCTTTAATTAAACTAATTTACATTCCATGAAAGTTCTTGCTGTAAATCGTTGTACTTAGTTTTTTGTTTTTCGTAGTTATTGTACTTTTTTTGTGCCATACATTATACTACATTATTGATTGTAATGTTTTAAATACATATTTGTGTCTATTTTCTTTGGAAATTATTTAGGTTATAGTAAATATTGTTAATAGTGTTATTTAGAATGTATCGTAAAATCGTAACTCATAATATGAATCCGTTAGTAAGATAAATTCTTGATTGTAATTCTGACGGGCCGGTTGGCGTGGTTGGTTAACACACTGCCTATCACGCCGCAGGTCGTGGGTTCGATTCCCATCCAGGACACACATTTGTGTGCATGAACATGTCTGTTTGTCCTGAGTCTGGGTGTAATTATCTATTTAAGTATGTATTTACAAAAAATAAAGTAGTATATGTAGTATATCAGTCATCTGGTTTCCATATTACAAGCTCTGCTTAGTTTGGGATCAGATAGCCGTGTGTGAACAAATGTCCGAGGATATTTATATTTATTTATTTATTTAAAATCATTTTCAGGAACACAGAATATTTTTTATATGCACTCACTTTCCTGCATTCAGTAGGAGTGATTTCGTGAAAAGTGATTTCCGTCCCACTGTGTAACAGGATCTCAAAATCAAAACTCGCGCGGTGGTGAGTTAGCTGTCAGACGGTATCAACCCATTTTCCGAGAAGTTGGTATTACCAAGCTGAAATGTCAATGTTTGTTACTGAAAAAAATTGCCTTGCTGCTTTTCTTGCCGGAGTCTTCTCAGTTTAATTGTATTCCGAACCGGTGGTAGAGTCAATTGTAACGTTCATAAGTGCCTTACCATGTAGGGCCTAAACTGGATGAGTTTTTGATTTTGTTTTTTACACATTATGTGACTACTGTAAGGCTCGTTTTTTATTATTTAATCAAGATTCTGTTATTCTGCAACATCTGTTCTCATTACTATGTTTGTATAATTATTAATAACACATTTGAATAAAGATAATGTCTGCAACACGATTCTTATCTGTGACAATTTGAGCTCTAACTTGTTATAAGCATGTTTAATATTTGAATTGTATTTTGTAATTTATATAATTATACTCTCGTTCCATCTTGATTTCTTCATAATCATGTGTACATAGTTAGTTGAGATATTATTAGATATCAACAGGTACCTACCTATATAGGTATAGGTAACTGCGTCAAAATTTTATTGTATGTATTATAGAATTTAGATTTTATTATGATAAAAATTTTATATAGGTCACAGGCCACAAGATTTAATATTGCCAGAATAAAGATATTTTATTAATTTTTCGTTTTAATTAAAATTAAATCAAATCCATGGTATCCATGATAAATTAATGACTCTGAAAACTGTAGAGAAATTTGAACTTTTGAATTTGAACGATAAGAAAGCATTTTTGCCCATACTCTGAAACTGATATAGCTTTGTTCGGTTGCTTGGCTGTGTAGATTTTGACAATACTCGAATAATAATCTGTATACTATAGAAAAAGCAATCAACAAACACACAGCCCAAACCACTGGACGGATTGTACTGAAATTCGGCACGCAGATAGCTATTATGACGTAGGTATCCGCTAAGAAAGGATTTTCCAAAATTCACTCCCTAAGCGGAAGAAACGGGGGTCCAAAGTTTGTATGTAGAAACGGGATCGCGGGTGAAACCGCGGGCCTAGTTAACTATAAAATAGCTGACAAAGTCAAAGTCAAAACCATTTATTCAGTTTAGGCCCTAGAAGGGCACTTATGAAGGTCGAATTAAAGAAGTTACCACCGGTTCGGAAGTCAGCCTTCAACTGAGAAGAACCGGCAAGAAACTCAGCAAGGTTACATTTTTTAAATATTTTTGGACCATCTGACTATATTGGCTTTTTTTTCAAATGTTTAACAATTTTATTCTTAAAGTAATACAAAAACACATAAAAAATTATAACCCGCATTAGTTACCTACATACATGAATTTCATCAAAAACCGAGCAATAAAGTACCATCAAACCGTAATCTTTGAACAACATTCAGTTCTTGAAGACACTTTAGTAACCTGTGTACATACAAAATTCCTAGCTCTTATCATGTGATAAGGTGAGACGTGATCCTGCGGCTTCTGATAACGGTGATAAGCAAACTAAACAGTGATAACAGTTCACCTGTTGCTGTATCACTTGCATGACCTATTAAACATTTGTAACCATCTTAATATTATACCAGGCATGCGGGTCACCTGATGGTAAGTGACCACCGTCGCCTATAGACATTGGCAATACCAGGGGATTGCTAATGTGTTGTACACCTTATTACAATGCCTTAAAGGCGAACTGGCTCTCATGTGCAATGAAGAATTTTACCTAATTTTGAATATTAGCTCTCCATATTCTCTGTCAAAAATAAAAAATACAAGTGATAGAATTACTTCGCTACGTCAATTAGTTTCCGATTTATAGAAGTAAACGTGCGATGCGGACTCGTACTCGATGTGCCATACTCGTGTGACGGTGTGACGTCAATGTGCAACGCTGCGCTATGAGCGAGTGTTGCACATTGACGTCACATGCGGTCACGTGACTGTTAGCGGGACTCGATTTTATCGTAAGTTTAAATGCCTGTAAAATCAAAACTAATAGGTATTTTTGACTACAACAAAAACTAGTGTATTTGTATACATACAAGCTTCACTGTAACAAACTTTCAACCGATTTGGCATACCTAGTAACATTCTCCATTGCCGGAACACACCAACAGGTGCTTGGCGACAGATTTTCAACTTGAGGGTGGTAGCCAGCCAGTCGAGTATTACAAAGTATCCTACCACCGTGCTGTGGTTTCCTCACGATGTTTTCCTTCACCGAAAGCTCAAGCTCATTGTAAGGATTCGAACCCACGACCTTCGCCGCGGTATCCGACGTCACTTACCACTGAGCTATCATCGCCTTATCTGAGGGAGACAGTTGCGTATCTACCACAAAGTACCCTACCACTGTGCTGTGGTTTCCTCACTATGTTTTCTCAGGCTCAAGTTCATTGTAGGATTCGAACCCACGACTTTCGCCTCGGTATCCGACTTCTCTACCATCATCGTCATCGGTCCGTGATGAACTACTAAAATACGGATCTTGGCACACAAATAGATAAGATCCGTTGGGAACGCGGGTGAAACTGCGGGGGACAGCTTGGACGGAGTTTCACCTAAGAGTAAGCTGGTAAGTATCTATCCCACCAAAAACATTCTCATGTAAAATGTTGCCAAGACCATTTGGCTCGCACTGTCAAAAAGTAATCAGATCTTATAGTCTCATATAGAGCCAAGCTTCTAAATCAACACGCCCTAACTCTACAAGCCCTAACTTCACGAACTCTACACCTTAGTCAAAATATTTGACTTGGCCATTTCGCTACATTCACATGAAAAAAATATTATTCACTGTTCATTACTTTTCTGTTATTGTAGTAAAATATTAGTAGTACCTAATTAGGTATGGGACACGTAAATTTTCAATGTGTAGGTATTTAAGAAAACACTTTCCCGCGTGTTTCACAATAGAATTCCTGATAATGACAGTCAAATTGAATGAAATTCATAAGCATTTCCTTACGGTTAACTACCTTTTTGGACTAGGTTTAATACAGGTAAAGTCCCAATAACTTTCCATCTACGTCATACTATTCATAGAATGTATTATCTTTGATAATCTATAAATGTAGATTAAATTACAAGTTATCTTTCGATATTGAAATCAAAGTATTAAAACAAAATGGCTGAAACGAAGTATTTGTCAATTGTTTTATTATTGTATTCAGTGAATTTTGTTGAAAGTTTTGATGTTTTGTGTGAAGACGGATTTTGTAGAGTAAGTAGGCATTACAATATCGAAAATTACGGAACAATTGTGAATCTTACAGGCCTGATTGTGGATTGGAGTAGGTATTCTAATTAAAACCAGTGGAAATGTAGAGGTGTAAGTGTTCATATAGCCAGTTATCTCTTTGGCCAATTGAAATTAAATACATTGGTGGATGACTAGGTATTCCCTGATACAACAATGTTTTATACATAGCACTGCTGTGTAATGCATATTATATTACACTAAATAGGTCCAAATTATTAGTAAAATATCTTACAAATATTGCATTTGCAAATTTGAAGTTGCTCAGTCCGTAATTTTATTTATTGTATGAGAGATCATCAGACTCTCAGATAATTCTGTACCTACAATTACTATTGAGAAATTAGTTAACGTAAACGCGAAAGTAATCGTTACTGAATAGACTACAGTACAGTGGGGTTACCACAAAGTGCCACAAACGATTCTACTAGGTCTGAAATCAATCGTCTTTGTGTCAAAGGACGTCAGAATGTATCATGGACAAAAGTGAAAATTGACAGAAAAACAATAAAGTTAGATATATTTGGGCACCTCTACATGTAGCACCTACGAGTAGATCCCTCTAAAGAGTAAACCAAATTTTAAAAAGGTAGAACTCATACTTCTGAATAATGCTGCCAAGTTCATTGTTGACAAAATTGTGACGTTGTATTGAAAATCTATGATTCATACACTTTGTCATCATCATAACTGACGTGGCGTCATCATCAGTCATACAGGTTCGACACGGGCTGCACAGTGGCAGCACAGGAATGTGGCATCAACAATGCAACCCACACCGGGTTGTGGTTGCCATCGCCAACTATATGTAACTGCTGCGAGTTCTGCTTGCCGTTCTACGGTAAGCATACAGTATACACTTGGACATCAGTAGTCAGCAGGCTACGGCACGCGGATCACCTCCAAAGGGGATTACCAATGGATGTCGATCTTTAAGAACTACTAGAAGGCTGGCTCTACATCTTGCCAGGCGCGGTCTGAAGGGGGGGGGGGGGGACATGACCCCCCCCCCAAATCGTGCACGTAAATTAAAACATCTTCTAAAAATTTACAAAAAAAAAACTGCCCCTATCCGCGATACATTTACTCGACATATTTTAGTGACCCCTCCACAATTTGAGGCTGCGACCGCGCCTGCATCTTGCAACCTACATTGAAATTTGTAGATGAGTAATGATGAGTATGTAGGTGGAATAAAAAGGATCTTTTGAAAAAACATTTTATAGCGTTATTAAAAAAAAATGTTGTCAAAAGGCAGACAATTTATTCATAGTTTTTAAGTGAGCAACACTAATAGGCAACTGGCTTTTCATTGAAACACGTATTTGAGTAGTAGGATTCGTTGTGTTTTTTATGTTACTACCTTCATTAAAACCTTTTAGACATTGTGAACGTTGATCTGGTCTAAGCTTTTAACGTAGCATTATTGATGAATTCAAGGTGAGGGAAACCACTGCAGTACTGGAGGACCAGGCCTAGGGACCACTGTTGGACGGTGTGGGGCTGGACTCTCTTGCGCTTTAGATGACGCTGATGGAGAAACTCGGTGTAAAAGGAGTAAGTTTGGTCTAGCAATCTTGCTTCAACAGTTTTGACTGCTCCACGCTCTGATTGTCATGGGACTATGACTGCTGTAATGTATCTCTATTTTTTCAAGGGTTTATCTATACTAATTAGTAAAAAGAGGTAAAGTTTGTGAGGCTGTAGGAGGGGTAATCTCTGGATCTACTGAACCTATTTTGAAAATTCTTTTATCAATATAAAGCCACGTTTTTTGAGTATCATAGGATATAATTTGATCCCGGGAAAAGATAAGATTCCACGGGAACGCGGGTGAAACCGCTGGGACAGCTAGCTTTGACGATGTTTGGATCGAAGGCATCGTAACTTATCGTCCCGAGCAGAGTGTGCAGGTGGTAATTTGATGATTTCTTCATAATCCGCAACTGTCGCAGAAATAACATTTACTGACTAGTTTTAATGACGTGAATCAAGTTGATAAGAACTATTTGATGAGTGTTGATTGATTGAAAAGGGAAGATCTTCCACCAGGCTAATTCATCATGCCTGGGGACCGCGGTCCAACTGTGCATATTCGTAACAAGTATAATGCAGATCGCTTGGAGAACTTTGATAGCATGATACAGTGTAGGTACCTACCATGAGAGATTGCTGACTAGCAACTATCGTCCATTGTAGTAAAAACGGAAGCGTATCAAAAGGACCATAGAGCCTTGGATTTACACCCTGCAATAAGCATGAGCTCGTCCAAGGCTTTGGATGAAAGAAAACATTTCAAGATGTTTTCCTTCATCCAAAGCTGGACGTCGTCCTGCTTGCAGCTGGACTCGTTTTTCCAAAGCTGCACTTATTTGCCAGTTACATTCAATGCGATTTGAAAAATAGATTTTATTAAGAAGATATTGCGACAATGAATCTAGCCATCAGTAAAACTCATCATCTGTAAATAATGTCAGACAAAGGTTCTCCCCAAGGATCTCCACCATGGCCGCTCTTGAGCTACCCATATCAGCTCTGCCTTATTTTGTTAAACGTTTTCTGTTCTTTCCCAGTGGAATCGAAATGCCACAGCGACCAAGATGAGTATGACGCGAGACATGCCACTGGTGAAGTTGGTGCTCTGGAGCACCGACCTCTTTGTGATGGCAAGGGGAAGTACGCTGCTTATGATTGCGTGACTGCACACACGTGGGTATCTTTTATTGGGGAATTATATATTTTTGGGGATTCGACTTTGTTTCTTATTCTTGGGTTGGCACTTAGCGGTGGTTAGTTTAGGAATCACTATCAATTCACTGTAAAAGACTAAAATCATAGCACGATCCATTATTGATTTACAGAATTTTGAGAGTTTTAAATATTTTATAATCTCCATCATATAATTGACTACAGGAAAACAAAATGTTCTTGAATTAGTTACTACAGCTACCTACTTACAATTATTCGCTTTAAATGGGGATGATGCCAATATTCAAGAAAAATACCTTACACTAACTAGGTACTTTAATTGAGTTTTCCATTTTTCAACCAATATCGTTCTGTCTTTCAGCTGTTTCTGTCAATCGGAGGACGGTGAAAGGCTTTTTGGAGAAGTGTTATACATGGGGCCTTCAACCGCTCAAAACATGCATTGTGGTCAGTAAAAACAGGTGGTCACAAAATACATTTTCTTAAATATTTTTTGGATAATTTATATGGGCCTTTTATAAACTGCACTTGAGAGCTGTATATTGCTCTTAAAAGTAATGTATTTTATTTACTTGGCGTTTCCCCAATTAGCAAAAGTGGATAACACTCCCACAACAGATAGGTAGATCAGTATACCGCGGCGAAGATCGTGGGTTCGAATCCTACAATGAGCTCCTAAACATTAAGCTTTCGATTAAGGAAAACATCGTGAGAAATCTATAGCACGGTGATAGGCTACTTTGTAGTACCCGACTGGCTGGCTGCCACCCTCAAGTTGAAAGTCTGACACCAAGCACCTATCGGTGTGTTCCGACAGCTGCACTTGAGAGCCAGTTTCAGCCACGTCATCACTTACCATGGTGAGGTTGCGGTCAAACATAATCTTATCCAAAGTAAAAGTGTGTACAATCTACAATGTAAAAGTGTGTACAATCTATGTCACATCAGAATCTCAGAAAATAGAGTATACCTACAATTTTCTCGACAGGTTGCTCCCGTATGCATGCGAAAATCCAGAAGACCATATCACCAGGAGTTCCGTTACCAGTCATAGGACCTAGGTGCACCTCGGATGGCAATTTCAACCCTGTGCAGTGTGTAAATAGAACTTGTGTTTGCGTGGATAAAGTGACCGGAGAAACATTAGATGGAACTGGTAGAATTATTAATTTGGATCAGAAACCACTGACGCAGTTATCATGCTGTGAGTATGTCTTGGTGATTCTAAATCCGTGATGGCTTAGAGGTGAGCTTAACAAGAAGGTGCAGGTGTTATAAGTGCCTATAATAATTGGGAACAGAACAGGCAAATGATGATGATGATAGGAACTAAAAGATTATGCCTCTACGATAAAGATGATAGAACCCCATGGCTGCGTTATTGACCAATCCATAAAACCTTTTGCTGAATTCGACCTTACCCAAAAACTTTTAGAACAGTTTTTTTTTCTTTCACCAGATGACGCAAGTCTAGACTTATTCCCGCAACTAAGCGTGGGTGAGCCACCCTACAACTACACCACACCATGCTTCGAAGACATGCAGGCCAAGATAGACTTCATTGAAGAGAGCAAAGACGCTGGATATATCGTTGACTTCTTCTCTGAGATCCCCGAGTGCCTACCAGATGGTAACTATGGAAGGGTGTTGAAGACTTGGAATGGAACGTAAGTAACTCTCTTGGTTTGTCAGTGACGTCAGACACCACGGCAAAGTCGTCGTTGGCAGCTAGTATTAAGGTTGAAGATACGGTAAATGAAAACATCGAAAGGATCCTGTATCACGGCTAGTTTCTGGTTAAATGATTATTGACCTAGCGAGCGAAGCGTCGACCTATGGGTCTCATAAGAAGGTTCAAGGTCACTCAGAGAGCTATGGAGAGGGCTATGCTCGGAGTTTCGCTACGAGACCGAATAAAGAGATCTGTAGACGAACGAAAGTCACCGACATCGACATAGCCCTACGGATTAGTAGACTGAAGTGGCAGTGGGCGGGGCACATAGCCCGAAGAACCGATGGCCGATGTGACGGAAAGGTTCTGGAGTGGCAACCACGCAACGGAAGACGCAGCGTAGGCAGGCCCCCCGCAAGATGGACCGATGACCTGGTGAGCATCACGGGTAACCGCTGGATACGAGCAGCTCGGGATCGGTCGATGTGGAAAACTTTGGGGAGGCCTATGTCCAGCAGTGGACATCTTTCGGCTGTAATGATGATGATGATGAGCAAAGCGCCTCTGTAACAGTCTGGACAAAAATGTCCAGACTGTTACAGAGGAGAGTATGTCTGTCCAACTGTCTGTTGTTCACCCATCTGAGAATTTAAAAAAGTGAAAAACCATACTCAAAAACATAATATATTTTTACTTGCAGAAAAATCTGTGCCGATGAGCATGGCAGACAAATAGAAGACTATAAAGCTGATCCTGATACCGCCGAATATGATTCCATGGATTGTAGTAAGTTCGGTTTGGATATCATGAAAGAAAATACCTAAATTGCATATAGCAATGATCCAAGATTAAGTACCTATCAAGATGAAGGATGATTTATGTTATGAGTTTCGCGAAGGCATGAGATAAATAAAAAAATCTAGTGTGCAAATAGAAAAAAAACACACACTTTTGTTTGTTAGGTATGTTTTTTTAAACAACTTCAAAAAATGAGGAGTTTTAGTATTTGTTGCTGTAGAAATACATCATTTAATTTTGTGAAAATTTCAACTGTCTAGCTATCACGGTTCATGAGATACATACAGCCTGGTGACAGACAGTAGAGTTCGCGGTCCTCTGTGGTTAGAGTCTTAATAGGGTTTCCGTTTTAACCCTTTGGGTACGGAACCCTCAAAATACGTTTTTAGTTCTTGCTCAGAAGTGTACTATGGATGTAAATAATGATTTCTCCCAGAAATAATGTGCAGATATTACAATATTATAACAATAACGCCATCTAGTAAAAATAGTTTGAAACTTGTTTGTACCTATAAAGTCACAACAAATGTTCCCAATTTCGATGGAATTTTGTAATGCCACCTGAAGGGAAAGTACTCTTAATACTGTTGATAGAAAATTTTACTCAAAGAAAACATTCCTTTATTTTTGAAAAGGAACAAAACTGCATTCAAAGATTTTCGATAATTCGCTTGCCACACCCGGGAATCGAACCGACTAAAATCTGTAAAAATTACACCTGTACTTTTATTTCATCGATCGTTAAGGTCAATTATAAGAATGAAATCTCTCTAACAAACTTGATAAATCAAATTAAAGGAAAACCATGAAATCTTAAGTTATTTTAATTATTTACAAAAAATGGTAAACTAACTAATTTGTTGCTCGAAATGGGCTCCTTTTATTTTTCTTGGATACACAAATGAATTCTTGTAACGAATTATTTTCTAGTAATCTTTAATAACGTGTTGTGGTGAATATTATAAATCGTATTCTGAACTCGATGAAATTCGCAAAAAAATGTATGTATGTTTCTTTTACATATCCCTAAAAAAAAATCTAAAGGGAATCTTCCTTTAATTTTATTTAAAAGTTTGTTAGAGAGATTTCATCCTTATAATTGACATTAACGATCGATGCAATAAAAGTACAGGGACGGTAATTTTTACAGATTATTGTCGGTTCGATTCCCGGGTGTGGCAAGCGAATTTTCAAAAATCTTTTAATGCCGTTTTGTTTCTTTTCAAAAATAAAGGAATGTTTTCTTTGAGTAAAATTTTCTATCTACAGCATTAAGAGTACTTTCCCTCCAGGTGGCATTACAAAATTCCATCCTGTATATCTATAGTACCTACTGTTATTTTCTTCAGTGCCCATAAATACAGGGACAAATAAAGATGAAGTTACTTTACCTAAACTTATATTAAAGTACCTACGAGTACCAAGTTTTCTTTGTTCTTAACACTTTTTCTACTTTGCAGAATGCGCAAAAACATCTCTAATAATGGAAACTTCAACAGAAAAGCCTGTGTGTTGCAAAAACGGTAACTTCAGAAAAATTCAATGTCGCCGTGGTGAATGCAGATGTGTGGATTCTGACGGTAGACAGACCGAGCGAGAGTCGACAGATGTCACTACTTTGTCGTGCCACTTAGCTAATTGGAGGACTTGTTAATAAAATATTATCTAGATGGAGCTAGTGTACTTATCATATTTCACGTATTTATAACATAAATATATTTTGCAATGCAACAATCAAAATAGACCAAGGTGACCCGCATACCCTTTTGTGCCGATCCAATCCGATCCGTTACGGCTGGGCAAGACTGTTTTTTTTTTAAATCTAACGCACTTTTTTACAGGACGGGGTCCAAAAATAACAAAATAAATGACATTAATTTACCCGTTATAATTACTTTTCTCTATCTATGGATACATGGGAATTTAATCTGTTGACTCGCGACATTAACCTGTCAAACAACTCGTCAACTCACGCACAGTTTTCAAAATTTCAAAATTCGCGCCCAATTTTCAAGTAAATGTCATCGTCCCGATTGTCCCATTTGAAAACCAAGTGGTGCGGACTCTGAAACCCCGATTGTCCCAAGAAAGAAATGACAGGTTAATGATATAATGAAATAAATAAAAGCTCAATAAGAACTAATGTCTGCCTATTATTAACGATTATTAATAACGAATATTATTTGAATTATTAGTCTTGTTCTACCGTAGAATTTAATTATTGCATGACAGTCGTAATCACCATGCCAAGAATACTAATACCAATTTTGCAATATACAATAAAATAATACCTATCCACAAAGTAAACCTATAAGGTCCACCAGAATCTCATGGCAAATGGGGAAATAAAAATTTGTTGTGTGCAATACTGGGGGAAATTGGATTTAACGATCTTGATACTGTTTAATTTGTATTTATTTGAAGAATGTTGTTATACATATATCGGGTTTTAGCATAGGACAAATGTCATGAAAAATAAAAGAGGTATTTATTATAAATAGCTCTTCCAGCATTTTAATTATTCTATCATGCTTGATGAAATCATTTTAATTTTTCTTTACATGTTCACGAAATTTATTTATATAGATTATTTTAACACGTAATTACTGACATTTAACAGCAATTTTGTATCGCGAATAGCATCTTAGTAGGCCGCCGAGTTGGTCTGAGACAAGAGCAGTAGAATCGTTAACTTATAGCCGGCTGATTTTGCCATTCCTCTGTCCCAATTGGGGAGAAAGCTTCTTCTGTTGATAATTTAACGTCACTTGCAGGCCTATTTACATTTTTATCAGCAACTCATATACCTCAAACATTTTTTATAGGATTCAATGTGCAATGATAAGAGCCTTAAAACTTCGTGACCGTGCGATTTCAATATTTCATCTATCTCATATACGGGCGCAAATCCTTCTGAACTTTATAGAATTATTTTACTTTATTCCTGATTAACTCTGAATCAAAACTGTCCAAGTTGATCTTCTCCTTCCCCCTCTCCTCTTTTTATCAGGCGTGAAAAATACACCATCATTTGATGAACCCTTACCTTTGCACGCTGGTAGGGTACTATGTGGTACTCGACTGGCTGGCTACCACCCTCAAGTTGAAAATCTGTCGCCAAGCACCTGTTGGTGTGTTCCGGCAGTTGCACTTGAGAGCCAGTTGCCCTTGCCCTTAAGGTATTGTAATAAGGTGTAAAATACGTTGGCAGTCCCCCTGGTATTGCTAATGTCTATAGGCAACGGTAGTCACTTACCATCAGGTGACCCGCCTGCCTCATTGTCACTAGTGACATAAAAAAAAAACCTAAGATTCACCTTATTGTAGTACTGGAAACCCCTATAAAGAAGCAACAAAGTTCGACTTACTAGTAAACGTATGATTTGACAAGTGAAAATTAACATTGCCATATAAAAATCACAATATTTTATTATTTTTTTATGCCATCAGAATCTGGTAGGGCACTAACAATTATACTCGTACGTACGACAAATAAATAATTAAACTATTCCGTATAGTACCAGTCATAGTTATAATTACAAGTGATTCCCTAGGTAAAGATTCTAGAGTAAAAAAATTAAAATAACATATGATTTCGTAATCTGACAGAGGTTGTCACAAGTGTAGTCTTCTTCCTCACACACCGTTAAAAGTGATTAAGCTATCCTGTTGTCATTCAAGTTTGACGTCTATAACTGTCAAATCAAGGTGGCAGTCAATCCATTTACCTATTTGACGTTTAACGTTTTTAACATTAACATTGTCTCGCTTGTCGTTCGAGTGAATGTTTTTTCTTGTATTTTACTTTACTCAAAGTCTTCTCAATAATTGCTTGTAGGGTTTTATCGAATATTTTGCGCAGATATGTAAACAAGTATTCAAACGAAGTGATTTGTAGTTTTAATTGATATTGTTCCTATACTTTCATTTCGGCGTTATAGGTTAGAAAGGCAATTCGTCATCAATTCTTGCTTTGTAGCTTATGCCAAACTTATTTTTAGTTTTCCAAAACGAATAAAAGTAGACTTTGAAGTGTTTTCTAGTGCTCGACAGTGTTTTGATTTAATACTTGAAGCCTTCGAGTCAAAATGGGTATGATCATATCGAGATTTCGCGTAAGTATTTGATTGATTTGAAACTAGATTTTGTATCGTAGCCAAAACTATTTTGATATCATATACTTTTGGCGGCATTTCAACCGCTCGTTCGTGACCTGCATGGTTAAAATGAGTTAGACTACTTATTAGATTCCTTATTATAGTTAGTTTGCTGGCCCTAGCGACGTCTGCCTCTTTAATCATCATTGCTCATCACAATGATGTCATATTGTAAGCTTGTAAGTAAAAACACGTTGCAAAGTTCAGAAGAAACCTTTCCTAGATGACCTGAATAAAAAAGATGACATATTTACCCATTAATACATTTTTTTGAGCTTGTGTTGTAGTTTGCTTTTTACCTTAGGTCATATTACTACATATCAGCAAGTAATTGACTGTAAACCTATCCAAAATATAGGTCCTGCCCACTAAGAATACTCGTAGCTAGATTTCTGCTCTAATTTAAAGTAATGTTGTTTATAAATACTATAGCATAATTAATACATTATGCCATGCTATATTATACTTAAAAACCACAAAGGGGAAACTGATAATAAGAAATATGACTCAAAATCTGTAAATAAGCATTGCTTGATGTTTCAACAATCTACATACCTAGTTGTTTTTTTAAATTATGGTTTTCATATTCAATATGTGTACCTACACTTTAGCTGTTAGACTTTATTTATATATTACGAGTACTATACTATATTAGTTATGTTTGTATATAAAATAAATCCAGATATTCAATTGGGAATAAAATGATTAAAATATAATAGACTCTCCTAAAGAATTGTAAGGCTACTCTCAGAGTTTATTTTAATTCTAGAGATCACTATCTATATTGCAGCTCCATAAGACATGGCTGCTCTACTGTAGCCTTGATGTAGGCATCTTTGGGGACTCATTCTTCATAAACTATTGCCTTTGTTCTTCTATAATGCAAGATACAAGCGGAGTATATAGAAATCAAGTCATGTATTTAGCTGATATGTAAAACATATTGCACTGTCCCCAAATGATGACATTTATCAGGTGGCATGCATTTGTGAAAAGGATTTAAATGATATTCCTTTCATTTCCTTTATTAAAATTAAATGCTATACAGAAATATATTGTATGTAGTCCATGATAAGGTTTAAAGTTTAACAATAAATGTACCACATTCATTAACAATCCAAGTAGTCAAGGCTATGTACAGGTATACTGTATTTATGTAAACATTGCATTGTTAATGATGTGGAATTGTCGATATTCACTCATTGTTATAAAATGCCTACCTGATTTGTTATTATAATCAACAAAAGTATAAATAAGTAAACTTAGTAGGTAATGCTACTTTGATAAATGATAATCCTTCACAATTCAATAGGCTTTTTACTGGATAGGTCCTGACACTCTACATCCAGAGCAGTCTACCTTACTGAGGATGTTTACTATTGGACAGTTGTGCCATACTACTTACTTTAAACTGTAAAAAAAAAACAAAATGACTAGGAATTGTCTTTGTTTATTTTATATGTTGGCTATGTTTTTGTTTTCAATATTGAGGTCTACTTTTTTCTTTACTAATTCATATTGTAAATACAAAATTGAGTTGATGGTTTGTCCATTGTTCATGCAGTAATGGATAGACATGGTTTATTGTGTGGGATAGTTTAGGGATGGGAGAATGACAAGGCTCCTTTTTATCTAGGTATGGGAACACTAATTTTTTTAAAACTTTTTTATAATCTTGTGTATGACTGCTATCTCACCTTGGTAAGTGATGCAGTCGTAGGTGGCGGCTTACAAAGCCTAGAGCTGAACTGGCTCTCAAGTGCTGCTGTTGATATACACAGATAACAATTAAATTTATTATATACATATTATGTATTATAAGTAAAAAATATGTATATAGGTATATATATATATATTACTAAGGCGATGATAGGTTTACTCTTGGTAAAGGAAACCATAGTACAGTGGTAGGGTACTTTGTACCACCCTCAAGTTGAAAATCTGCCGCCATCGCCGGCCGGCAGTTACACTTGAGACCCAGTTGCCTATAAGGCATTGTCATAAGAAACATTTTGAACTATAATTTTGTAATATATTTTTATCATATTATCTTGCCTTTTCACATGTCATATTGTATTGTTTATTTTTATCTATGAATGGTTTTATCTGACATTCCTTCTAATATGATTAAAATACATAGTTGGTATATTTTCTTCGGGTCACTTCATGGTAAGCGGTTACCGTAGCCTATGGACGCTTGCAACACCAGAGCCGCCACGAGCGCGTTGCCGACCTTGCATAAACCTTCTTACTTCGCTTTTGAAGAACCCCATGCTTTAGTGTCTATGTACCCAACTATACATACAAAGTATAAAGAAATGTCTATGTATTGAAATAACTTTCGACTGCTCATAGATTTTCAAGCCCAACATTGACTTTCAAAAAGTTGTTCTAGAAGAACAAAAGGTATTCGTCTTACATTTTGTGTATTGCATTTGATCTCTAATACAAAGTCATAAGATGCAAAATTAAATGGCACTGCATCGCTGACGTTTCGTCGCGCTCTAGTTAGCGCAAACTTACTTTCAAGTTTAAAAAGCAAAAAATATTTAGGTATTAGGTCGATTTTTCTGGGATATTTTTATGCTACACACAAAATTATGACTTGAAATATCCACTAATAAACATAGGTCTTAATTACATATGGCTATATTCCGTACTATGAATTTTATTATTGCCTGTATTAGGTCTAATTTGCCTTGCGTCGAGCATACTCATGTTATAAATCAGGGTTTTTTTTTTTATGTCACAAGTGACAACTAGGCAGGCGGGTCACCTGATGGTAAGTGACAACCGTCGCCTATAGACATTAGCAATACCAGGGGATTGCTAATGTGTTGTACACCTTATTACAATGCCTTAAAGGCGAACTGGCTCTCAAGTGTAATTGCCGGAACACACCAACAGGTGCTTGGCGACAGATTTTCATCTTGAGGGTTGTAGCCAGCCAGTCGAGTACTACAAAGTACCCTACCACCGTGCTGTGGTTTCCTCACGATGTTTTACTTCACCGAAAGCTTAAGCTCATTGTAGGATTCGAACCCACGACCTTCGCCGCGGTATCCGACGTCACTTACCACTGAGCTATCATCGCCTTGGGTTATAAACACATGACGGATAGAGGGACCGAATGAAAGAAAAGTGCACATTGCGCCGACCCAAATTAATTGGGAACAGGGCAGGGAGATGATGATGATGATATCATATCTGATTAATTTCAGCAATTCAAGTGTTATTGCCTTACAAACATACACGTAAACTTCGGATTTAATATTAGTAGGAAAGACTTTAAACGTAAACACATAAATTTCAAGGCCAATATATTTTTATTTCTTAATATGAACTTTCAATCGTTTCAATGTCATATTTATACTAAACTCCTTTTATATATATATAGATTAATATGATACTTATCTACAATATAGTCTTACAGTATACATAATGAAATATCAACTATTTGTGGTAAATAGATGTTATTTGTATTTCTATCTTATCTGTCACTCTAATCCTTAAGATTTTAATCCTTAAAACACGCAAGTTAATCTTCTATTATAAATGTGAAAGTTTGTTAGAAGAGATGTTTGTTGCTCTTTCACGCAAAAACTACCTAATGGATTTTGATGACATTTGGTACACAGGTAGACCATATCCTGGAATAAAAGATAGAATACTTTTTATCCCGAGAAAGGATAAGATCCTTCGGGAACGCGTGGGATACCGCGGGGACACCTAGTAATCTATAGAGGAGATTTGATCCCTAGTCCAATATCCGAGTTTAATTTCTAAGTTAAACTTAAGAAACTCTTCAAGAGTCAATAACTCTAACACTAGTATATCTAATGCAGCCAGGGCCGGATTTAAGGGAGGGCAAACGGGACAAGACAACTGCCCAGGGCCCCAACAAGAGAGGAACCCCCAAATAAAATGTACTTATTAAAAAAGGGCTAGAGGTGTCGTCGGACAAACGGTTGCCCCGGGGCCACGCCTATAAATGCGACCCTGAATGCAGATATCTCCATCCTTGTCTTTTAGTATTAAATAACAAAGTACATCTTCAAGTACTTCTCACTGAGTAAGAAATGCTTTTCTTTTTACAGCGCAAGAAAACGACATCGGAAGTACTAGAAACGCTGGAAACAAAGATTAGGGGCATAGAGCAAGATGGACAGTGCAAGAAACAGACGCATAAAAGGGTTATTGGTTACATGATGGCATACTCCGTCGGGATCTACGTGCTCTTCGCTATATTGTACTACTTTATGTACGTGGGAAGGAGTCAGCATTGGCTGCATTCATTTTTGTACGCGTCGCCACTTCTGGTATTACCTGTTCTGTGAGTATTTATTGCGTGTATTTTTAAGGTCTATTCAAACCTAAGCGGTATTCGCTGCCACTGTGGGACCCTTCGAATCCTACAATGAGCTTGAGCTTTCGGTGAAGGAAAACATCGTGAGGAAACCATAGCACAGTGGTAGGGTACTTTGTATTACCCGACTGGCTGGCTACCAACCTCAAATTGAAAACCTGTCGCAAAGCACCTATCGGTGTGAGAGCCAGTTCCCATCTAGGCTTTGTGTGCTTACCACCTTCGGCCACATCATCAATTACCATGGTGAGATTGTGGTCAAACACAAGCTTATCCAGAATAAAAAAAAAACATAAACTTTGATGGTATTTTTTCAAGAAAATAGAGAAATTCACAATGAATTAAGCAAATTGCAAATGTATTATGCTATATGAACAATTTGAGATACTTATCTAAAACCTGTCAAATACCCTATTGTTGATCTATAATTAATTAAACTCTCTCTATAATTAATTAAATTAGAGTTAAACTCGTTCGAAATATTTGAATTGATGTTGTTTCAGTGTAATATTCCTTCGGTCGACAATATCTTGGTACTACAACTGGACACTGGAAAAGAATAGAATTAAACTGAGCAAAATGAGAGAGGAGAAAAAGAAAATACTGGAGGAGGTCATGAATACAGAAACTTACAAGGTAATTTTCATAGTAGACGGTGTCGTCTATGGACATTAAAAACATCAGGGGGATTTCCACTGCGTTGCCAACATGTTTTACCCAGAAGGCAACCGGCTCTCAAATTCTAATGCATATTAGAATCAAGTGGACCGTCTGCCTGTTTGTCAACCTAATGGCATTAAAAAATATATAAAATTATTAGCTTTCTGAACTCCTCCATATAAACTTTAACTGTGACAACATGACATGGTATTCCACTGCAGGTTGCCAAAGAGATCCTGGACAAGTACGGCAGTCCGGAGGAGCAGTCTAAAGCGCCGAAGCCGTTCGTGCCGACCCTCAATGTACCCGGTAACGCACCTAGCACCCCGACCCCAGGTAGAATCCCGTGTAAATATTATTCCCTTGCATTTTGGAACGATAAGTACTATAAAATTATTTAACATTTCATTTTCATTTATAGCTATTTAAAAACTCTTACAACTGCCGACTGCATTCTCTATTACAGTCGACGTGATATCCCCGTTCTCCCCTGTAAATACTCTTACAACAGCCGACTGCAAGTCGATAAGAGATATCCTGATTCTCCCCTATAAATACTCTTACAACAGCCGACTGCAAGTCCATTCTCCTCTTCATCTCAGCCGAAAGACGTCCACTGCTGGACATATGCCTCCCACAAAGTTTTCCACATCGACCGATCCTGAGCTGCTCGCATCCAAACCAAATTACATTCGACTACGAGTGATATCCCAATTCTCCCCTGTAAATAAATCTATCTAACAGTCTAGTGAAAGTGATATCCTGAATCTCCCTTTGTATTTTTTTTACTATAGCATCTGATCTCCCTATTCTCCTCCTGTAGAAGCTATAATCTCAGCCGATTGTAACGTCTAACAGTTATACTCATTTATCGATAAACTAGGTAAAGTCCACTTAAGCTCTGATTACACTGATCGAATTACATAACACGTGAACCAAAATAGATCTTAACTATGCAGTATAAGGTATAAAATCCACTATTAATAGGGATGAACACGTTGTAAAATTCCGCCTTCTTATGATTTTTAATTACCGATTTAACTACAAAGAGTAGGTCTTTTGATGGTGTTTATTTATGACGTCACAAGTATGTATTTCATACAAAACTCCATGTATTCGGGCGTTCAAATATTACGTAAGCAGATTTATTACAATTATTTACCCCCCCATCCCCCTTGTCAGCAAAAGTATTTACTTACCCCTCCCCCCATGCTTACGTAAACATTTTTCAATTATAAATGTATTTTTTAAAATTTTATAATTATAATATAAAAAAAAATTATAATGTAATAATTATAATTTTAAAAATAAGAAAATAGATTAAGGATAGAGATTAGATTTTACTGATACAGTATTCAACATAGAGTAAGGTACGCATTATTTGCGGGAATCCCCGAAAATGCGTTTCGTTTTCAAACATAGACAATGTGAGGGTTGCCATTCGTGTTAAAAAGTAAATAACTTCCGATGACGTAATCTTCATCTAGACTTACCTACCCCCCATGTCATCCAAAATAAGCAAAACAAAGACCCCCCCCCCCATCCTCCCATAGTGCTTACGTAATACTTGAACGGCCCCTTTAATAAAAAGAAGTTGTTTTGATATGTTAGTCATCATACCTATTATTATTTAATTAATATTAGATTAACTTCAGAGGATGTAGGACTATAAAAACTTAATCACACTTAAGATACTGAATGGAATTTAAAAAGTATGTTAGGACTTAATACTTTATTTACACATATTTCCCTAATACTAAATCTCAAATGTATTATTTAAATATACAGGGTGTCCGGTAAGTAGTACGGCAAACTTAAGGGGAAGATAGGTGGGTAGTTTGCCTACCAAATATACAAAAATGACCTTAGTACAAGTGTTACCATTTTCCAGATATTTATTATCTAAAATGAAAAAATCTGAAATATCGAAATATCGAAATATCTCGAAAATCGTGATCTTTTATTGAGCTCATTTCTGTATGTTAGGTAGGTGACCCGCCCACCTATCTCCCCCTTAAGTTTGTCGAACAACTTACCGGACATGCTGTATATACTTACATTTATAGTTTAATATTTTTTAATAGGTTATGTTAGCTATAAGAAATAAATTATATTAACAGTGTTGTTTTCTTTATGCCTGTATGTTATGTTAGGTCTTAAAACCTTGTCTTTTACTTAATGCCCCTTCCATGGTGGATAACAGTGTTTCTAGTGCGATTGGGACGCACATATAGGATACATTGTGTATAGTTGTCGTCTTAGTAAAATAAAAACTCTTGACTCTCTTCGAAATCTTTGTAATTAATTATAATAAAACAAAATTACAATTAAATTGCATTTGGCACAAGCTCGTCCAAAAAAGTAAAGTGATGTAGTATATCATGGTAAAACAGTGTTTAGATAGATAAAGCAGGCTTGCACGTTCAGTAGCGCCATCTGCTCCCAACCGCGCGCACCACAACGAACCCCGGTTTATTGAGCGGTGGCGCACAGCTGAGGACAGATGTCGCCACTGAACACATAGAAATGGAACATGTCAGAACGTGATAAAATTATAAGATGGACGGCGAGATTTGGTCCATAGGATACAGACAGGGCCAGATTTAAGGGAGGGCAAACGGTGCAACTGTCTTGAGCAAGAAGAGAAAGCAACACTCCACATAAATTATACTCATAAAAAAATTATACCATACTTATTATCTTATCATATCTCCACAAATAAAGAAATTGTGTATCCCGCAATAAATGATTAAAACGCCAAAATAACGAAGGGCCTCCACACCTGGATGCAGGAATCTAGACTAGTAATCTATGAAAAAGTCCTTAAGTACTGTTTTGGTAGCTATATTACGTGTTGAATCCCAAAAACAAAAGATAAAGGTTCTTAAGATCTAGGTTGACGCGAGAATAAAATAGTATACATATATCTGCATTTCCCATGCCTCTCTCTCTAAAGGCTTAGTCATAAAAAACGTGTTCTTGCGTCTCTCTTCGCATATACCAAAAACATACCTTGAACTTTTAACAGGATTCTATGATAGGATATTAAGCAGACCTTAAGATACCATAGATAAAGGGTCAGTATTTGGAGATATAAAATGAAATGCGTTTTGGTTCTGTTTAATAGTTTCTACATCTTTTGTTACCGTTAATTTTATATATTTTTTTGTATATAATACGTAACATATTTTGTATATCTTGACTCAACTTGAAACCCAAACAAACCTAGGTATCATATGTATAATGTAGTTTTTCTTCGTTAATTAGAATCTTTTTATCGATATTTGTGCACGTCACTATCGAGCACTCAATGCGGACTAAATATTTCTCGGGGTTTCCCAGCCGGGTACGGTCCGTTAAGTGTCTTTGTTAGGGGACTTTTTGCTCGCGGTATCTGTCATTGTCTTTATTAGGGGCCTTTTTGCTCGTGGTATCAATTCTTATTATGTTTTATTCTCATGGATAAAAGTTCCATCTTTGCGATAACTTATTTCTTGAATTTACAGCAGATTGCATGCTATTAATCAATTTCTTCTAAATGAATATAGTTTGAGTGACCTTTTCAACAACTTGAAGTGAGATCAAATGATTTAAATAAATTATTTTTAGGCTCAAACTTAATGGCTTTTGTTAATTTTTCTTTTTCTTGGCTGTGTTCTAGACTCTAGTTCAAGTAATATCTCTCGGGGATTCCCGGGTACGGACCGTTAGTGTTTTTGTCCGGGAACTTTTTGCTCACGGTATCTTTAGTCCGTTATGTCCGTCTATCACTGCGACACTACTTAACTACAACTGTAAGCGTACAGGTTTCTATGAATCTTTATGAAATTGATTCCGAGCGTACTAGGCCTTGCACATTTTGTATGTTTTTATGTTTACAACTTAAGGTCGAATTTTGCATTTCAATTTTAAACCATTACCGACTAACCAACTGAGGTGGAGCACGCTTTAGTGTTGGTGAAAATTCAATCGTGTATACTCAAAAATGCTTGTTTTGGAAAAAGATTTAATTCTAAATATAAACTTATTTTTTCTCTTGTATACCTTCCAGCAACTCCAGGTCAACTTCGACAAAGGCAACTGGCGCTGCAAACATCTACTCCTAACTCGAATAATATGAATCTTGTTATTAACAGTCCCATGTTGAAAGGACAACGATTACGAGTAAGTTATGGTGTTATTACTGTACTTTAAAGTTTGTTCCTTCATCGATACCTCAAGCCTTATTGTAGGATTCGACTTACCATAAGAGGCTAATAGACTCCGGGCAGTTACGGAAGAACCGCTTTCTTACCATGGCGTACCTTTGGTGGTTTTTTTTTTTTTACAATTCTGTGTTTTTTTTCAGTCTGATCAGCTACCCCGGCCTCTTCTCGACAAGAACCGCTCGGCCCTCGACAAGGTGGTGGACTATTTACTCAAAGATGGGCCCAACCAACGCATGGCACTTATATGTACAGATTGTTTCTCGCATAATGGTAAGTATTTTCATGTAGGACTAAAAAAGAAATACGACTTCAAACAAAAAAATAATTAAAAACATACACTAAAATTAATATTTACACTCCCGTGGTTTCACCCGCGTTCCCGAAAGATTTTATCGTTCCTCGGGATAAAAAGTATTTTATGTTTTATTCCAGGAGATAATCTACACGTGTGCCAAGTTTCATTAAAATCCGTTCAGCCGTTTTTGCGTGATTGAGCAACAAACATCCATTATTAGTAGGATTAATTTCGTTTTACTTACTGAACTATTTAATGTAATTAAAGTCTCAATAACAAAAACACTATTGAATATATTGAAAACCTCCTTTTTTAAAGTCGGTAAATCAAAGTGATTTAAATTTTTTTTTTTAATAATGTTTTTTTTTTAATAATGTCTATTATTTTACAGGGATGGCAATGGTGGAAGAATTTGAATTTGTATCGTATGTATGCGCTTACTGTGGTAAAATGAACCCAGCGCGGAAACAACGGCCGGCCGCGCCACTACTGGGCACACAGCGGGCACTGTTGCCTGCATTGACTAACGCACCGCCCAGTAAGTGTTGCCCACTAACATTTTTTTTTACATTGGTATAAGCTTGTGTTTGGTGGTAAGCACACAAAGCCTAGATGGGATCTGGCTCTAAAGTGCCGCTGTCGGAACACAGCGATTAGCGACAGTTTTTGACCTTGAGGGTGTCGAGGTTTTAAATCTGCAGACATTTATTTTATAATTGTAAATAACTAAACTAATGTTTCCTAAACTCTTAGTTTTTTAGAGTTAAATTATTAAAATTGTCATATTATATTTATTTACCAAAAATATAGTAAAAAATGATTATAAAAATTATTGTCCTACTAATATCATGAATGTGAAGATGTTTTTGATGGAATTTAATCCTACTGATAAATAATACAAGTACAAAACGTGTGACCAAAACCAAGTTCTTTTTATTGAGTGCAATAAGTCAGTTGACATTTACCTTATTTAAATTATATTCAAATACATAGATTATGTAACGGCCAGTATCAACAACAGTTTTTATACTATTTCACACAAATACTGTTGAACGGATTTTGATGAAACTTGGCACACAGGTAGATAGTATCCTGGAATAACTCATAGGATACTTTTTAGCCCGGGAAAAGACAAGATATCTCCGGAATGTGGATGAAACCGCGCGGGACAGCTAGTTATTTATATAAAAACAGAAACATCATGTTTATATTACAACAATATACAGCATGATTGTATTATATACAGGTAGTGGTGATAACTCTTCAGTGGCTAGCTCGGCTAGCGACAGTGAAGACGATATCGTCAAGTCAAATGACATCTCCAAAATCTCTGGTGAGTACACAATTACAGGAGCGGGGCAAGGTGTGGGCAAAGTGGGCGATGGCCCTGTGCCATGCCCCATTGCACTTTATGCACATTTAAATTAATGTCTATATTATAATCGACTACATATACCAATGGAAGATATTAAAGCATGATTGAATAATTACACGCATTCATAGTATTACAAGAAATAAAATAGATGAATGTGAATGAAAATTACTTTAACATTAATATAGGTGGACAAGGCGACTTGGATCGGCCTCCATCCCCCGCGGAAGGGGAACCGATATCCCTCGCTGACAAGAAAGAAGACTGAACGAACGTCAATTTAGTAACAAACGTCTTGAATAATTGATAGTATATCCAGTGATTTATTATTCCACATTGGATGAAAGTTGCAATGGCATGCGAAATAGATGTGTATTTGTGAAGAGATAGAGTTTGAAATCAACTGTGTGTGTAGCACATGCTTTTTATGATAAATGAATTTTTTTATGAGATTTTGGATATTGCCCTTGCCGCGTAAATATATAATATTAAAAACTATAAGATGTTTACAAAAGAGATGACAAAATGTGGCATTTTCCAATATAAATTAAAGATTTTACCATAAAAGATTCAAAAAGGTTTCTGCATATGACGAAGAACATTCAAATAAGAAAGTCAGTCAGATTGGTGAAAGAACTTGACAAGTTGGCAACACTCAGTTAATTTTTTTAAACTATCCTGTCAAAAAATATTTAGACTAATTAAAATAAAGAACTTTGTCTCTTCACAATGAACTTAATTAATAAAGAGCATAATGCCAATATTAATAAAAAAAAGGATTTATTCCGGATTGTTTATTTTGAATCAGAACTTCTGACGGCACGTAAGCTAAGTGAAATTTAATCTTAACTTAGTAATAATTGAGTCGAAATTTTAAAGTCGCCATTGCACTCCATTTTTCAATTGGCTTAGCTTACACACTTAATAATACTGTGCCTTGCTTATAAGTAAATTAAAATAATTTTAAACGTATAAAATTAAATAATAATACAAAAACTGCCGAAAATATTAATGTTTTCAGAAAAATGATTTATGTTATGGATTTTTACATGTATTGGTACAATTAATAATATTCTGGAGTTAACTACTTATGCTATGTCGATGAGAATGTCTATATCAGTGTGTTTTTTTAGGAGCATGCCAGCAACATTTGTGTCAAACTAAATATTATGATACTAGCAAACATATTTATTTATTTAATTTTCATACTAAGTTACTTCCTGAATCTTCTTAGTTGTAGACTAACTATATTCTCATATTTAATTCCGGCTGGTTACTTAAGGAGTAGGATAACTTTTAAATACTTCTTTATCAGGGCTGTATTCAGGAAATTGGGGCATTTGGGCAAGAAAAAAATATTAATAATGGTTGCCTAGTTTGTCATCCTATAAGAGAGCAATTTAATCATAAGCATTTTGATACAATGATTATATTAAAATAAAATTCTATACAATAATAAAAATCTTAATTAGACATTAATTTAGACACAGACATTTTATTAAATTGTTGAATAACCTTTATTTACACCTTGATTATTAAAATAATTTCAACAACCAAATTTGTCCATAGCTTAAAAATCGTGTTATTCAACGAATCTTTAATCTTCTTTGTGACAAAAGTGGAACTAAATGAAAACGGAAAGTAATAATGCAGAAGTAGCATTAACCACCATTTAATATACATTCAGGGTCCCTAAAGCATGCTCTAAAACAATGGCTTTGTTTTCTCTCTAAGTAACAATAAATGTTAAGTCCCGTTCTTGTATTTAATTTAACTACAAAGAATTGCAACTTGTTGTTTGCAAACCAAACTAATTTTAATCTTACTATATTTTGTTACAAACGTTATTGAAAAAAATAAAATAAAAGCATGTGGATTTAGTCTATGCCAATGTCAGGTACGTAAAAATAGCTATTATAATTTGATATGACCTTTGGATTATTTCTAAACCTTTACTTATGTTCTTTTTTTTGGTAAGGGAGGCTATATTATTATTAGTTTAGTTTGTAAACAAACAGAATCAACACCAATATGCTAATTTTATTTAATATTTTTGTGAAGTTTGCGATGTCTTTTTATTTAAAGAAATCTGAATCGTAGTTTAGTTAAATTTAAATAGTTCCTTATTTACATACCACTTATCGTATAAGCCCACATACTAACAGAATATGTATATTTAAGCACTATCGATTAATGTGCGCAGAGAAATATTACTTGTTCGATAATATGAGTATATTCTATGCATAGCTAAAAACAACTATGGAATTTTGTGAGAATATATCCAAATAAGCAATGCCCATGTTGCCCCTTCCTGACGCCGACCCTGTTTGTTATCAAACTCGAATAGTCGATAGTGCAATTTTTGATCAAGAAAAAGATATTTTTTCAAGAAATGCTTTATTATTTATCAAATAACAATCTTACTCAAAATGCTTATCTAGTCAATTACTAACATTTCCAATTTAATCAAAGAATTGCATTGCATTTAATAAAAACAGAAGCAGAAATATATGATTATGTTTATTTTTGTTGAAAGACACTAAGCTGGACGCTGGACCTTATTGTAGACACGTCAAATTACTAAAACCCCGTAAATTTGAAGTACAAATTTCTGTAACACGAAGAAAAGATTTCAAACATAACTTTTTTCCACATATTTTTTTACTATGTATCATAGTAAAGTAATGAACAGTGGTCGAATAATCTTGTCCCCATGTTGTACTAACAGTAGTACAACATGGGGACAAGATGACATTCTGCTAAATTAAATTGGTTAATGATTATTGAGTAATATTGAATAGTTTATTCCCCAGACATTCCTTATTAACATTTCGTTGCAATTCTAATTTAAGTTTTGTTTTTGAAATTCATGTAATAATTTATGAGCTTTTGAATTTTGGAACTGGCAATTTTTTTTTTCAAAATTTATGAATATTGCCAGTTAAATAAAAACCTGTGTATTGCTGTTTATATCATTTAAAAGCTTTATTTTAAATACTATACAAATGAACAACAGATATTATTTTAGATCTTAAGGCTTGAGTTCGTTTGTTTAATGCAAACAACCCTTTACCTAGTTTGTAAAGCATATGGTCGTTTTTGGAATGTTGGTAATTTTATTTATAACTTTAACGCGTTTCAGATTTTTAGATGGGTTAGATACAGATGTAGTGATTTTTAAAGTTGTTTTAGTGTACTGAAACGTATCTGAATTTTGATTGGTACTTCATAGCGTTCGGATATTTTTATTCCTTTGCAAGTTAAGCGTGCGTTCCTAAATTCGATCCAGCATACTGGCCAGTACGGTGTGACATAATCAACTGACAGGACTGACAGAACTCAATTTAGGAACGCACGCGCTGGTTTATTTTGAATTTGAAAATAGAACCAATGTTTTCTCAGTTAAAATTTTTTGTGTGAACATCCGAATGATAAAAAAAATGTGAAAAAGAAATAATAAAATTGTATTGTGAAGAATTCTCATAATAATAATGTAAATAATGTGAGTCAAGTGAATAGTGTTGTTGAATTTGTTATTTATTGCTTGTATCGTTGATTAGCTATTTTATAACGGAACTAATATACAAGTACCCAGTTATAATAAGTGTTTTATTATACCTTTCCTAAATTTTATTAAATTCCTTTAAATGATAGCGTTTTTGGCCTAAATTTTGCCTGATGGAAAGCGACGAGGGCGAGGATGAAGCACGCGCAGTAAAAATGCCTACGTATTTAGTCTAGCCTTAAAGTCACCCAGATTATATCGTTCAGGACAAACAGGTCGAAAGACTTGTAAAGCGTTAAAATGACCTCGCGTTCGCGTCTCTGTAAGTCTGCAACACAGGTCTGCAATCAAAGAAGAAGAGGGCTGTTAGTTAAACAGTGTGATTACTGTAAAATGGTCACCGGTTCAAGTTTGATGAAAGTAGGTATAAACCATATTTTATGTTACTGATGGTTGCAAAGGTTTTTCCATGGATGGCGTTGTACGTTTAAAATCTATCGTATATTTAAACTTTGAAGTTGCATTTGTTCTCTCTAGAGTAAATGCAATCTATGGTAAAGGCTTTGACAACTTTTGAATGGTTAAGGCTTGATAGTCTTGTAACTAAAGGCTTTAAATAAACAAAAAATATTGTCAGACATTTTGAGCGAGCGAAGTAGTGAACTAGGGATGGTCACATAAAAAATATATCGATTATTGATATTTAAAAAAATCGTGTGAAGAGAAAAAATCGACGATATTTTACCCTAAAGTGCGAAGCCGACATTACAGTGACTATTCAGTTTACAGACAGTACACTCACACACGCCGTCACAGCTGAGGGGTAGAAAGAAAGAGACTATCCATAGACATTTATTTTGGTTGCGTTCACAATTTAAATAAAATTTATCTTAAATAAATATCGCATTTGATATTCAGAAAGAAATATCGAATAAAAATATCCAGATTAAAAATAAACGCTATACTCATATCGATTATTTAAAAAAAAATATATCGATATTTTTTGACCATGCCTGCCTTAGCGAGCGCAACCAAACCAACACAACATGCAATAGACATGCCAAACAACGTTTATGAAAGTGATTTCTATAAATAAATAGCTTATCAACGTTCATTTACACGGCACGCCACATCGAGAACGTGAATTCAATTAATTACCACGCCTCTTGTGATAAAACGCTACTGACTTCACAGTTATATCGCATAAATTTAGATGACAATCACTGTTCGTTACGAATAGTCGTGAATAATCCGTGATTTCTGTGTTATTAGTGCGTGAACGAACAGTGGCACAAACTATTCGCAAGACTACGAAGTTGGTGTTAAATTAAATAAGTAATATACATTGCTACGTAATTTTAAGTGTCTTTTTTTTGGAACTCCTGGACTTAGTACATTGTGAGGATGTCTCTAATTAATAATTTTACCGTATCAATCGCCAGAGGATTACGCCGTAAGTATATATTCTGGTAATTAAGCAAATACAGTATTTAAAGGCTATATGGTATATAAGAAGGTAAGCTTTCAGATTTTTTTTAAAGAAACCCGGTATGTTGGCCACAAAATACGTAATGAGATATTTAATTCAATGTTTATAGAATAAATCATGCAATATACATAAATGAATCGTAAAATCCGTAATCGTAAAATGTAGGCCACAAAATACGTAATGAGTTGCATTAACGTCTTTTCAATATTTGATTATTTACAGATTAAATCGTAAAAATTTTATGTTCAAAATTTTGGTGTAGAAATATTTTTCGACACACCGTTTTCGAAAAAAAAAATGTTTCAGTAATTTCTGACTAGACAGTAGAAAGACCCGCAGAGAATCAAATGTATCAAAATATGTCTATATATATAAGTATATTGTTTATTTTTATTCAAACCCACAAAAACAAATTTTAAAGCTAGATATAGCATATCAGTAATGCATGCAGTAATTGCAGTTTGCATCAAAATTATATAAACGAAAAGATTATATAGTAGTGACCTTAAATAGTGCCCAATTCATATCAAATTATGACACAACCTTGTAGAATATTCTAGTTGTTTTATTATCTTGTTTCTTGTTTTATCTTTTTTATTATTGTTAGTAGATGATTACCCAATAATTTTAGCATATACCTATTACATCCATTAATGAATATACATTTGTGATTCAATTTAACCTCTTGAATGACTGGACGGACAGCTATCTGGAAACTACACACATAAAAAATATTTTGCGAATAAACTTATTGTAAGAAGTACGGATTTGACCCGGTAGATTTATTACATCTTTTTACAAACTGCCTTGTAACCTTTATTGCTAGATTGAGTGGGCATCTCAGTGAAATGTTCAGCTCAATTGGACCTTTTTTGTCCATTACTTTTTATTATAACAAAACTTTCTAATAAAAATATTATGGGTTCTTATTATTATGTGTATATGAAAACTATAATTTATGATCAGAAAAAAGATAACTTCTAAAATAAATAATCATCATCAAGCTGGACATCCAAAAATAAACATTTTTTTAATTAAATCAATTTTAACCTGTTGGTTCTTAAGTGGTACGGCCATCCCACTTAAACAATAAGATAACAATTTAAGAAAACAAAAACCACTTAAACAATATGATGAATCAAAAATTCCGGGAGCCAACTTAGTTGAAACCATTTGTTTTTATCAAATCTGTATTTGCCCTGATGTACTGATTGGATGACTGTATATGTATATTTAAAAAGGAAAATCCAAGAATGCGTTATTGAGATAAGAGTGTCAGGTTATACCAAGTGTATACATTATTATTTATAGTAAATAAAGATTCCAAAAGTTTATTCAAAATATATTATTATGATAATTTTAATTTAAGTCGCAAAATGGTTTCGTACCTCAAAAGGATAAAACTTAACTCTTATAAGATCACTGTGTTGTCTGTCTGTCCATCTGTCAAGTCAAAACCCATTTTCTCAGGAAAGTGTGGAGGTATCATGTTGAAATTAATATCAAACACTCAGGTCCGCAAACCCTAGGAGCAGTGAAATAATCGAACTTCTAAGTCAACGCAATCAAATTATACGGCCATTTATGTTTCGTTTATGCCTCATATTTTGAATCTCGCAAGGGAATCAAAACCTATAGGGTACTTCCAGTTGACCTAGAACCATGTAATTTGTCATCTATATAGATCTATCTATTATATAAAAATGAATCCCTATTTCCTTGGTCACGGCATCACGCTTGAACGGCTGGACCAATTTCGCTAATTCTTTTTTGTTGTGTTTGTTATTGCAAGGAGAAGGTTCTTACATTAAAAAAAATAAGAAAATTGCTCAGAAACTTCGAAATTTTAAGAAAACTTAACGACCATATTTAAATTTCCTAACGTTAATATAAACATGGCGTTTGACATAACTACCAGTTGTATGACAGTTTCTTTCACTTCACTTCTTGTTTGATTGGCATCAGATGCGTTTTTTACACAATTCTGCCAGTGTCAGGGTGTTTGAAGATAAACGATGGAGATTGATCGGTAGGTCCAATAAATGTAATAAAAATTTGTCAAATCAGAAGATGTTGACCGGTGATGAATTTACCTAGAACAAATAAGGACAACACTGTTGTACATACTCGTACACACCCAACCCACATTATGTTTTATTTTCATTTCATGGCAGGACAACGTCTGCCGGGCCCACGAGTGTACAATAAATCCGTAATTTTGTGGTTCTAAATCGGTGGTGGTGGTACGAAATCCGTAAAAATTGTACTGAATATATCTTCGAGACTCGATTTTTGTGAACGAACTATTTAAATACCTACACCAAGTTTGTACGGAACTTCGGTGCGCAAGTCCGGTATATTTATTTTGATGACTTTTTTGATTATGTCATAGATAATGTTCACTCTTTATTACATTTCCTGAACCGATTTTGAAAGTTATATCAATCACTCAATTATGATAAGTAGCATCCACTTTATTAGTGATGGGTAATTTGTAAGATAACATAATTATTGCATATACTTAAATGGCAAATAGATTTCCTGTTAGTTATTCTGTTGCGTAACTTATTTATCTACGAAACACGTGTGTTTATGTAATGAACTGTAAATATTTAGAGGTGGGCCGAATGTGGTTTGAACCGAATACGAACTTCGGCGGAACATTCAAAAAATTAAAAATTCGACGGAAGTTCGGTTTCTTTCACAGCTCTTACTCGAGTACTGCACGTATGCCGAAATTCAGTTATACCGAATGTGAAACTTTCGGCCCATCTCTATAAATATTCTTTTAAAATTATTAGGTATTACCTTCTTACGATTTTCTACATAAGTACTGTAGAGAATCGTAAAAAATTAAAAAAGCGGAAAATAATAGATGATATAAGATAAAAACAAACATATAAACAAAAAGTTTCTATTACATTACATCTACATATTAATTGCGAAAACCACAAAATATGTCTATCACATATAGACGCTTAAAATCGGTGGCTGTTCCACTAAAACTTTTCACGGACTTTTTGGGTCAACCTGATAAGTCACGATACACGCTTTCATTTCACTTCACTTGTGCACTTTCATTGATCTTTATTGGACAAAACACTACTGAAAATAAAACAAAAACGCAACGTCTCTTCGCAAGTTCCCGCCAAAAAGTCCTAAATAGTCATTAACTAAACTAAAAGGTTATAAATTTATATCAAAATAATGGGCACCATTTATGAAACTTATATATATTTTTTTTTTATATTCGATAGGCTTGTGTTAGACCACAATCTCACCATGGTAAGTGATGATGTGGCCGAAGATGGTAAGCACACAAAGCCTAGATAGGAACTGGCTATCAAGTGCAGCTGTCGGAACACACCAATAGGTGTTTGGCGACAGATTTTCAACTTGAGGGTGGTAGCCAGCCAGTCGGGTACTACAAAGTACCCTACCACCGTGCTATGGTTTCCTCACGATGTTTTCCTTCACCGAAAGCTCAAGCTCATTGTAGGATTCGAACCCACGACCTTCGCCGCGGTATTCGACGTCACTTACCACTGAGCTAATATTTACCAAACATAAAAAGGTTACATCTTTCAATTTTTGTTCTTTTGCTAAATCACATCTAGTACCTATTCTAATAGCTATTTGATCCCATTTCGTATTTTCACGACCTGTGTTGAAATTCGGTCAATATTCAACAAACACAATACCTAGGTCAGGAATGTATGGGTTCGTTATTTTGTCGAGCACGTCTCTCTGATAAACTTGTTTTTAAATTCGAATGTTCTCTTTTATTTTACAGCGTTATCCTACTATGGGGTCGTTTTTTTTAGCAACTTTTTAATTCCCTCTTCCGCCTTGGTGATACGTGGATTTTAGGATGTCGACGAAAGCGCGAGAAACAATCCATAATAATAATTATAAATGCGAAAGTAACTGTGTCTTGTCTGTCTGTTACCTTTTCACGACTCAACAGCTGAACCATTTTTTATTAATTTGATATAGAGATAGATGGGATCTTGGAGAAGGCCATAGGATACTTTTTATCCCGGGAAAAGATAGATCCCTCGGGAACGCGGGTGAAACCGCGTGAGACAGCAAAGCTAGCACTGTATAATTAACAGTAACATAGACACTTGAAATACAAGTCGTCTTGCATCATAGAGATACCGCGTTATCAGTGAAAACATTCCATTCACAAGTCTTGTTTATATAAAACGTATTATGATTGAATGCCAGAGGGTCATTGGAGCTTCGGACCGTTTTATCTGTACGTCTTATTATAAACCTGTTAACATATGATATCTTTAGAAATTAACACGGCGATCAATGTGTTAGTCATTGCATGCAACAGAGATGAAAATGTTAAGGTGAGTTACATGGATACGTAAGTGGATGTTTAAAAGTGACTCCAGTGACTGAAAACTTGAGTGGAAGTCGTGATGTGGAACATCTGACATCTTACCTTGGTAATACCATCACCAAACCTCGCAGCCAAATCTGCGACCGCGCGCGCTCACTGGTCAATAAATTGGTTTTGAGTTTGAGGCTGTATGGCTTAAAAACCTTTGCCTGCACTACAATTAGAGGAAATAAAATGACACATCCTTTCCTATCTGACAACCCGGCGTCCACACTTCAACTCGAAATCACTCCCACAGATTGCAGAAGATGTAACACATCAAAAAAAGATCCACTGTATGAAAACTTGCTGAGTTTCTTGCTGGACTCTTCTCAGTTTAATTGTATTCCGAACCGGTGGTAGAGTCAATTGTAACGTTCATAAGTTACATTATCTGGGCTTAAACTGTATAATTAAGTTTGAGTTTATGAGTTAAGAGGAGTTCAGGCGTGGTGTTGCCTTAAGACCTTTTGACATTTGCAAAGATGGGATATATGCAAAGTAAACATAAATATATGAATCGACCCGAATTTCTTTCGAATGTTTTCGTATTTGCATATTTGCGTGTACTCGTTCTTATAGCTTTTTATAGATGTTCTTTAACAAGCCACTTAAACGTAAACATCAATTGAAACAATCACCATGATTGACGGGCTCGGATAGCTCAGTGGTAGGGACGTTTTTTTTTTTTTTTTTTTTTTTATGTCACTAGTGACAACGAGGCAGGCGGGTCACCTGATGGTAAGTGACTACCGTCGCCTATAGACATTAGCAATACCATGGGAACTGCCAACGTGTTGTACACCATATTACAATGCCTTAAGGGCAAGGGCAACTGGCTCTCAAGTGCAACTGCCGGAACACACCAACAGGTGCTTGGCGACAGATTTTCAACTTGAGGGTGGTAGCCAGCCAGTCGGGTAACAAAGTACCCTACCACCGTGCAAAATACCGCGGCGAAGGTCGTGGGTTCGAATCCTACAATGAGCTTGAGCTTTCGGTGAAGGAAAACATATTGAGGAAACCACAGCACGGTGCTATAGTACTTTTTAGTACTCGACTGGCTGTCTACCACCCTCAAGTTGAAAATATGTCGCTAAGCAAATGTTGGTGTGTTCCGATAGTTGCACTTGAGAGCCAGTTGCCTTTAAGGCATTGTAATAAGGTGTACAACACATTGGCAATCCCCCAAACGTCATTGAAATGAAATGAAATATTTATTCATTCAAATAGACCTTCACAGTCACTTTTGAATAGTCAGACTCTAAATGCTCAGTTCGGAAGGTTGCTTTTGCTGAGAAGAGCCGGCAATAAACTCAGCAATTACTCTTTTCAAAAACAACTTACACCTATTACATTATTATTTTAATAATAATATTAATTATTATTTATCTAGTCTCACTGATAATATTTGCGTGTTATGGCGGCAAAAATAGTAATCTATAGAATTTAATTATGACTGACTTAATAATCAACAAACTCAAGCAGACCAGCCCCCACAAGCAGCACCTTTTCATTGGTACCGATGGTGGGATTTGTTAGTGTTTCTTATAGTTTTGAGTTTTGATACCGTCAATCAAAAAACAACCTAATTAGCAGTGCATTAAAAGTGACATTTGTATCCAGGTCTCCGACACAATAAGGAGTTAAACGACCTCCTGCCGGCCAGGCGTCGAGGCAGCTTCACCAAGGATGCACTTCCTGAGCTCAAGATGGAGAAATGCCTCATCGTGTCTAAGGTCACGAGATACGAGTATGAAAAGTAAGTAAGCGTTTGCTATCACGCCTCAGGTCGTGGGTTCGATTCCCATCCAAGACAGATATTTGTGTGCATGAACATGTCTGTTTGTCCTGACGATGGATGTAAGTATGTATTTATAAAAAAATGTATATGTAGTTTATTAGTTATCTAGTTTCCATAGTACAAGGTCTGCTTAGTTTGTGATCAGATGGCCGAGTGAAGACTGTCCCAGGATATCACGTAGCGTTGAAAAAAACATGTAAATTACAAGAATTTTACAAACGCCCCTTTATTTTTCAATAAAATACGGAAACATTACTTGTATATTTTAACTGCGTAAATAACTTTGTAATCCTATATAAATACATAACATTACAAAGTTATTTATGCAGTTGGTGTATAATGTATTTATAAAAAAACATCAGTTTTCTTATGACGTCATCACGTAATTTTTTTCAGACCAAGGTCAAATGCAAAAAATACATGTATTTTACAGAAAAGATACAAAGTTTCGAAACATGCAGAATGTATCTTTCGCAATTTTTCAACGCTTCGCAACTTTGAAACTACCAAACCGTTCTTGATCTTTTTGATGAACTTGGCACTCAACTGCCTAGATTTTATTCTGGATTTAGAGATAGGATAATTTTTATCCCGGGCAAAGATAAGATTCCACGGGGGACAGGACAGCTAGTAGAACTATATTTCTCTATACATCTTATATCTTAATAATATAATAAATGTGAAAGTTTGGATGGATGTATGTTTGTTACTCATTTACCCCAAAACGGCTGAATGGATCTGAATGAAATTTTGCATAGAGATAGATTATAGTCTGGAACTTTTTATCCCGGGAGAAGATAAGATCCCTCGGGAACGCGAGTGAAACCGCGGGGGACAGCTAGTAAACTACACATTTTATATACATTTATTCTTTACAATTGTATTGTACACGCGTAATGTGCATTTTCGATAACATTTGGAAAATATATATCCAAATATCTGGAAGTAAGTACGCGTCAGTTTACAATTATTATAAACATGGATGACTTCCGATTATATCCAGTTATAAGTCATAACCTTAACTGATAATTATATTATTAGATTATGCGTTGTTATTTTAGCACATTATTGTTAAATGCGTTTTAGTAAATTATTAATTGGACCATGAATTCATATGATGATAAACACGGTTATTCGATCTTTATCTATACTTATAATGTTAATGTTACTGTTTGTCCGTCTGCTTGCTTTTCATAGCTGAACAACTGTAAAGATTTTGATGTTGTCATTAAAAAAAATCATTGAAAAAAAAGTTTTTATTTAATCGGTTACTATCTGTCCTAGCGTGATGTTATAGGTATAGCCTTCCTCGATAAATGGGCTATCCAACACAGAAATTATTTTTCAACTAGCTGTTCCGCGCGGTTTCACCCGCGTTTCCGTGGGATCTTATCTTATCCCGGGATAAAATATAGCCTATGTTCATCAGGGATAGTGTAGCTCCCCAACGGTGAAAGAATTTTTTAAATCGGTCCAGTAGTTTCGGAGCCTATTCAATGCAAACAAACAAACAAATCTTTCCTCTTTATAATATTAGTATAGATTCGAACCAGTAGTTGCTGAGATTAGCGCGTTCAAACAAACAAACTCTTTAGCTTTATATATTAAGTATAGATATAGATTTCGTTTATTAATAATAATGTTGCATATTCGGTTCAGTAAGGCTTCGGTTTCGCAAAGTATCCGATTTATTTGGGAGTTTCATAGATTCAAAAGTAACCGTTGAATAACTTTCTTATAGCTAAATCAACTTTTATTGATGTCAAATACCTTAGTGTTTATTAGTAAATGTTTATTTAGTTATTATAATTGTGATTCTTAGTTTAACGATAAAGCAGATAACACTATGAATGCAAATATACATAATATGTATACAAGGCGATGATAGCTCAGTGGTAGTGACGTCGGATACCGCGGCGAAGTTCGTGGGTTTGAATCCTACATTGAGCTTAAGCTTTCGGTGAAGGAAAACATCGTGAGGCAACCACAGCACGGTGGTAGGGTAGTTTGTAGTACCCAACTGACTGGCTACCCTCAAGTTGATATCTGTCGCGAAGCACCTATCGGTGTGTTCCGACAGCTGCACTTGACAGCCAGTTCCCATCTAGGCTTTGTGTGCTTACAACCTTCAGCCACATCATCACTTACCATGGTGAGATGTGAAATACAAGCTTATCCTAAAGTAAAAAAAAAGTTATTTTTTATCCTACCACAAGTGACAATCAAGCAGGCGGGTTATATGGTGGTACGTGAATACCGTCGCCTATAGACATTAGCAATTCCAGGGGGATTGGCAAATGGCTCTCAAGTGCAACTGCCGGAACACACCAACCAGTCGAGTACTGCAAAGTGGCCGTGCTGTGGTTTCCTCACGATGTTTTCCTTCAGCGAAAGTTCAAGCTTACTGTAGGATTAGAACCCACGATGTCCGCGGTATCCGACGTCACTACCACCAGTGTGCTATCATCACATAGTTAAATGTTGTCTGTCTTAAAAATATATTGTTCAGTTAATCTGACTATAAGTAAGTCAGATTAAGAAGAAAAAAGTGCCTGTGAAGGCCTATTTGGATGAATAAACATTTCATTCATTTCATTTCATAGCTTATTTATTATATTGTTCAACAAATTCAATGCAATATAAGTACTTACTTAATTAATTATTATGCATAAACATAAGCATCATTAAAAAACTGCAATTAAATTTAATGTCTATAATTTGTTTATCTAAGTAACATTGTTTATTCCTATAACATAACATTTACTCCGCATGTGTACTAGATAGTGCCTTTTGCTAGTGTTGTAGCGAAAGGGTGCACACTTGCACTGTAAGGGTTTAGGAAAAACCGGCCAAGTGCGAGTCGGACTCGCGCACGAAGGGTTCCGTAAAAAACTCACGTTTGTTGTATGGGTATGCCCCTTAAATATCTATTTTATTTTAATTAAAGTAAAAATACAACTGAGTATTTTGTGAATATTTCAACTGCCTATCTGTTGTGTTTCTATTATTAATATCGAGCAAAAAGGGGCAAAAAATTGCGTTGTATGGGAGATACATATTTATTTTATTTTGTTTTTAGTATTTGTTGTTATAGCGGCAACAGAGATACATAATTTGTGAAATTTTCAACTGTCTAGCTAACGCGGTTCTTGAGATACAGCCTGGTGACAGACAGACGGACGGACAGACAGCGAAGTCTTAGTAATAGAGTCCCGTTTTTACCCTTTGGGTACGGAACCCTAAAAAGGTGGGCCGTGGATTGCTCTGTCTATAATATTATGTACCTATTTGTCCAAGAAAGTAATTATTTCTGTTACGTCAGCTATAATAAATACAACGATTATTTATGTCGTTTTGTTTCTTTAAAGGAGTATATATTTTATTGTAGCCTTACAAATTGAACCAGTTTCGCCAAAAATCTATATTCAATAGTTATTTACCCGTTGAATTCATATTATCGTATTACAATGTTAAAATTGAAACATCCTACTAATATAATCAAATTGTTGATTAATTAATCAAGAAAAAACTACTGCGCGGATTTGGATGAAATTTGGCACACAGGATCATATTATATTGGAATAAAAGTACTTTATATGCCGGGAAAAGATAAGACACACGGGAACGTGGGCGAAACCGCGGGACACAGCTAGTTATATAATATACACACAAACATACATCTTCTCATAATATTAGTTTAGTTAAATAGTTTATTAATTACTGAACTTAATCTGTATCTATTCGAAATAGATCGTAACGCCTTCTTTCTTATGTTCAATTATTTATGAAACTTGTAAACTCATCATGGTAAGTGATAGAAATAGAAATATTTATTTCAATTTCAATTTATTTATTGCATGACTGTACACAAACACAATTATATAAATAGTTAAGAGGTAGGTACATCAACCCTGATAGGGTGTCGCAATTTATCCATCAATGTGAGTTAGCTATATTTATGTTAGTATTTTAGTAGTTTTACATTTATTATTATTTTATATTAATTCTATTGGTTAGTTTGGTTATTTTAATAGTTCAATCATTATTCTATTGAGTACTAATATATATAATTTTAATTAAATAAATTTACATTTCCTATAGAATTTCATATATTTGTGACATGTATTTAACACATGGGCGCGTTTTTTACCTTAAGATGTTATTGACAATGAATATACTTAAATATTTGGTCAAAGTATCCATCTTTAAATATCCTCGGACGTAAATATCCTCGGACATTTGTTCACACACGGCTATCTGATCCCAAACTAAGCAGAGCTTGTAATATGGAAACCAGATGACTGATATACTACTATTTGTTGTTGTTGTAAATACATACTTAAATAGATAATTACACCCATCTTTACATCGTCACATTCAGTACTCATGAACCTGTGTCATGGATGTAACATATAAGATTTTGTCACACGCAAAAGACAGTAATTCGTGTGCACTCATTTTTACAATAAAACTTACGTGTGTGTGTGTGTGTGTGTGTGTGTGTGTGTGTGTGTGTGTGTGTGTGTGTGTGTGTGTGTGTGTGTGTGTGTGTGTGTGTGTGTGTGTGCGTGTGTGTGTGCGTGTGTGTGTGTGTGTGTGTGTGTGTGTGTGTGTGTGCGCGCATGTGTGTGTGTATGTGTATGTGTGTGTGTGTGTGCGTTTGTGTAACATGTTGATGCATCATTCAAATACAGTGACAAGATTATGATGATGATGTCGAAGGTCGTCAGGATACCATGACTGGCTGTCCGGTATACAAATGATAAACACAGACAAGAAAGGACTTTATCTGTATAGGGTTAGAGGTCGCCGATGATTACCATCAAGGACAAACGAAAATAGCTCGTGTAGGCCTAACAATAAATTTCTTTTTGCAATTTTGTCCTCAGACACAGTCACGACAACATTTCAGATGTGGAGTTGGAGAGAATACTTCGCAAGCGAGGTTCTGACTACGATATGATGCTACAAAACCATCGCGAGCAGAAATCGTTTGAGGCGGGCGTCGCCAAGAGTTTGAAAGACATGGGGCTTCAGGTTGAGATGGCCAGCAGGTAAATTCATAGGTTTCTTAATCATCATAATCATCATCATCATGTCAGCTGAAAGACGTCCACTGCTGGACAAAGGCCTCCCCCAAGGATCTCCAACACGGTGGACCGACGATCTTGTGAGCCACTAGATGCGGATAGCGCAAGACCGGCCATTGTGGAGGTTTCTTTATAAAACCGCAAGATTGACGTCTGCTATAGTATTTATCATAATTTCTGTCGTTTCTCGTGATATGGACATGTTATGAGGAATGATAGTCACATAACCAAAAGAGTTATGGATATGAAATTCAAACTCAAATGAAATGCTCATTTTTAAACCAGGCTGGCGGATCACCTGATGGTGAATACCGTCGCCTATAGACAGTAACAATACCAGAGGGATTACCAATGTATTATACAACTTATTACAATGCCTTAAAGGCGACTGGATCTCAAGTGCAACTGCCGGAACACACCAACAGGTGCTTGGCGACAGATTTACATCTTGAGGGCGGTAGCCAGCCAGTCGAGTACTACAAAGTACCCTATCGTGCTGTAGTTTCCTCACGATGTTTTCCTTCACCGAAAGATCAAGCTTATTGTAGGATGGGATCTTCGCCGGTGTCACTACCACTGAGCTATCATCGCCTTTTATGTTCGCAGGTTAACATACAATGAGGATCTGATAAATTGGTGCGACGTGGTAGTACCTTGTGGTGGGGATGGTACATTTCTGCTGGCCGCTTCTAGAGTTCGAGACGCCAAGTAAGTGATTGAGTTTTTAAGGGCAGTTTTTTCGTGGTTCCACTAGTTCAATTACTATGTGTGTGTTAACTTTCGATTGAATATAATCCCATATTTCTAATATTATAAAGAGGAAAGATTATGTATGTATGTAACGAATAAACTCAAAAACTACTGGGCTGATTTCAAAAATTCTTTCCCCATTTGAATGCTACATTATTCCAAATTAACATAGGCTATATTTTTATCCCTATATATGTGATAAGATAAGATCCCACGGGAACGCTGGTGAAACTGCGGAGGACAGCTAGTTAGTAATAAACCAATAAATATATGGAGGAGCGAGGTGTTAGACTCCTCCCTTGAAAAGGGAAGATCTTCCGCCAGGCTAGCTCATCGTGCCTGGGGACCGCGGTCCAACTGTTAATGGTGGAATTTTGAATTGAATCTTGCAGATCGCATAGAAAACTTCGTTAGCGCGATGTAGATTACTGGAGCGCCATCTACCATGACAGTTGTGCGAACTATATCTATTATATATGTAGATAGATGTCGTTACAAATATCCTTGTCGCACACTGCCATCTGATACCAAACTAAGTCAAGCTTGTTCTATGGAGACCAGATAACTGATATATCACAACATTTATGTGATACATTTTTTTTTTGATTCTGACAAACAGAGCAAAGACATTATCACTCTATTTCGCCCTAAAAGGCGATTAAATGTATTTACTGCTGAATGAAAACTATATGAAAACATTTATTTTGAAAAATGTGGGTAGGTACCTTATTTTTAAACTTAGTTGTCAATTGTTGTTCTAGTAAGCCAGTAATAGGGTTTAACAGTGCCCCACACAAGTCTGTGGGACGACTATGCCTGCCAACCTGGTGTTCCAACGATGTCAAGGGAGCGCTTCACGCCTTGAAGGAGGTAAGTTTACCTAATAACTCTCATTTTTGTGTTCGACTTTCTGTCTACCACGTTCCAGAGGGACTTTCTCTTTTCCCGGGATAAAAAGTGTCCTATGTATTATTTCAGGAAATTCATAATCGTAGGTAAATAAGATTTCACCGCACAATTTCAATTAAATTGTGCGGTCGGGGAACCCACGTCAGGAATGAAATTCCTCACTTTGTTATCAGTAATAGACAGCAGACATCAATCAAAACATCAATACAGTGAGGTAGGCGAAAAATATGAAGGTTAATTATTGACCACCCACTTACCATCACGTGCTTCAACCAACCTACCTTTATAAAGTTATTATTTTGACTTCTGAGATCCTAGTAACAAGACATAACGCTTTTTTCTTATGTGACGATTTCTGCCAGTTCACTCTACTGTAAGCCGCGTAAAAGAACTTTGTTCCAAAAAACAAATCGATTATAATAGCTGCTTTTAAATTATATTTTTTAAAGAAGTTTAATGAGACTATAACCCCCAAAAGAATGGCCTCCTTAAATTAGCTGGAATTATTTTAGTTGGTCAAGTTATTCCTTTTCTTCTTTTTCTTTTCTATCTTATCTTCTTTCTTCTTCTATATATTAACGCAAAATACAATACAACTCTCTGATTTATCACTAAATCTCATAAAGTATAAATGTTATAAACTTGTAATTTGGCAGATAGATTCCTCACGGGGACCCATAAGGGGACAAGGAAACAGCTAGTTTACTATAATTTGTAAAACGATTATATTAATATGCCTTGGCGAAAGTTCTACTACATTAGATGGAATATTCCACATCATCATTATGAAAAAAGATATACTTAGGCCAATCGCACACGGGTCGTAAGCGTAGTCGTATCGTTAGCTTATCGTTACGACGCAATGACAATAAATACCTTCTACGATTCGCTGCAACACCGCTTTGTGTGCGGACTTGTTTGAAAATGTTCATGCTCGTATTGCTCTCGTCGTACGCGCGGATTACGCTACGACGCCGCGTGCGAAGGGGGTTAGACGTCTATTTTTATACCACTTGATGGCAAACATATATTTGGACCACTACAATTTTATTCTTAAAAGATGCCATATGAAATAGGGTGTAAAATGAAATGAACGGTGTACACGTTGTTAGATTTCAATATTAGTATTGACACGTAGGGCCGGTTCAGATGGATGCGTCGCTCCAGGATCCGCACAACGATCACGTGCGAGCACAAACTTTTGGATTCCATCACGCCAGTCGACTTGCACACCTTGCATTACTGTAGGTATGTATTTTAATTTTATATTACTAGTTTTCGCACATTGGTCATATGAATATAAAGTAAGAAAAATTTATAAATTGTATTTTAAACCATTTGTGTTAGATGGAAGTCTGGCCATAGCGCAGGCTAGATTAGTTTGGCACATATTTTCTTATTTTCTTAGATACCTGTTTATAATCAGTAAAATCTGTGTATACGCTTTGGTTATTATTATTCAAATGAAATTGGTAAATCTGTAATCGGTGATAAAAGTAAATCTGTTGACGAATAGAGGGGAAAATGTTTTTTTTTTACTCTTCAATAAGCTTGTGTTTGATCGCCATCTCACCATGGTAAGTGATGATGTGGCCAAAGGAGGTTAACACACAATGCCTAGAACACACCGATAGGTGCTTGGCGAGTGACTTCCAATTTCACTGCACTTTCGGAAACTAATATTTTATAACGGAACCCAACAAAACGTAAAAACCGGTTCGCACGCATCATGGATAAGCGTAGCATCGGCATGTTTATATTATTCTTATACTATCTCAACTTCTCGATTTTGATTAATAAATTTATGTATAATTCAATTACAGATACCCACCAATGTCTCACTCACACGAAAGACTATCAGATATGGAAATAAACCCCCCAGAGACTGAGAATGTAACTAGCACGTCCCTGTCTACGAAAGTGTTGCCATATTTAGCACTCAATGAGGTAAGTTCAGATTCTAAACAGATCTAGTTTAAATATTGTAAAATCTACGAGCACGGTTTAGATAATGCCACGAAGGCTCGCTTTTTTCCTAATCTCTTACAGTGCAAGAGACGAGGATTAGACTTTTTTTATTTATTGGAAGATTTACAGCTTTACAAGAAGTATTGATGACATTATTATGTAACTGTATACCATTTTCAAATCTTCACATATAAAAATGAAAAAAGAATAATCGTAGGAGAAAGATAAGTGCTACAACTAACAATAACATTTCGTGTTCTTTAAAGAAAACTTTAGCTAATGATTTACAGTGAATCTGACAATATATATATATATATTTTATGTCACTAGTGACAACGAGGCAGGCGGGTCACCTGATGGTAAGTGACTACCGTCGCCTATAGACAAGACTGGCTCTCAAGTGCAACTGCCGGAACACACCAACAGGTGCTTGGCGACAGATTTTCAACTTGAGAGTGGTAGCCAGCCAGTCGAGTACCATATAGTACCCTACCACCGTGCTATGGTTTCCTCACGATGTTTTCCTTCACCGAAAGCTCAAGCTCATTGTAGGATTCGAACCCACGACCTTCGCCGCGGTATCCGACGTCACTTACCACTGAGCTATCATCGCCTTATCTATATCGTGACTATAAAATAAAAAAAGAATATTAAAAATAAGAAATGCCTTAAAGGTTTAGATACCAAGCCAAAAACCTTAAAAGAAACAAAATCAAGCATTTTAAAATAAATATCAATCATATAGCCGTTTCTCTCCCACATCCCCAGGTGTTCATAGGAGAGAGCGTAACGTCGCGCGTTTCGCTCCTTCGACTACAGATCGACAACGGCAAGTGGACGCACACGAAGAGCTCCGGTTTGTGTGTTACTACTGGCACTGGCAGCACTTCCTGGCACTTCAGGTAACCGATCGCGACACAGGAGAATATCAGCAAGTTAAATAAAAACGGTTAATAAACCAGTTTTTGTGAGATTTGCCAGTTTAGATCATCAACAAATAAAAAGTCCGGTTAAAATAAATAAAAAAAGCAGTTAAAATTACAAAACCTGATAAAAATCCGGTCATGGGTGTTGAAAACGTAACGCGTTGTTTTTTTTCGGGGTAACTTGTTGTATTTAGTGCAACTGTGAATATTGGCAGATCTACGCTAAAACATTTCCGCCGTATCTTTATTTCCTGATAATTATATTCTGATTTTGTTATCTTACTCTTTTGGTCTGCTTGAGTTTGTTATTTACTTAGTCAGTCATAATGAAATTCTATTTATTATTATTTTGCCGCCTTAACGCGAATATTATCAGCGAGACTAGATAAATAAATATTGATTTAATGTAATAGGTGTAAGTTGTTTTTGAAAAGAGTAATTGCTGAGTTTATTGCCGGCTCTTCTCAGCAAAAGCAACCTTCCGAACCGAGCATTAAAGTCTAGAATATTCATAAGTGCTTGTATTTGAATAAAACACTTTTTCATTTCATTTCAAAACATTTGCGACGTATCTTTATTTCCTGATAATTATGTTCTGATTTTGTTATCTTACGCCCCCTGCGTAAAAACATGCAGTTATCATAAAATATTCGCATGTTATTTATATCTGACACTCGCATGATAAAGTACAAGAGTAAATAATACACTTGATATAATTTTATTGTTTGCGCATACGACCTTAGAATCTAATCGGTTACTTCCTTATTGCGTTTTAATTAAGTTATTGAGGAGAGGGACGTGGGAGAAGGGGCACTGTATTTAAAATCAAAAGTCATCTATTCAGTTTACTCGCCGGAGAGGCCCGTCGCGACGTCCCACTCAGTCAGTCTCGTCCCCAGTAGTTGGCCCGAGCCGTACCAGTAATCCGATCGTCCCTTAAAACTCCTCTAAATCGCTTAGGCGAAGTCCGTCCCACTATTTTGTGCCCCCCGACAACGCCCTGAGCCGAGGTGCGTGCCCCAACTGGGGCGCCCTCAGCGGTCAGTCGTCTAAAATTTGTAAACTCGGTTGAGAGCCCTAAGCGCTCACCGAAAAGTCCGCGTAAGGGTGTCTATGGTCCCTCAGACCTCCACCTTTAAGTCCTCCCCAAAAAAAACAAAAAAAAAAAAAAAAACAGTTTAGGCCCTGATAAGGCACTTATGAATGTTTATAATAAGGTATTTGACAGGTTTTAGAAGTATCTAAAATTGATCATTATAGCATAATACATTTGCAATTTACTTAATTCATTGTGAATTTCTCTATTTTCTTTAAAAATTACTATCAAAGTTTATATAAAGGCCACCAAAACGCTAAGACGCCATAATGCCTAGGTCACGTGATATCATGACGTTTGATATCACGACATCAACAAACTTTTAGTTGTAAACATATCTTTCATAACTTTACCGTTCTCATTTGTTTTTTACAAGTAGGTGACTTCACTCCCCAGTACCGAGCGTTTTCAATCACGTGGTCAAACATGAAAACTTAATCATTTTACTTATAAACATCATAGATATTTTCAAATATTACTGTATTATCTATATTTTTATTGTAGTCAAATACCCTATTGACTATACCACCACATGATTATCAGCTTAAAATGTATGTTTTTAGTATAAACTGTCTCCGCACGCACTCAGTCCTCGAGTTAATGAAGATATTGAATTCTGAGTTCGGTGTGAACGCGGACCCCACACTTGAGAGGGCGCGGGAGGTCGCCGAGAGATACAATCAGAAGCTTATGTTCGAGCCTGGTATGTTTATGATTATTTTACTAGTATAGTATAAACGCTAAGGACTTTTTGATTTGTCTGTCTTTTTACATGCTATTTAATTAGAATCAGGCATATGCAGTTTATAAAACCAGTATTAGAAAAAATGGCTCAAAACGGCTGAACGGATTTTGATGACTTTGGCACACGGGTAGATCGTATCCAGGAATAAAATATAGAATACAATATTTTTATACTGGAAAAACATAGATCCCTCGGGAACGCGGGTGAAACCGCGCGGCGGAAAACTAGTGTTACATAAGTGACAAACAGGCATGGTGTGACGGTAAGTCTTAACGGTAACCTTAGACTCTTGAAACACGTGCGTCATCAAGAGCTGGGCTAATGGTGTCAGTTTTGTATACTCCATTACCATCAGTTGAATAGTCGTTGTTATTGTATTGTGTTGCATTTTCAGACTCGAGTCAGCTGGCGTACTCTGTGCGCGAGTACATAACATTCGAGGAGTGGCCGGCGCCGCGCGGGCTGCGCGTGCGGGACCGCGCCGCCGCCGTCGGAGTCAAGTCGCACTGCACCGACGCCGGTCAGTACACACTACACTACGTACACACTATACACTAGTACGTACTATACACTAGTACGCACTAGACACTAGAACACACTATACACTAGTACGCACTATACACTAGAACACACTAGTACACACTATACACTAGTTCACACTATACACTAGGACACACTATACACTAGTACAAACTATACACTAGTACACGTTATACACTAGTACGCACTATACACTAGGACACACTATACAGTAGTACGCACTATACACTAGTTCACACTATACACTAGTACACACTATACACTAGTACACACTATACACTAGTACACACTATACACTAGTACACACTAGACACTAGGACACACTATACACTAGTACAAACTATACACTAGTACACGTTATACACTAGTACGCACTATACACTAGGACACACTATACAGTAGTACGCACTATACACTAGTTCACACTATACACTAGTACACACTATACACTAGTACACACTATACACTAGTACACACTAGACACTAGGACACACTATACACTAGTACACATTATACACTAGTACGCACTATACAGTAGTACGCACTATACACTAGTACGCACTATACAGTAGTACGCACTATACAGTAGTACGCACTATACACTATTATACATTCTGTACTCACTATAAGGTACCTGCGGGTAAAAAGAGCCAGCGTTTTATTGATCAGTTAAAATTGTATTTCAGGTCTAGTGGTAGACGGCAGCGTATCGTTTCCATTCAACGACGGTACTGAAGCGTCATTGGAAATCCACCCCGAAGATTCCCTAATGACTGTACAGATGGATGATTCATTACCCTACTGACCACTATACTGTATAAGGTACGACCTTTGTAGTACCCCGTAGTACCCCGTGACGTAGGGTACTTGGTCCCAAACAGACCCAAGAACCTATATCTCATTGACACGTGATTTTGTTGGCTAAAGCAATAACTTGAAGGTTTCTTTTTTTGCAGTACTTCAATATAGCGTTTCCTTTTTTATTTATAACTGAAGGGAATTACTTGGGATGTATAAAATACAGGATTCTCTGATAAAATTTCAAGAATATATTTAAATGAATTTTTTAAATTATGTCTGAACTTATGAATACCGATTTATTGCGTGTATTTTTAATATTTATACAAGCTTATTTTGTGTTGTTACATTTAAATGTTAAAGATATGATGTCTTTGCATCCGAAATGGTGTACGATGTATTAGACTGTAACATTGGCATTTCGTAGCAAATATCGATACATTTATCCAGTTTTTAGAATAATTATAAGATATTTTATAATTAGTTATCGAAATATACATAGAAAATAGCCAATATGTGCTTTTACTAGTAAATTATACAGCATAGGTATTTTCAAATTACATCTTTTATAAACCTAAAAAGATCTCCGAAGAGTGAAATTGTTGAAAACTATTATATTAAATAACATACAAAAGATCAACCATTTCCAACACTTTTCATACTTTTTCTTCGTGCAGTACGATCGAAATATTTTATGAAAAAAATATAGGTAATCGAAAAATTTTATGATTATTTATGAAAAACCTACCCCAGTTTATTTAAAAAATATTTAAAGACAAGTGAAAAAGAAATGCCTGGAAAATCTGTGATTAAGAAATGGCACATACCTAGTACTTTTTGTATAATATTTTTTACTTCTTATTTGTGATAAAAAAGTAAGAATCGAGCTGGGTGTAAGAAATCATCTAAATGAACAACTACGGGACCTTTTTAGCGGGAATAGTTAAAAATCTGTCACTAAGTTACAAGTTCTGACAGCTGCATTTGAGGGTCAGTTTTCTCCTAGGCTCTAATATTATTGGGTCGCTAATTCCTTACCACTAGCAAGCATACTTGTCAGTAGTTTGACATAAAAAATAGACTTTTTGGTGGGAACTTGCGAAGTGACGTTGCCTTTTCGTTTTATATCCATTTGAATAGTGTATTTTGAGTTTTATAGAATAATGTCGGTGGTGTTTTGTCCCAGAGATCAATCAAAGTGAAATGAAATGATAGCGTTTATCGTGACTTTTCAGATTATCCCAAAAAGTCTGTGAAAAGTTTTAATGGAACAGCCACCAATTTCACTAAAACGCCGGACTTATACGGACGAGGAGTAGACTTTACCCACTGTGAAGTGATGTAACGTGACTTTAACATAAAATAACAATATTGAAAATAAATAAATAGCTTAAAGGTCTCGATACCAAGCCAAAAACCTTAAAAAATACATAAATAATAAATTACCTATGACGAGGAGGGCGATGGCTGCCACACGCGTCATACTTGTGAACAGGTGCTGCTTGTGGGGGCTGGTCTGCTTGAGTTTGTTGTTTATTAAGTCAGTCATAAACTCTATAGATTACTATTTTTGCCGCCATAACACGCAAATATTGTCAGTGAGACTAGATAAATAATAATTAATGAATGTAATAGGTGTAAGTTGTTTTTGAAAAGAGTAATTGCTGAGTTTATTGCCGGCTCTTCTCAGCAAAAGCAACCTTCCGAACTGAGCATTTAGAGTCTGACTATTCATAAGTGCCTGTGAAGGCCTATTTGGATGAATAAACAATTTCATTTCATATGGGAACATTAGAAACCGACCTTCTTGATCACAGTTTAGAGTTGAGTTTTAAGCGCAAAGGCCCTTTATTTAAGTTGTATTCTGTATTTATTTACACTCCAGTAATATTCTTACACCCCTATTTTAGTTCACCATGTATAATTAAGCGTAATATGATATATTAAGACTGAACGGTTTTTGTTTAATTTTAAATATACCTATATGTGCTTTTGGTAGGTGAGATTGTTTTAAAGATATTCTCTACACCCTATCTGCACAGTGTATCTGTACACAAAATAGGACCTTATGGTATGATACCTGTTATTAGATAACGAAACAGTAAATCCATCACCCAATATTTAAGATAACATTTATTTTTGGGTTATCACTGTGTAACAAGTTGATGAATTTATATGTGAATATGAATATATTATATGAGTTTATGTTTTACTGCAGTGGGTGCAAATTAATGGCCTCATTTAATTAGAGTTTATAATACTGTGTGGATTTTTTGCCCTTTTTTAAATCCAATTTAAGTTCATTTAATTATGTTTAAATACACAAATAATAATTTATTACCTGTATTATTTGATAAGTTGTCTATTTATAATGTATTTTCGTATATTATTACATCACAAAAATCGGATGAATATACAATTATCATAAATATTAAAAGGCTTTTATTTTAATTTTCATTTAATCATCATGTTCAGTAGAAAGGTGGTAATTGAAAAGAAAACAATAATTTTATTTAGTCAGTATATTTGTTAAAAAATCGTACATTGTCACTTAAATCATCGATACAGTTCCAGAACCCCATTGTGCAAAAAAAAAACAACTAGTAAAATAGTTAGTTGATAACTAAAACTAAACAATGGAGTAAATATGAAACCCATATCGATTGTAATTCGTTGTTACGTACGTAAACAAAAAAGCAACTTAAAAATTAAGCTCGAAGTAAAATAGCACCCAAAATGGACGGATTACTGGCAAAGAACCGAAAAAGATGTCTTAAATATACAACTTAAAAAATATGGCATCCAGGATAATCCAATGAAAAAGTATAAGTAACAATTTAGTAAGCTAAAAACTGACTCACAGCTTAGTTCATATGTTTTAGATTTATGTTCGGAAACAAAATTACGATAAACTGCATTTGAAACGAAACATCCCGCCACCATAAAGAAAAAGGCACCCATGAAAACTGAATACTATTTCTTTCACTTCATTGATGTTTTAAATTTTATTTACAATAATCTTAGCACTACTAAAATTGTAGTAAATATATTTTTATTTGTATTTCTGAAAACTAAAACTACTGTAAATTTGTATTTTTTAACTGTTGTCATTTTTCACAGGCCCTTTTGAAACCCCTACATAAAGACCAACCTAAAACTAGACATTTAGTCAAGTTGGTATTCAATATCTTTTACGTAATTCAAGGCAACCAGTGTTTATATTTACTTAATAATTATTATAGTTACATAATGGACGGATATAATGCACGAATTATCACAAAATCGTAGGTATATAAATATTATATTTTATAAATGTTTTCAAAAAACCTTAACGATATTGGTAGACTTAACCAACTATATTATGACTGAATCGTTGTGGGAATGAACACAACTCGTTATTTATTATCTGTACTATATTAGTGTGATGTTTTAATAAAAACTAAAAAAAATGTCTGTGATGTTTTTTTTTGTGAAAAAAGGCAGTGTACTTTCGATTCATAGACTGAAATTTTAGTAAAAAAAAGATTAGGTAGTTGTTTTTATCACAATCACTGTAAAACTAATTGTTATATTTTTTACAAATTGTACCCTTTTCATAAATTCGATGTAACTTTTGAAAACGAATTTAATTAAAAATTAAATTAAGTAGTCCAATGGCACTGTGTGCTAAGGACCTACAAATAAATGGCTTTCACGAATTATAGTCTAGGAGCTAATCATTTTAATACCATAATGATTGAGGCTACAATTTTATCCATGAGAGGCAGCACTGAGGTACCCGCGAGGTAAACTAAACGAAAACGTGCGTCTAAATTGACGCTTTTAACAGTCCTTTCACATATTCAGTCACGCCATCTATTGGCCAAACCTTTTACTAAATTCATGTCTCAACTTTTTTTTTTATCTATGGCCCTATCTTTTCTTTAGCTCGTATGTGAGTAGCCAGTATTTGTATAAGGTCCGCTGTATAAAGAGCTGGCGGTTCTTGAATAAGTTTTCGGGTTGCGGCGTCGCGCCAAAATGCAGGCAATGGCGGCAATCACGCAAATCATCAGGATGACACCAGCAATACAGATGCCGATTGCGAAGTTACGCTGAGATATGCAGATTTCATCTTCTTTCTGTAATAAACAATTTATTTAATTAATATATGGACTAGGTAACGTAAATTAGTCTTCACGATAAACCGTGGTAAAGTGGGAAAAAGCGCCTCGGATAACACGCAAGAAATAAAAATAAAATGCAAATTTTATTGTTATGTATGTATCGATTTGAAATGGAATACCACGCGCATACAACAACCGCTTTATCGAAGGTTCGGCTGATCGAAGTCCAGATAAACGAGGTTTTACGGTTTTTAACGATTCATACAAACATATCGACATATCGATAGCACTACAACACTAGCGAAAGCATACAGGGGATTAGGAAAAAGAGTGGGGCGCGTCTTTGTAGATGGCAGTATCTATAGTAACATACCTTTTCAAGCGTGACATCATCGGCCTCAGGCGAGTCGACCTCGTTGACATAAAGGCCTGAGAACACCTCCACTGTAGCCGGCAAGCCTTCGTCCGAGTCTCGACGGACTCGGTTCGCTTTGTTGGCACACGGCTCCTGGATTATATAAATACACTTTAGTTAAGGTATAATTTGCATCATAAAATTTACAGACAGCCTGTCATTGCTTCATTCAATGGAATAATAAATAATTTTCAGGACTAATTGATTGAGTGAGCGAAGCGTCTCCGTTTCAGCTTGGGCAAACATGCTTTCGTATGTCAACTGTCCGTCTGTTCTCCTCTAGGTACAGGTCGCATTTCTCGACAGATTCTCGTGAATTTGGTGAGCAAAGAGTGGTGAAAACTTTGTGAGCAGCTTCCATAATTATATGGATTTTTTTGTTGTATTTGAAAAAAAAAAAAAAATGTCGGAACTATGGGGGTAGTTCAAAATATTCTTTTTCTCGAGGTTTAGAGCTCACAGAGCCTCTAGTAATAAACAAATCACAACAACTCTTCAAATCCCGTTGCACTTGCTCCCAGTGAACTCCTTGATTAGTAAGGAAGCGCTGGCCTAACCCAAGCAGCAATAGTAACTTACACAGTCAGTAGGATGTTTCAAATCGCACAGCTTTACTTCACACGTGTAGTAAACGCTGGCGGTGTATGGGAACTTGTGCGCAGGGAATGTCACGCGCGCTTCTTGCTTGTCTCCACTGTACTGGAACATGCCCATTATCTCGCCGTCTAATGGACACCTGGAATATGTTAAGGGAATACACGGTGTGATATTATTATGTGAAATAACTTTTTTTTGCCATAAATATGTATTGCAACTTATATGGAAGAAAAATACCTACACATTGCCCAGACCCCAAATGATTGGGAACAGGGCAGGTAGATGATGATGAAATTGTATTCAACTGCTATCTTAATTAGGTATCTACTAAGTATAGTACCTACGTTCGGGTAAGATCGACAAATTAGGCGACATTTTTATTGCCGTTATCACACAACAAGACACCACATTGTTATATGTCGATATGCATCACCACAACACTAGCAAAAGGATGTACCTACACTTGCACTGTAAGGGATTAGGAAAAATAGTGGGGCGCGTCTTCGTTGATGGCATAACTATTATCTAATCTGTGTCTAGGGGCGAACCACTCTTAGAGAATTCTAGAGTATTAAAAGTAAAAAAGTGTTAGTTGTCACCCGTCATCAGCAATGAGGCTCTGCTCTGCCCACCCGAGCCCGTCCCTCACTGCACACTCAGACACCAGCAGACCGAACTGCCGCTGCTTCTCCAGAGACACCACCAGGGTCAGCGTGTCGCCAATGCGTACGTTGGACGCCACCTGTGAAAAACACACTATAAAAGTACCTACTTACAACTGTCACATTTCAATTTTTTAAATCAACCGAGTGATTCACATTTAGTTCAGTTTTCGACCACGGAGCGCTAGCAGACACCGAAACAAATATATAGTATGTCCGCTAAGTAGTACGACAAACATAAGGGTTAGATAGGTGGGCGGGTTAACTACCAAATATACATAAATCACCAATACTTGACTCGCTTATTTATAATAATAAATAAATTCAATTGTTATCTTATTGTTTAAGTGGGACAGCAGTCCTATCTGATACCCAACAGGTCTATTTGTGAACACGGTGACCGAGGAAGTGTTGGTCACTTCAGGAGGAAATTTTTCAAAAAATAATAAAATCTAAATATTGCGTATACCCATCGACTGTGGAGTTCGTCAATTTTTTTTATTATAGGCCTTGGGCTCATCCGCAGATACAGGCTTATCCATTATTTACGCCACACCCTGTATATTGTGTAGCTATGCTATCATTTTCTTAAATTATGACATTTAATATGAAAAATCACGTACTTGTTTATCTTCAGGGTCCCCTTGATAAATCTTCATCAGTACGGATGGCAACAACCCTGAGTCCTCGTCAAATTCGTCACTGCAATATAAAAAAAGAAAAATCGTTCTAAAGAACATCTACCTATAGATCGAACTTAGTAACGGTAGGAACTGGCATCACTTTTTAGACGGCATTTATCATAAAAGTACGATACGTAAAAAGATTTACCATCATAAAAGTAGTATCTAATTTTATTTTCCACTTTTAGATTTTTTGCTCTTATACTATCCTCGACCTTCGACTACATCACAACTTATATTTGGAGATAAAAATTTAGATTATGACGGCAAACGATTTACTACTTACATCAATAAAAAAAGGCTATATGCAACAACACTTTTGATAGATTTTTGAAACAATGCCAATTTAGAACTAAAAATATCAACATGGATAAGCTTATGTTTGACCACAATCTCACTATGGTAAGTGATGATGAGGCCGAAGGTGGTAAACACACAAAACTAGAAGGAAACTGGCTCTCAAGTGCAGCTGTCGGTACACAGCGATAGGTGCTTAGCGACAGATTTTCAACGTGTGTATGGTAGTCAGCCAGTCGAGTACTACATTTAAGGCGATGATAGCTCAGTGCTAAGTGACGTCGGATACCGCGACGAAGGTCGTGGGTTCGAATCCTACAATGAGCTTGAGCTTTCGGTGAAGGAAAACATCGCGAGGAAGCCATAGCGCAGTAGTAGGGTACTTTGTAGTACCCGACTGGCTGGCTACCACCCTCAAGTTGAAAATCTGTCGCCAAGCACCTATCGGTGTGTTCCGATGGCTGCACTTGAGAGCCAGTTCCCATCTAGGCTTTGTGTGCTTACCACTTTCGGCCACATCATCACTTACTATGGTGAGATTGTGGTCAAACACAAGCTTATCCAGAATAAAAAAAAAACCTCACTACCGTGCTCTGGTTTCCTCACGATGTTTTCCTTCACCGAAAGCTGTCATAAGTATGGTTATACTAAGACGTGTTGTTATATTAAATCTGAAAGATATGAGAGATCTGTGACGGGTTTAGTTTAGTAAGTAACATACTTATTAAGACTCTCTAGAGAATTAGTCAGGCGGTCAGCTCTCGGGCGGTAGACGTGGAAGTGCGTGAGGTCCCGGCGACTGTACCGGCACCTGACGTGGTACCCTCGACCCTGGCCAGTCACCAGCTTCAGGTGAGGCTGGACTATGATGTTGTTGTAGTACTCCACAGTGCCGTCGTCCTGGAATTCAAAATATTGAATATGTTAAGAAATTTGCGAGGTTTATAGCTTTTGGCATGAAATTAAAGTAAAAAAAAACTAGATTTTATATAGGTAGGTAGTATTTTAAAAGCTCTAAAAACGAACTAAAATATTTTTTAAATTACTACTGACTTTAGTTTGACAATTATATCATTGTGAAATGTCAGAATCCTACACCCCATTCACCCCCTAAGGGGATGAAAGAGGATCCAAAGTTTGTATGGAGAAACGGGATCGCGGGGTGGAAAGCTAGTATAATAAATAAACTTATTAAACAAACTAGCGGCATGGTATGGTGAACGTTTTGACAAGAGGGTGTCTCTTCTTAACTCGCTATGCTTGTCTCTTTTTGGCACGTAGGTTGAGGGGTTTGTTAAAACGGGCATCATAGAGAGCATCTAGTTTAGTTACGTTAGTGCCAACAGAATATGCACAATGCTGGTCTAAAGATGGATTGTTGGCAGCTTTTACAGCTCCTATAATTTGACTACGTCGTGCAGTGGAAAAGAAGTGGTACAGTCAGCTTCGAAAGTTTTTTTAGTGTCGAGTTAATTTCAATATGTTATGAAACGCAGACTGTACCTTAATGATAGTTATCTATATAATCAATTGTTCCTCCAAATTACCATAAATAGGACTACAGGACTGCTAAAAAATTATAAATTCAAATCATTCGTTACTATTTCCTTCCAAAAAAATGTGCGTGTAGGGTGCACCGGACATGTCAGGATGTGACGTCACGTCCCCCTATTGTTGGGCTACGCTTACGCCGCTACGTCGGCCCCCTTTAGAAACGTACGAGGCATTTGGCTGTTATAGATATTTTATTTTTTATGAAAGGTGAAATTATTAAAACTATTTTTAGATAAATATACCGGGATTATTCGCATACAAGATATTATTTTGACTAACCTCGACGAGAAGCCCTTTTTTATTTTGCAGACTGATGTGAACAAAGTGGCTATCTACTTTATGTCAAACTTCGTGTTTTGAGCCCCACATTAATAAAAAAACAAACCGTTTATTAGTTGAAAACATAGCAAGCATATAAACGTAGGTATATATTTGTAACCCATATAAAACATTTAATTTTCACTGGGCCCTAAGCCAACATAAGTGCCATACGATGTAAATTGCACAGCATCCCTTTCGACTGACGCCCCGTCCGGCGCTGTCAGTTATTGTTAAATAATTTTTGCCCACTTTGATGCATTGTCAATCCACTAATTTTAGGTTATGTTTAATTTTATTCATTGTAATTAATAGATAGATATTGTATAGTATTGGTTGGAATCCTGTGCCATTTAGAATTAAGGACCACTGAATCCTAAAATACGAGTATATGACTCAGTTTAAGAACAGTGTGCTACAAACTATGTAAAGACCTTTTTCCAGCGCAATAAATTTATTATTATTATTATTCAGTGAAAAAACCGAAACATCTTAAGCAAGTGCAAAAAATTTAACCTGTTTGGCTCGGAGAAAGACAGGTGGCCTTTATATGACCTTGTGGCCGACCGCGCTACATCTGTGCTCGAAATGAGAGGCGGTACTTATATATATATATATATATATATGGAGCAACTCGAGTTGTATAATAACTATTAGTGTCGGCTCCAGGTTTCACTTGTGAATAATACTGAGTTTACAAGGCTCTTTGTGACATTGGAGCGAACAAGCTTAGGTAATCTAAACCGATAATTTTCCTCAAATTGTGAGTCCGTTGCCAAATTTCTGTGTTTCAAAAAGAAAAAAAAGTTGGTTACTAAATTAAAGGTAGGTAGATAAACCGGAAACCATAGCACGTTGGTATGGTACTTTGTAGTACCCGACTGGCTGGCTACCACCCTCAAGTTGAAAATCTGTCGCCAAGCACCTGTTGATGTGTACCGGCAGTTACACTTGAGAGCCAGTTGCCTTTAAGGCATTGATATAAGGTGTACAACACATTGGCAATCCCCTTGGTATTGCTAATGTCTATAGGTGACGGTAGTCACTTACCACCGTGACCCGTCAGTTTCGTTGAAACTTGTGGTATAAAAAAAAGGCTGGCGATGGCGTAACTCTTTACTGTATTTTCCCTCCCTAAAAGCGTGAACCACCCTAACGTAGGTATATATACAAAAAGTATAGTATATCAGTAATCTGGTTTCCATAGTACAAGCTCTGCTTAATTTGTGATCAAATAGCCTTGTGTGAAAAATGTCCGAGGATATTATACTATTAAAAATCAAGACACGATTGTGTACTTATTTTTACAGAAAAGTAGTTTATAATATTCAGGGCCAGATTTAAGGGAGGGCAAACGGGGCATTTGCCCAGGGACTCCGCAAGAAAAGGCATATAAATTATACTTTTTAAAAATGTATACCATATTACATAAAACCTGAACAACTAAATATCAGATATCAAAATCACAAATATTAAAAATAGATTAATTCCGCAATAAAAGATAAACACTTGCAAGAAAAATAATATTTGTCCTGTATGCAAAATAATTAGAAGTCTCTACTCCTTTGTTGCCCCAGGGCCTCTACACATCTAAATCCGGCCCTGGATATTAGTAAGTTGGCTAAGTAGTTATACTTAAATTCGCACAAGCCTCCAATGTTACATAAAGCCACTTAACATATCGAGGTCGGCCATCTTGAGATGATTCTGCAACGAGCAGCGCCTGTCCATTTTAATTCGAGGCAAGCGAGTAGATCGATGCGATTATTTTAAATAATTATGTATGACCTTTTAGGTTGATTACGGTTTGGAAATGATTTTTGACCTGTAAATATTTTATGTCAAGAAATAAAATATGAAGTATAAGCATTTTTTTCGAAATTAATTAAGTTAGTGGAATTATGGCCCAGTAGATGACGAATTCGTTTTTTTTTATAAAATGAATGGTCGCTTTCCAATAGGAATGTTGACTGACATACCAAACATATCAGCACTTTTTTATATTAAACATCAATACGACAGAGTAAGGTTATATCTTAGGTTGACATGGAGTTTTGTGTGAAATACTGGATGCATCATAAATATACACCATCAAAATAAATAATATAGATACTTTTTGAGGTTAGATTGGTAATTCAAAACACATTTTGCACGGTGGTAGGGTACTTTGTAGTACCCGACTGGCTGGCTACCACCCTCAAGTTGAAAATCTGTCGCCAAACACCTATCGGTGTGTTCCGACAGCTGCACTTGAGAGCCAGTTCCCATCTAGGCTTTGTGTGCTTACCATCTTCGGCCACATCATCACTTACGATGGTGAGATTGTGGTCAAACACAAGCCTATCGAATATACATAAAAAAAAAAAAACATTTTTGAGTATTTTTTTGGAATTTTATTTATACCTTGGTGTCAGTGCCGGATGTGATGTAGAACAAATCTCACGTATTGATGTCAATACGTTGCTATTTTGTCACCTGAAGTGATCGAAAGACCTTCTAAATGGCACGTGTAGTTTAATATATTTTAGTATATAAGCTGAACATTATTGTCATTTAGAAGAAAATAATAAGTATAAACATGTGATCTAAATCATCGTTGGTTGTTTCTCTCCATCGCCACATCAACATTATTGCATGGCGACCGTGACCAAAAGAACCTGAAGGTGTTGAAAATGTATCGTGACCAAAGGAACATGAAGCTGTGAAGAAGGATCGGAAGATGCTAGCGGATACCAGACCATACCGGGACCATAAGGAATTATTCAACACAGGTAAAAAAAAAGTTGTTCATACTCTGCCATATAAGAGGCATGAAAACTCATGTGAGTTAAATCAGTTATTTTGTTATATTATAAATTTATTGTTAATCATGGGAGGACACCAATCGAAAGATAATATTATTGTGGAGCAAAGTCCCACAGTAAAGAATAGTGAATCACCTAATGCTAATTGGACATCGGTCGGAATTGAACTGTCGGAAGTTCTACTGATAGCCATATTGGTGATTATGTTAATTGTGTTCGTTACTAAATGTTGGAAGAATGCAAGAAGTTGGTTTGAAGCTCTAGTGCATGGCCGCCTTAATAATAGAGCTATAAGGAGTCGAGCTGCTGCTGATGTCTCCAATGTGTAATTTTGTTGTTTTTTTGTGTATAGTTACTTGGATAGTGTTGTGTAGTGAATGGAGTCATTAATTGATATATTTAATGAGTTAAAATTAATCGGAGACTCTATTATTAAATTGGCGAAAGACAAACGTTTGTCGAGTCAAGGTAATAGTAAATTTTTATTAGCTTGCCAGTTACAACAACGCTCCGGCAGTGAAATGTAATTATCATTATGTCTAGAAAAATTTAAGAATGACCTGTTACTACTATTCAATTGCTTTAAGCTAATTTGTCTATGTTCATAATCTATTATTACTTTATATTTTATAAAGAAATCCTCACCTAAAAATCCCATCACTCTTACATTTTAATCCTATAAAAATATAAAAATTATGTCTAATTATAACATTATTATAAACTAGATCTAAATAAACATATCCCATTGCTTCTAAATCGCCACAAATTCATTTTATTTTCAAAGAAGTATCGTAAATCTTAATGTTTGATAATTCCCTGATCCACTCAAATTTTAAAATTGATAATGATGCCCCTGGATCTACCAAAAGTAAAATATCCATCACAGTCGTGTTTTAATTTAAATAGTAAGTTATCACGTAGTAATTATCGAAGGCCAAACAATAGCAATAAATTATATAATTCTGCATTTCATAAAGATGGTCGACCAAAATACCCAACTCAGCAATATTATAATATCTACGTTTAGTTATCGTAAGCAGAATGTGCCCACAAGTCGTATTCCCTGATCCACTCATATTTTAAAATTGATAATGATGCCCCTGGATCTACCAAAAGTAAAATATCGTTATTATAACATCTTAATGTCAATTAATTTTTACTATTATATGAAAAAATATCTATGAGTACTTCACTTTAAGGGACGAAATTGTTGTTATGACACATTCTGCTTACGATAACTAAACGTAGATATTATAATATTGCTGAGTTGGGTATTTTGGTCGACTATCTTTATGAAATGCAGAATTATATAATTTATTGCTATTGTTTGGCCTTCGATAATTACTACGTGATAACTTACTATTGAAATTAAAACACGACTGTGATGGATATTTTACTTTTGGTAGATCCAGGGGCATCATTATCAATTTTAAAATTTGAGTGGATCAGGGAATTATCAAACATTAAGATTTACCATACTTTTTTGAAAATAAAAGGAATTTGTGGCGATTTAGAAGCAATGGGATATGTTTATTTAGATCTTGTTTATAATAATGTTATAATTAGACATACATTTTATATTTTTTAAAGGATTACAATGAAAGAGTGATGGGATTTTAGGTGAGGATTTCTTTATAAAATATAACGTAATAATAGATTATGAACATAGACAAATTAGTTTAAAGCAATTGAATAGTAGTAACAGGTCATTCTTAATTTTTTCTAGACATAATGATAATTACATTTCACTGCCGGAGCGTTGTTGTAACTGGCAAGCTAATACAAATTTACTTACCTTGACTCGACAAACGTTTGTCTTTTGCCAATTTAATAATAGAGTTTCTGATTTATTTTAACTCGTTAAATATACCAATTAATGACTCCATTCACTACACAACACTATCCAGGTAACTATACACAAAAAACAACAACAAAAATTACACATTGGAGACATCAGCAGCAGCTCGACTCCTTATAGCTCTATTATTAAGGCGGCCATCCACTAGAGCTTCAAACCAACTTCTTGCATTCTTCCAACATTTAGTAACGAACACAATTAACATAATCACCAATATGGCTATCAGTAGAACTTCCGACAGTTCAATTCCGACCGATGTCCAATTCGCATTAGGTGATTCACTATTCTTTACTGTGGGAATTTGCTCCACAATAATATCATCTTTCGATTGCTGTCCTCCCATGATTAACAATAAGTTATAATATAACAAAATAACTGATTTAACTCACATGAGTTTTCATGCCTCTTCTATGGCAGAGTATGTACAACTTTTCTTTTTACAGGATTATTGCATGGCGACCGTGACCAAAGGAACCTGAAGGTGTTGAAAATGGACCGTGAAAGGATCATGAAGCTGTGAAGAAGGATCGGAAGATGCTAGCGGATACCAGACCATACCGGGACCATAAGGAATTATTGAATACGGGTAAAAAGAAAAGTAGTAAGCTCTGCGCATTAGGGCCCTCGCGAATCCACGCCTGATTCAATGTATTTTGTTTTAAATTAGTATTGGAGCATAATAATTAATAATGTAATTATTATAAACAAGTATGTTTTTAAATGTATAAATTATATAATATAAAATATTTATGTTGTTTTGCGTGCTCCGCCATATTTGTATAGTTGTCAAATCCTCTCCATCCAAAGGTTGCCTGGTAGAGATCACTATTAGTGATAAGGCCGCCCATTGCGACACTGAATGATATTTCTGTTTTTTTTATTGTTATTTTTTATGTAGGTATGGTGTAACAATAAAGTATTAGGTATCTATCTATCTATCTATGTAATATATTTTTTTAAATTAGATAGGTAATATACCATTAATTGCTACAACAGGCTATCGGAAAGACTACTGCACTGCACTGCACACGAAAAAAAGAAGAAATTCTAATAAATAATTTTTGACGGTCTATTTTCTACGGGCCCCGCGCTGTCTTAATCCGGCACTGCTTGGTGTAGTTAGATATTTATACCTGAATATAGACAATATCCCTATTGAGTTACAATCGATTGAAATATCGATTAGTTATGATTCCGATGCATCGATGACGACATTCCGTCGTGAATGTTGCCACACGTTTTATTTACAAAACTACATCGTGTTTGTGAAACGTGTTTTGCCCATTATGGTCATTTTTATTATTGATAGCCTCCAATATAATATTTCCGGTTCTATTAGCTCTATTATCACTGCTTTTGACTCCACAAGTTTCTTTTTAGGAAATCATGTACTTATGTATCTATTTGTTGAAATACAATTAGATAAAAACCAATAACAATAAAATTCATAGTAAATTTTAAGTAAAAGTTAGGTAGTGATTGATTTTCAAAACATACTAGAAAGCTGGAATCTTGAAACTTGAAACTAGGTATAACAAACTGATATAATAAACTACATATAATACCTACTCACTGTTTACACCAAAATTATTATAAATATATTTTTTAAAAGTATTAGATTTTTTCAATGTGATTAAATCTGGACCTATGACATTATGCTTATTTTCTATTATCACGAATTATTGTAACCTGACTTATTTTAATTCGTTTTAATTCGTTATAAAATGGACTGTATAGGTACATGTGTTTTTGTTTGTCCTAATACAATATTTAGTAAAACCTTTGTAAGCTGTTTCTCACTCCACAATTTTAAGAAAAGGTTGTTTGTTCAGGATTATGTTTACTTTAGTCAATGTTACACATTTTTATATTTTGGAGTTATTTATGATGTGATAAATCAGTTCTGATGACAGTTGAGACAGTGCAGACACCTTTGGCAGACACAAGCAAGGAGTAGGTAATAGTGTTCTGTGGACACAAGACTCTGCACTCACACAACGTAGGTATTTGTATTTTTTTAGACCCACATAAATATTAATTTTATTATTTATGGACTAGGTATGGAGACTAGGTAAACTAAAACACTGAATAAGTTGTCACTTATTTATAGATCATATAGTCGGGGTGGGTCAGGTTCGAGTGAAAGAGCTTTAAGTACACGGTACAAACTTTAATTAACATAAAAACTACCAACAATCTAACTCGCATCGCGGCCATTACTTAAATCTCTCTAAAGTTATTAACAAAATATCAACAGCCAATCACAAATTAAACAATGAATAAACGCGCGGCTGGGTGCGCTGTGATTGGTTGCGCAGCGCGCATGCGCATAGTGGCGTTTGAATACACGCTACGGGTCTAGGATTGCGCCCAGGGAGACGGCGTTCGGATACTTCTGCTATAATCATCTTTCACTCATAGTCAAACAATGACGTTATTTACGCTTTTTAGAATATTATCTTTCTAATATTCTAAAGAGGAAAGATTTGTGTGTATGGATGTAACTCCTGGGCCGATTCTAAAGTTCTTTCACTATTTGAATGCTACATTAGGCTATATTTCCATCCCGGGATAAGATAAGATCCTACGGGAACGATGAAGCGGAGGAGGATAGCTAGTGTTTTATGAGTAAGAATATCCTAAGGTATAAATTGTGTCGTAAGTTTTAAGATATTGTACTATGTACTCTGTACGAGTACCTACTTAACTTATCGAGATAGAAATACAATAAGGACTTGACCGCGTAGGTGTGGTTACCCACATCATTTGCACGACATAAATGGTAGTTGCGAAAATATGCTATAAGAAATGTCAACTGTTTATATTACGATTATTGGATTGGATAATATGTTCTTTATGACTTACAATAAAAATATGTAGGTATATTAAATACACTGAACAAACAAAAAAGGTGGAAGGAGCATACGTAAACAATAGTCTCCAATGAATTGAAGCAACGTGCACGGACGTTATCCCGCCTGACTCCTGTCGAAATGGAGGATCGGCTTCCTTTTTCCAAATCGGCTTCCTTTACTGTGCTTCACTTTAAGTGCGGGGCTAAGAACTACATGAAAACCCCACAATATTTTGTACTGTGCAAAGTACCTACCATTAATCTGCTTTTTAGAATGGTTGTATTTAAGTACTTATATTGTCAATCAATATAGGTAAGTATGACAGGCAATTTCCTCTAAACATACCTACGAGTAGAGTTACCATTCATCCGAATTTCTCCGGACAAATCCGCCTGTGATTCGTTGGTCCGTCGGCAATTTTATCAAGGTAATGTCGATACTTCTTTTCCATAGACTCTAGTTTTCCTAAATAAAAATATCCGCTATTTATTTTACCGGCACTCAAAAAAGATAATACAACTAGACTTATTTACTGACTTACAGACGGTGACAGAATGCAGACGCTAGATTTTTGTCGAGACTTTTCTGTCTAAAAATATTAGATATGGTATTCCTAAACACATAGTAGGCTCGACATTTGACAGGAGCAGGCATTCATTCATGTCACGCGTTTCCTCGTTGCACGCTGTTACGTAATGCGTGCGCGCAAGTTATTAAGGTGCATGGACAATGGCGGATGACTTCATTTCAATAACCAGCTGAGTAATGAGGTTATATAATTATTTATTTGTGACCTTTAGAAATAAATACGAAATGATTTGCGATAAAAAAAAACTTGAGAGGTGTCAAGGTGACACCCGGATGGAACGAAGTTATATAAGTCGAGAGAGTATATATAAGTATATAATAATAATAGTAATAAAAAAAAAACATTTCTTTTTAGTAATGAAAATATCTGGCTTTCTATAAGAGAGAGAGAGAGAGAGAGAGAGAGAGAGAGAGAGAGAGAGAGAGAGAGAGAGAGAGAGAGAGAGACAGGCAGACAGAGAAACATGCGCACGCCGCACAGCTTAATAAACATACATAGTGACATAAAAAGTGACGTAAGATTTTTTCCGTCTAGCCCCCTTTCACAACGCGCGATTACTTTTAGAAATACGCGGGCTTTTGTAGGCATCTATAAAATTACAACTGACTCGATATGTTCACCTCTTTTTAGTACACGGATGGTTAAGCTGTCAAATTGTGTCTTTTTTACAACACTAACTCATAAATTACAATCTCGCTCATTAAACTCATAAATTTTGTTCTTTGTCAACATGATCTTGGACTAAATTAACTACAAAGTACCTAATGAATGTACAATTTCCAAGGCTAAATAATCAATAAATGAAACGTGTAGCAGTATAAATGACGCTTTACGATACGTAGGCGTAATGCCTCGCGTTGCCTTGTATACTAAATGACAGAACAATACGTTGCAAGTTGAAGAATTACTTAAAATAGACATACAACTATGTTCTTAATGTGTTTGAGTCACTAGAGTTCATCATATCGTCCTTAGTTTAATGTACCTTTGGTATTCCATTCATGCAGAAGTTACAAAAGGCTCGTGAAGTACACCAAACTGCACTCTCTATAGTTCTATTTAAAGTGTTATATTTCATTAACTGATATTTTTATCAAAAAAGTGTTCGGGACACCCTTTTCTATTTTAAGAAGACATTTTTATCTATATCAAAGTACATTTTGAGAGATTTTCGCCATGTTTTTTTGGCAAAAAAAGGTCCCATTGTTGGGGGAAGCTAGGAAACCCTGCTGCAGAAACTGATCATGGTAAGAGTTTAGTCGTAGTATTTGAAGAACTTAGAAGGCTCTGAAGACCAGCCACTGGATTAGGTATTAGATACTTGGCAACTGATTTTCAATTTACCGATAAGCCTATACGTTGTGACGTAATTGTTGGAGTGTTGGCTGAAGGCCACATTAAGACAATTTCTAATTTCGTGCGTGCGCTATGACTTCTTGAGATATATTGAGAATGAACGCGATTGATAATATGTTGTCCAGGCATTGTACAAGGTAAGGTATCTAGTAACTTCACGAAGTTTCCCGTCACCAAAAGCTGAAGCATAATTACTTACATTATCAGTAGACATGGTGTTGCACCCCTTAAGCGGCAGGGTGTACTGGAGGTCCCCTCGCTCGGAGACATACTCTCGAAGGCAGGAAGAATTGCTGCCCAGACCAGCTGGGTAGACTATGCCGTTGAAAGTGTTTAGTATACTGTGGAGGAAACAGACCGATGAGTGAAAATTGCTGATGTAGCTGACAGATAAGTGTAAACGCTTGTGTGACATACAAAGAACGAGCCGAGAAGGCTTATGAAGTTGTAGAAACACACGTGTACTGGCCATCTGGTGGAGCTGAAGTACCTTGGGGGACGTTCATAAAATACATTCGGAAATAAGGAGGAGGGAGGGGTATTGCAAGAAGAAATGTGACGCAGTACATACATTTTATTTTAAGATTTTTCGTAACTTGGCTGTCTTATTTTTTTCATTACGATGGACTAGTTAGAATCTTATAAATAAAGATATTAATAGTCAAATATTATTGATTTCGTTAACAGATTTGATTTGACAGATTGTGGGCTAGATTTTGTAATTTCATTTATGTTAGAGGGTAGCCAGAAATTGGGATGAAGGGAAGTACTTATTTTATGCACGGCACCTTGGACCCTATGTCAATAGAATTTTGTTTGAAAAGTTTGGGATCAGGTGGCTGTGTAAAGAATGTCCCAGGATATTATTGACTTAAAGCTGGACGAAGAGGTCGAAGAAAAGTAGACAAATCTTATCTTTCATCTCAAAAATACTATTAAATTCTACAATACTTTTCGATCTCAGTATTTCTATTTACTGTATGGAGAGAATACTGTACCGTACATCAGCTTTGAGGAGTCAATAACTCATGTGGTTTTTGACCTTCCGTCAAAGTACATAGAATTCCATTTTAGAAAATACTCAGAAATATAAAATCAATGGTTTTTCCAACTACCTTGATAATCATGAATATTAATGATTCTTGGTACCTGTCTCGCGAGTGCGTGGTGGGCGCGAGGGAGACGGTGACGTGCATACTGTCCCGCTCGCACGCCACGGAGAGCGTGTCGAGCGGCGCCAGCGCACCCGGCCACGATGTCGTGTCATCTTCTGTGGCCGTCGCTATGGTGGTCGAGGGTAGATCTACAAAAGAAACAAAACACTAATGTTATTCAGGTTAAAAGGCTACATGTGACTTTTAGGCGGGAACTTGCGAAGTGACGTTGCTTTTTCGTTTTATTTTCATTAAATTCGTGTATTTTGAATTGTATCGGTGGTGTTTTGTCCAATAAATATCAATCTAAGTGCACGAGTGATGTGAAATGAAATGAAATTAAAGCGTGTTATAAGACTTTTTAGGTTGTCCCAAAAAGTCCATGAAAGCCGCCAAATTCACTAAAACCTTACCGGAATTGTACGGACGAGGACTAGACTTTACAGTGAATTTGACAATATTAAGTGACTATAAGTTAAAATAAGAATATTTAAAAAATTTGAAAATAAAAAAGTCTTCAAGTAGGAAGGCTGACAATTGACATCGATGGAGATTAGCAATTCCAGGATCGATAATATTGGTTTCAAAGGTGATGATAGCTCTGTGGTAGTGACGTCGGATACCACGGCGAAGGTCGTGGCTTCGAATCCTGTAATGATCTTGAGCATTCTGTGAAGGAAAACATCGTGAGGAAACCACAGCACCCTCAAGTTGAAAGTCTGTCGTCAAGCACCTATCGGTGTGTTCCGTCAGCTGCATTTGAGAGCCAGTTACCTTATAGGCTTTATGTGCCTACCACCTACGGCCACGTCATCATTTACCATGGTAAGATTGCGATCAAACACAACCTTAGTCAATGTAAAAAAATACAGAGCAAACAAATAATGGAAACATAAGTAACATGAAAAATAAATTACGGAGCTACACATAGCACAGGTTATTTGTTTTCCCGAAACACATTCTGCATATTATCGAAATGGCAAATTAATGATTTTTAAATTATTAACGGATGCCGCTATATTTGTATTAATCATAATGTAAGTACATTATGTTTATTTAAATTATCCATAACGTTACGCTGCCGCGCTTGGTTCTGACTACATATATGGTGAATATTGTTTTACGCGATAAGTATTCAAATTACAAAAGTTTTATAAGTAAAGGGACATTATATGTATATCCATACTAATATTATAAATACGAAAGTGTGTCTGTCTGTCTATCTGTTACCTCTTCATGCTTAAACCGCTGAACCGATTTAGAAGAAATTGCCAATAACACCAAATGAGCTAGTAAAGTGAAAAATATTAGCACAACAGTTATTAAAAAACAACATATTTTAAATCTTATCTTCTTTGCGAATGTCATCTCTTTAAAAACGTTTTCGACTCTAAAACCAACGATTCAGACTGTATATGTATAATACTAGCTGTCCCCCGCGGTTTCACCCGCGTTCCCGTAGGATTTTATCTTATCCCGGGATAAAAATATAGCCTATGACACTCACAAATAACGTGGCTTTCTATTGGTAAAACAATTTTCATTTCATAATCGGTTCAGTAGATCCAGAGATTACCCCTGCAACCTCACAAACTTTACCTCTTTATAATATTAGTATAGATTAGCGTTACTTTTACTAATTGCAGTTGTAAAGAATTTGCACTAGCTAACAAAAAAAACGTAGACATATTCATAGATGATCGCATAAAATAAACTGCACCGTTAATGTAACAGTTGTATACTTTCTAAGTGCTTTATAGCGCGTATATTAGTATTAGTTACACTACGTTGTAATTTGTGAAGCTTTCTGACTTATTAACTTACATAATGACATTTCACGACATGCACTGACCGTTCTGTCTACGGCACTGATCGTCTGTACTTAAATAACTGGATGTTTAAAATAAAGAAATGGCTTAAAGATCTAGATACCAAACCAAAAACATAAAAAAAAACTTTATCCATAGAAGAGCGCGCCTCGCGGTTTTTACCGCGTTCCCGGGGAATTCATAAAATATGTTAGACAATGAAAATGTATCACACATAGCATTTATTTCTGAATTTATTTCCATCCTAAGTTTGTCTGGAATATATCGCTTCTTAGAGATAAGATCGCCCATTGTGCCACAAATAATAATATGTAATATCATTTTGGTATAATAAAGAGTTATCTATCTATCTAACCTTTTTGAAATTCGTAAGGTAAGTTTCTCAAGTGCAACTTTTTTTTATGTCATTAGGTTTACATACAGACAGACGGTCCACATGATGGTATGTGGTCACCGCCGCCTATGGACATTTGCAATACCGGGGTGATTGCCGATGTGTTGTCGACCTTGAAGAGCTCTTTTTTTTTTGTTTAGAAGTATTTCAAACCGGTAGAGTCAATTATAAAGTTCGTCTTAACAGGGCCTAAACTGAATAAATGAGCTTTGAGTCTGAATCTTTACTGGGGTATATATCAAAATGAATGAATTACCGGCCACGTTTTTGCTGAGAAGAGCTGGCAAGAAACTTCTTCCGAACCGTGCATCAGTCTGACAATTCATATATAAATGCCTGTGAAGGCCTATTGGAATAAAGATTTCATTGATTTCAATTATAATATAGTTATTTGGAGTGCCACTTAAATTGATTAGGAATAATAATAAGAAATCAACACATCAGATTAAACAATAAAAAAAAATTAAACAACCTTAATAATATTAATCACCAAAGTGAAGCCGGCAGGGTAGCCACTCAGCATTATCTTGCGTCAGTCAATGATAACTGACGCAATGCTGATACTCGTATTCTGTGGAACCCTCTATCGGTTTATGGGTGATGCGACGGCCATATTAGGGACCGTTCAGTAATCACGTGATGGTTTTTTTTTTCATTATTTAACCCCACCCCTCCCCCTTGGTGATACGTGGTGAGGTTTTAGACTAACCCCCCCCTCCCCACCCAAAATCACGTGTATTTTTAATACCTACAAAGAATCTCCTCCCCTTTCGAGCCTCACGTGATTAATGGACGGCCCCTTACAAGATCTAATCTAAAAATCCTCAAAGAACTCGTAGCTAGCTAGACGATGCCTATCTACAAAAGAAATGCACACACAATTATAATGTACTAATGTTCAGCCAGACGAAGTTCCCATAAAACCGTTTAGTAGGATGTGCGTGCGACGCCAAGAGGGGGGGGGGCGGTGTCATTGATCCCGGTCGTACACCCTGCGCGTGCGACGGTCGGCGGTCAGCCGAACCACGTCACGATGCTGCCAGCTTGTTACTGATTGATTTTTGGTTAGATTTAGAAGGCTTTTACACACGACAGTCCAGTCAAGTAGATGAAACACGTAGTCGGAATCTAGTCGGTAAGGTTGTGTATAGTGTATAGCTCATATTAAAATACCTCGCAATTTTACGGTATTTCCTTCAATTCATCCTATCAATATTTCTGTTTGTATTGGTGTAATTATCAATCCATTTAATCCCAAGTGTTACTCAGCGCGTATGTGCGTCCGGTAGCATACGACAATCCCGCAAATAATTATAAATGTTAATGTTTGTTACTCTTTCACGCAAAAACGGCTGAACGGATTTTGATGAAACATGGCACACATATCCTGGAATAACACATAGGATATTTATCCCGGGAAAGTATAAGATCCCTCGGGAACGCGGGTGAAACCGCGGGGGACATCTAGTGCATTATTTTATTGCTTACACTCACCTACGCGTCGAATAGCAGTTGGATTATATGGATTGACGACTTCTGTATGGATTCTTCATAATGACTTTTAAGACGTGAGGAAACCACAGCACGGTGGTAGGGTACTTTGTAGTACTCGACTGGCTGGCTACCACACACAAGTTGAAAATCTGTCGCCAAGCAGCTGTTGGTGTGGCCAGTTTGATCCCCTGGTATTGATAATGTCTATAGGCGACGATAATCACTTACCATTAGGTGACCCGTCCTTCTGATACCTTAGTTTAGGATCAGATGGCCATCTATGAAGAATGCCCCAGGCTTTATTTCATTCTTACCTGTGCTTGGCGGTAATTGTTTAGAACGCGCGGTCGCCAGCAGCGCCATGATCAGTGTTACGCTCCACATTTTTCAGTCTGAAACAAAATAACACACTATAAATTTGTCTGGGAAGTTTGAATGCTGTGAACACTTGAACTGTGACTCTAGTGTCGATTTATTTACAAGTATTACTGTCACCCGCGTTCTTATCATGTCATCTTATCTTTCCACGGGATAAAATACCTATCTCTTATTCTAGTATATAATTCTATTTGTGTGCCAAGTTTCATCAGGATCGGCTTAGTAGTTTCGTAGTTCATCGCAGACCAACATAGGTGTTTTTTATTGCGGGAATTTTATACATACATTTGATATTACTAAGCTAAAACAGTGCATAATTTGACAAGGTGGGTCATGGGTCACGGGTCACATGATGGTAAGTGAATACCGTCGCATATAGACATTAGCAATACACACACCAACAGGCGCTTAGCGGCAGACTTGAGGGTGGTAGCTAGCCAGTTGAGTACTACACAAGTATTTATTTTTAGGTAGGTACCTATAGATTTTTAGGTAGGTAATCAACACTGCGAAATAATGATTTGTTTTTCTAAAATACAGACGCATAAAGACAAATTTAATCGGATGGCACTTATTGTGTAAAAACACCTTATCATAACACACAATAAAACTTAAAGTTGGATATTTCAGTATCAATCTCCTAGACTTTATGGTAGCCTGGTATCTCGAGCCAGAAAACACGTGACATATCCCCAATTTCCCCATCAAACCATCGGCGATATAATTTAAATCCTAAGCAATAGATATAAAGCTCAATGTTGGCTGCAGTTTCATATTGCATCAAAATCTCCTGGATTTTATGAGCCACTGGTATCTAGCGCCTGAATAAACGTGACGAACTCTGCCTTTCTTCATGGCACATATTTATTTTACTTTCAGCTCTAACTTATGAATTTAAGGTTCAAAGTTATCTGCAGGTGCAAACTGGATCAATTAACTCCTAGCTTTTATGAACCTCTGGTACAAAGCTATCGAAAACACGTGACTCGCTGAACCTCACTTCTCGCTGCTTCTTTTTCTTTAGTACAAAAGGGCAACCGAATTTATGGGTATTTTGCTAATGCATATCACCTACTTATTATATTTCACACAATTTTAAAAAAACTTTACGAAAACGATGTGAAACAGAAACGTCACTTTCCAAGTTTCCACAAAAAAAAAACATTTTTAAGTATATAGACGACCACAAGTTATTCATAAAAATAAAATAATTTCCACTAAGCTCAAAATTGGCTGCACTATCGCATTTTAATATTTACCTCCTTGATTTTATGGTAGCCTGGTATCTAGCGTCTGAAAACATGTGACGTAACACATTTTTCTCCCCATGGGACAAATTTAAACTTTAATTGATGGGATTAAAGTTCAATTTTGCTCGTAGTAGTAATTTGCAGTAGCGAGCTCAGTTTTAACACCGTCTATAATGGCTTCACTTGGAATCATCGGCATTCAGCCTTGCTTAAAGCAATAAAACTCAAAGTTGATTATCATTGCATTTTAAAAAAAATATTTCTTCTTCATTTATGCAGTTCTGGTACCCAGCGTCTGAAAACACGTGACGTGGCAACAAAATGGTATGCCTGTATGCATTAAATTGAATACTAAGGGACTTCAAACTTTAGTTCATAATAATAAAATTGGAAATAGATTGCAGGTGCGTATTTCAGCTGAAATCTCTTAGTTTTCATGGAAGCCTGGTACCTGGTTATCTAGAAACACGTGACGTAACTAAACTGCTTCTAAGGTTCGTTTAGACTACTTTTATCATAGAAAAAGATTAGGGTTCCGCGCAAAAAACTACATTGCTTCTAAGGTTCGTTTAGACTACTTTTATCATAGAAAAAGATTAGGGTTCCGCGCAAAAAGTTCCTGTAAAATTGTGAAAATCCGATGGTGATTATAAACTATAGATGGTGCCATCCATGAAGCCTTTCGCTAGTGTTGTACTGTAGTGATGTCGATAAGTATATATCGATATAGTAGGTATTAAGCAAATAACAACGAGTATATAGGCACATAATAACACGTAGGTACTTACACATTTCTTTAGTAGTAATGTCAAGGGGACATCGTGATCTTTGAAGGTTAAATTATTTGTGAGGGTCACCATAAAGAGATATCAGATTACGTACTTAGACCTATTTACTTTCATGAATCATATTCATATTTTATAGTGTACTAGCTGGACCCTCACTTTCTGTGAGATCCGCGTTCCTGTGGGATCTAGCGGAAAGAAATATACTTTACGACCTATTTTCAGACCTACCGAATATATATCTACACAAAAAATTCATAAAAATCGGTCAAGCCGTTTACTAACACTGTGAGACGAGAATTATATATATATATATATATATAAATTGAGATTATGTACATAATAATAAATAACAATAAAATAAAATAGTTTTTATGAAAATTGGTATGGGAATATAAACAAGACTGGAAGATTATAGGATACAAACATCAAAATGGGTAAAAAAGCTAAAGACAAAGACAAAGGTTTTTAATAATTATTCTGAATAATTTCGTGACGATTTGCACCAGTTCCCATAGTTTCTAACCTTGCAAGGACATATTGTTTTTACGTAAAGTACCTAATATAATAAAATTTTAAAAACTATTGACTAACCAATATGCAATCAGGTTATTTAAAGTGCCGTCTGCAGCAGTCCGCAAGCAGTTCTAACGTACGCATGTCTAAATTCATATTGCAGCTAGCTTGCAGTCCAAATGCAAGAAATTTTGCATGAACTGTGCTACTTAATTATTTTTGCACTACCTATTCATTGTGCTATCTTGCAATAATGTACAAAATGGCAGACAAAAGGCTGCGTAGTTATATAACAAGGTCACACGGCCCTACAGCGCCATGTAGTCACGAATTGTAATACATTTCGATACCAATCTCCAGTGAAAGGCTGGTCACCAGCAACGCCTTACCACGTTTGTGACACAGTACATGTTACAGCTGAGATAGTGAAACAACAACCATTCTATCGGAGATTTTATCGTAAATCGTAAGGATTTTGACAACTATCTTTCTATTATTATTTACTAGTGGGCCCGGCAGACGTTGTCCTGCCCTGAAAATAAAACTTGGAACCCGATTTCAGCGCCACCTATTGTGAAACTAAACCATCTGTCAGTCCGATATCGAGAAAAAGCTGGACGGAGACAAATCCAACAAATCAAAGATCATTAAAATCCGTTCAGCCGTTTTCGAGTTATTAGTGTAGGAACAAACCCGACTTTTATATTATTAGATATAGATGTTAAATTTTTAGGATGTGTGTGATATTGATGAAACTTGATACACAGGTAGAATATATCCTGGAATTAGACATAGGATAATTTTATAGCGGGAAAATATAAGATCTCTCGGGAACGCGGAGGACATGGAAACAATCTTTTGTACTAAGTAAAAGAAATTGTTCTTTACGATTTCGGGGTTATTCCCATTATAAAAGTTGTTCAAAGTACTTAAAGTTAATTCGATGTGGGTTATTTAATAAATCCATCTTAATTCTATTTCATGGAAAATCCAATTATTTAATTAAAATATTTTCATCAATCTTAAGGTAACTGAAGGACTTAGTCAACTTGGGTTACTACCTCAACTATATGACTGTACTGTGTTTAGCATAGTTACACCCGTTTATTGCAATCGAGAGCACTAATGCAACTATCAAATGAAAGGATAGCGATCTTAATTAAGAGGAACAGATAATAAGTGTTTTTTTATAACATTATATTGTGCAAAATAAGTATATTGGAGTATGTTTTTTACACTGTAATTTTTTTAATGTTTAATAAATTATTTGAATAGCGGTCAATAACATCAATCACGCATTGTTTAGGGTTCCGCAGTAAATGTTTAATTTTACACAAATAATACTGACAAATTTTCTGTCGATTAAAGTTTCGTTACACAATTTCTAACTAAAGAATAGAGGTGTAATAGACATACAAACGGACGTAAAGGACTTCTTTTCTACGGTACCCTAAAAAGTGTGACTTAATGTAATATACACAACTACAAAGCTAAATAAATAAATATCCTCGGACATTTTTCACACACGGCTATCTGATCCCAAACTAAGCAGAGCTTGTACTATGGAAACCAGATGACTGATATACTACATATACTATTTTTTTTTTGTAAATACATACTTAAATAGATAATTACACCCAGACTCAGGCCAAACAGACATGTTCATGCACACAAATGTTTGTCCTGGATGGGAATCGAACCCACGACCTGCGGCGTGATAGGCAATGTGTGAACCAACCACGCCAACCGGCCCGTCAAAAAAAAGCTAGCGATTTGGTTCGACTTCTAAAACTGAACTAACAGAATGTTGCAATGTTTAAACTGATCAAACAACCGTACAAGTGTGGCCTACATTTTGGTAACTTAAATATTATATTAAGCAATATTTATAAGACCGTATAAGCTGCGTACACACATACAGTCTTTCTCGATAGTAAGTTTAACTTTTCGTGAACCGCAAAGAAAGCTTGCATCGAAACGGTTAGATGGAATTAGATAAATGCTAATAAGGCATTGTAATAAGGTGCAAAACATTGGCAATCCCCCTGGTATTGCTAATGTCTAATAGGCGACGGTAGTCACTTACCATCAGGTGACCCGCCTGCCTCGTTGTCACTCACTAGTGGTAAAAAGAAAAAATAGCCACTTTTTCCTTTATTGAACAAATAAACAGTCATCACGAGCATCAATACATTCTATTTCCTAGACCCGCATCAAGTAAACATTCATAGGATTGTCGTATTTTCATTTAAAAAACAGCGTCATCAAAAAATGCGAGTATTTAAGCCCTTGTAATTTAAAAACTTAATAATTCTAGTGCAAGATAGTATTTCCAAAAAGGTTTCGAAGTTTATTCTATTATTACTACTGTCTTTATCCCACGCTAGGTGTGGTCGGCATAGCATGTTTTCTTGTTCCAGTCCGCTCTATCACTAGTCGTCTCAATACTCACACCTTTCATAAACATATCATTCACACAGTCAATCCATACCGTCTTCGGCCTTCCTCTACCTCTATATCCATCCACACTCTTTTCGTTATATGTATTTCATCCCTCATGACATGTCCATGTCAAGGTAATATAATTATCCTATAGTTTATACCAAGATGTTTAAAATAGAAGCATACCTATTTAATTTGCATGGAAATGGTTCGCGGTAAAGTCCTCTATATTATAATTCTGTTTATTAGATTATTAGGTAATGTTACATAAATCCGGAAGCACAAGTGTACAAGTGAAATGTACAGTGATGATATTACATATGTACATAATTACAAGCATTCATAATCATAACTTATAATATGCACTATATGTGTAGTGACTGTACATAAATATTTTATTTCCCTTAAGAATACGTAACAATTCACTTTCCATTTTGCTATCCACTCACAAGTGTATCGGTAGAATTAATTAATTAGTTTCAAGATCGAAGTACAGTTAACAAACTCAGTATAGCGTCACTGAAATTGATGAAAACTTTCTCCCAAAACTTCTTGAGTATACAAGATTCTATATTCACTAATACTAAAAGTGTGCGCAAAATTTCAGCTCCAATCGTTAATTAGACATTATATTTCTTTATATAATGCTAGGTTCCTGGCCGCGGTTATTCCCGCGTTGTTTCTTCAGTCTTCGGATCAAAGACGAACTAAAAAAAAAAAGTACATCCGTTGCTGTGTGAAAGAAGGAAATACAAACTAATAACTTTATAATCATAATCCGCCAACAGTATTGTAGCGACAAACAGATAATAGTTCGCACGACTCCTAGATAGATGGCGCTTCAATAACCTACATCGCGCTTACGAAGTTTTCCATGCGATCTGCATATATACAAGATTCCAACATCAACAGTTGGACCGCGGTCCCCAGGCACGATGACCTAGCCTGGCGGAAGATCTTCCCTTTTCAATGGAGGAGTCTAACACCTCGCTCCTCCATAGTATCCTGAGAGTAACTAGCGAGAAGCCTGACTGTCCACTTCTGTGGCACTGGACCCGTATGCATTGCTGCGGGTTTGGTGCACCAGATGGTGGACACAGGTTTTTTTTTTTTTTTTTTTATTTAATGTAAAATAGTTTTAGGTTACTAACATAGTCTGTAAGTTTTGTTATACTAATCTCATATGGAAAATTGTCTGATTAAAACTAATAAATTAAATAAAAATGTAACACTAAAATTAAGGTATAATATACTTAAAGTCAAAATATTTCATTAAAACAGGAAGTAAAAACGTTGATTACTTGTTATCAAACATTTTAGAGCTGTAACCCAATTTCACAGCTCAATCATGGATATATTAATTTTGGACTTATTAAACAGTTTTCCGCCCCGCAGTTTCACCTGCATTTCCGAGCGATCTTATCTTTTCCCGGGATAATAAGTATTCTATGTTTTACTCCAGGATATGATTTACCCGTGCGCTAAGTTTCATCAAAATCCGTTCGGCCGTTTTTGCTTGATTGAGCAACAAACATTCATGTTTATTATATTAGTAGGATTCTAGACTATTTTCAAGTTTAAAACTTAGCTATACATAATTGTAATTTGTAAATAAACACAACCAAGGTTTGACTGGTTGTATAATAAGTTTAGTAAAGATTAATATTTATGTACAAGCAAGCTGTACAAACTTACGAAGGACGTATTGCGCTTAAGAGCCTTGGTAAATGTAGACAATATATAGACAATCCTCCAATTCACAGATCTACACACTCTCCTAAAATTGTTAAATCTATAGACCGAGGCGATGATAGCTCAGTGGTAAGTGACGTCGGATACCACGGCGAAGGTCGTGGGTTCGAATCCTATGATGAGTTTGAGCTTTCAGTGAAGGAGAACATCGTGAGAAAACCACAGCACGGTGGTAGGGTACTTTGTAGTACTCGACTGGCTGGCTCAAGATGAAAATCTGTGGCCAAGCACCTATCGGTGAGTTCCGGCAATTGCACTTGAGAGCCAGTTCGCCTTAATAAGGTGTACAACACATTAGCAATCCCCTGGTATTGCCAATGTCTATAGGCGACGGTTTTCACTTACCATCAGGTGACCCGCCTGCCTCGTTGTCACTTGTGACATAAAAAAAAAACCGATAATGATAATATCATATTTTAAGTAGATTATTTATTATTCATTCATTACTACTAATAATGATCTAATAATTTATTGTGTTAAGCTCATGTTTGATTAAATATTTCCCACTACATATTAGATAACTATTCATAGAATGGCAACACTGATGCAACCAAGTGACGGGGACTTTTTAGCGGGAACTTGATAAGTGACGTTGCGTTTTCATTAAATTTGTGTATTTTGAGTTTTATTGAATAATAAAAATATCGGTGGTGTTTTGTCCAATAAAGATCAATCAAAGTGCACAAGTCAAGTGAAATGAAATGGAAGCGTGTATCGTGACTTTGCAGGTTGTCCCAAAAAGTTTTATTGGAACAGCCGCCAATTTCACTAAAACCTGACAGATTTGTACGGACGAGAACTAGACTTTACAGTGAATGTGATATAACGTGACTGTAACATAAAATAAGAATATTAAACCTGAAAATGTATGCGACTGAAAGACTTTGTACCTTTAGTGTTCGGGATCGAAGCACTATAGCAAGAATAAAATTGTTAAAAATTTGAAAAAAAAAGTCAATATAGTCAGATGGTCCAAAAATATTCAAAAAATGTAACCTTGCTGCGTTTCTTGCCGGTTCTTCTCAGTTGAAGGCTGACTTCCGAACCGGTGGTAACTTCTGTAATTCGACCTTCATAAGTGCCCTTCTAGGGCCTAAACTGAATAAATGGTTTTGACTTTAGCTTTGACTTTGATGTATGATAAATTCGGCACCATGGAGGGAGAAGTAAATATATTTAATGATGATTTGAATTCATAAACATAGTTCGATTTCGAAACGATGTTCTATTTACTTTATCCTCTAGAGGATAATAACGGCTTTTACACTCAGATATCGAAGAGCAAAAATACTCTTTCCGAGATGGGGGGATGAAAAAAATAATATCAGGGCGACGCTCTTCAATTCACAAATAAATTGGTCGGTCTTTACATGGCCACTATGATGTGACTATGATCCGTCGCGTCCGGTGAATTGTCAGCCTGACAAATTAGCCATATTCCAAAGAGTGGTAATAAATAATAACACTACCTATTACACCACAAGTCTTCCCTTCGATTCCCTCCAGGACAGACATTAGAGTGTTGTCCAAGACATCATGTCTGTTTGTCTTGAGTTTGGGTTTAATTATCTATGTCACTAGGTATCTATCGTCCCTGGTCTGACTCAGAAAACAAAGGTCTTGGTTTGTCGGACAGATGAGAAGCCTAGCTGGCTAAAACCGGACGACTGGCAACCCTATATATACGTCCGAATATAAATGAAAAATAAACATTAGCAAGGTCAACTGTTAAACAATAGTTTAATACTTTCTATTATCGTTTGATAAATAGGTAGGTATTGCGTAAGTCCTAGGCAGGCATTCACTCAGGCCACATAGCGCCGGGTCTAGGTGTATGATATTTTACTGCCAGAGAAAGGTTGCGAGAAATTTCTGAATGGTTTTGTTAGTTGCTTTACCACCAGCAGACACGATAAGGCTTGATTCGTAGTAGATACGAGATACAATTAGTTATATGAAGTCTCAAGGATATGGGTAGTTCGTTTGAATCGAAAATTGTCCTTTTGTAAAAGAGAGAGTTTCCGAATTCGTTTTTTTTTGATGAGGTGAAGTGCAAAATCGTTCCTCTCGCTTTCCTGCAATCCTGTGATTACGTGAAAAGGGATGGGAGTGTGTCAAATGGTGGTACCATTTTCCGAGAGGTATTATGGTATTACCAAAGTGAGACGTCAGATGCTCGCTCGTTTTTAGGGTTCCGTACCCAAAGGGTAAAAACCACGGAGTAAAGAAGTATATACTCAGTGGTAATAACCCTATTACTAATACACTGCTGTCCGTCTGTCTGTCACCAGGTTGTATCTCATGAACCGTGACAGCTAGACAGCTAAAATTTTCACAAAATTTCAACAAATACAAAAATATTAGAAATAGGTAAGTAAAATGGATCCACCTTATTCATGCTTGCTTATTAAGTTAATAATAACTTAAGCTACCGAAATTAATACCTAAGACATATTATTATTAATTATTTCATAAAGGATATGAGTCATAATACCTATGTCATTTCATAAACACCCACTACAATATCTGAACGAAGGTCATTGTCTATGGTCCTTGTTAATAAACACTTGTTTATATGGGCACAGATTTAACGTTTTTTTTTATGTCAGACTTGATAAGCAGGTGGGTCAGCAGCACCGTCTACCGTCGTCTATGGACATAAATTATATCATCTACATCATTATAAACAGTTTAGAATGAATAACTTATTTCTCAACATTAAGTTAAAATATATAATAGGTTTCGCCGCCATATTTGTTATTATCTGTATTATATTATTCAACAAACACTTTTATTTTGTATTTAACTCATAAGTACCTACTATTCATATGTAAATTTTAGTGTTTTTGTTCCTTTTTTGCGAAATAAAATATTTATTATTTATTTATTTAATTACTTGCCTCGTACATATGCATAACTATAGGTATTAAAATACATATTTCAATAATACGCAACAATTTTAATAAAATTATAAGCCAAAAATTACCAACACACAAGCAATTTAGGTTCATTACTCAAATAAACACAACGGGTCTAATTGTAGATATCTGTATGATTTGCACATTAATATTATCGTCTAATTTCATGATAATAAGTTTATATTTCCAAGTAATATTTATTAGTCGTATAAAAAACAGTCGAGATTTGAAATAATAGTTAGAATTACTGAGTAACTGGCAATCTTGTGCTACTGTGAATCTTCATTATGTCATGGTTGGCCAACCTTGAGTGTTTCCGGGTGTATCTCTAGACTTAACAAATAAATGCCAAATGGAATATTTATGAGGTTTTTTGAAATCGTAAAACGAGGTTTCGGCAAAATTTATTTTAATGATTAAAAAATGTAGGTATTAAATGTTTTTGTTGAAGTTTTATTAAATTACTAACTGTCTCTGAGGTTTTGCCGTTCCCATGGGATCTTATCTTTTCCCGGGACAAAATATAGCCTATGTTCATCAGGGATAATGTAGCTTTCTAACGGTGAAAGAATTTTTCAAATCGCTCCAATAGTTTTAGAGCCTATTCAATGAAAAAAAAAACAATCAAAATATATTAGAATATATACACATTAATTATTTAAAATTGAAAAATACGTCTTTAAGCAGCGACTACAAAACCGTTTGGTGACTTTCTATCTAAGTATGTTTAAACATATTAGAACGGCTGGACCAATTTGGGTACCCTATCCGAGGTACTTTTTTTTAATATATAGATAATAGTCAGAATAAGAAATAACCGAAAAAATGCCCGGATAATAAAATTATCTAAGCGATTTTTTGGACACAACAGCGTCTGTCGATCCACTTGTAATAAATAAATATAATTACAATTATTAATTTAATAATTACTTTTTACGTAACCCACAAAGTAATTTTCGGATTTGATCACAAACTTTAAAATAACACCCAACAAAAAGACAAACCTTGAAAAGCCACAAATACCTACTTACAACAAAAATGTAAGTTATCGGTGCGACATACATACAAGTTGCAGATTACATAACGTAGCACGTAGCAGCCGGTGGCAGCCACACATTGACATACTTTACATTATTACTCATTATTTTCCATTCAATATTTTAAGAACATCTTTGACATCTGTTACGTACGAGGTAACAAGGTAATATGTAGGCAGGTATATTGATTTCATTATTAAATCGGCGCACGGTGTGCCTACTAAAGTATGTATCTTTTGTTTATGTTTTATTAGATGCTGTTTGTTATATATATAAATATATATATTATTTGTTTGTTTAAGATGTGATTCTTTATGTTTAGTCGTGCGTGACGTCACCGCCAGCTCCAACGGAAGACCAGCGCTGGTTGCTCACAGCGCAGCCAGCTTTATGCTGAGTTGGAGCTGTGTTGGAGCAAATTGTTTGTTATTTTTATTATTTTTTGTTGTACTGCATATTTAATCTTTTTGTTTTGCCACAATAAATATATTTCTATTTCTATTATTTCTACATAATAATCTCCAAACATATTTAGTTTGCACGACTCCAAGATAGATGGCGCCCCAATAATCTAAATCGCACTTCCGAAGTTTTCTATGCGATCGGGATATTGCCCATCTTCTCAGCAAATGCAACCTTTCAAACCGTCCATTAGAGTCTGACTTGAAATAAAAAAAGTACAGTTTTTTAATATTTTAATGAACAAACTCAAAAAATACTTGACCGATATTAAAATTTCTTTCACATAAAGAAAGCTACATTAACTGCGAGTGACATGGGCTATATTTTAATTTTAAATCCCTCTGTAACACGGGTGAAACTACAGGCGGAAAGTATACTGCATAAACAATTACTACACTCCAGTATTATCATAACAAATTATTTCTTTCATCAAACACTACCTAAGCTTGAGAAGCAATCCTCATTACCGCTCTACATTTTGTCGCAAGCGCAACTGTCGTACGACTTTGACAAGGAGGTATTTCAAAATGTCCAGACATACCTCAACGCAGGCGCAGGTGGGAACTGTATTGACATAAAAACATTATGCAATATTTTTTCAACATTGTACGTAAACAGCTCTTGTTTGATCACACACCTACATTTTTACGGATAAGGTGCGTTTATGAGAAAATAAGGATCTGTTGTTTCAGCGTGGGCTTCGAATTGAGGTTTTAAGAACGATTTTTAGAATAGGCAGTTACTAGTTTATAGACCGCGGTTTCACCCGCGTTCCCGTGCTATCTTATTTTTCCCCGGGATAAAAATATAGTCTCAGGGATAATGTAGCATTCTAATGGTGAAAGAATTGAAAATCGGTCTAGTAGTTTATTCGTTACATACAAAAATACAAATCTTTCCTCTTTATAATATTAATGTAGATTATGGTACCGGCTCTATTCAATGATTGTTATAAAAATAATAATCAATAAAAAAAGTAAATAAACTTTTTTATATTTCAAAATAAGCAAAGATGGTTGGTTGGTCTTACCGACTCTAGATGATATTTTAACTAAGAATGGTTCCATGGATTCATGACACATTTTCTTGAGTTTTTTATACACTTTATTTTGTGGAGATACTTAACCTATGTTCATTAACAATCAATAATGGATATTTAGTTATAGTTATTGTAATGTATGCCTTCTGTGCATTGTAGAAGGTCGACAATACATTGGCAATCCCCGGGACTACGAACCAAATTCGATTGGGAAAATGCCAACCTCCTTAAAATTTAGTAATGTGGTGAAATAGCCTATTTAAAAAAAATACAGTTACCAACAAAATAACTGCACATAACAAGAATAGTTACAACATTGTTATTCTGATAATGAGTTGAAAAAAACATGCATCGACCGAAAGCCAATGTCATTAGTATAAGAATGTAACTTGGAGCACCGAACGCTTATACCAATCTTATACCACTGTACTAAGTTGTAGAGTGGGTACAGTCGCCAGTATAAGTGTTAGGTGAGCTTTTAATTACAATACAATACAATATAAATATTTTATGGTTTTATCGATGAAACGATTTCTTCAGCCAACCTGAATAGTGAATTTATAAATGACTGAATATGATAAAATAAATTAGTAATAGAAGCAAAAATGCGATGATATTTTATTTTAGGGTATGATCTATCTATGTAGATTTATTGTTTACAAGCTGCCCCCCGCGGTTTCACCCGCGTTCCCGAAGGATCTTATCTTTTCCCAAGTTTTATTCCAGGATATGATCTACCAGTGTGCCAAGTTTAATCAAAATCCATTCATCCGTTTTTGCTAAACTAACTACGTTGAAATATGCTTGCCAATAAATATATAATATTAAGTACTTAACCAGTATCAAATTACAAATAACAAAATATTCTAAGTGAATGTAAAAAAACGCGTTTTCCCGTTGGCAGAGTTCCCAAAAAGCTGGCGACGTTACTTCGTCGAATGTTGAGGTTAACACGTTGCCCAAGGTTAATCACCATTTTGGTCACCTGGTGCATCAATTAGCCGTCAGTTACAAACCAAACTACGTGCCTTCGAACCCCAGGGATTTATTCGACTTGATAAAATTGTTAAAGGTTTGAATAAGGTTCGGTTCTTCTCAGTTGAAGACTAACATCTTCATAAGTGCTCTCCTACTTTCGCTTTGACTCCAAATTATTAAATGTAATAATTAACTGATTTTAAGGTTGCGCTGAAGCATTTAGACAAAAGCTACAAATCTGTATTATCGAGTAGATACAATCATCATCATCATTTCAGCCGAAAGACGTCCACTGCTGGACATAGGCCTCCCCCAAAGTTTTCCACATCAACCGATCCTGTGCTACTTGCATCCAGCAATAAATATATAAACAAAAAAGGGGCGGGGCAGTCTTTGGGGACTGCCGATAGAAGTGAAAACTAATGGGAACCGTGCGGTGACGATGACGCGAGTTCCATCGTTTTTGTTCATCCTAAAAGTGCTCAATGCGCCTAAAGAAGTTTTCACTTCAATAAGCTATGTAAATCACTTGTGTGCTCGCCAGTGCGGTACCGGTGTTGGTTGCACAAGGTTGTAATAGTTACGTCATCGTGCGACTGTTTTCGACGACCGGCCTCACCCGCCGACTGATACTCGTTCTGATCGCCTTTAATACTTTTATGGAATGGCTTTCGGAGCTTAAAGTTTGAAACGGCATAAATAATCTTTGGGTTTTAAGTATGACTTTATGGTCTTAAATTATATTAGGAATGAGATTTCTATCCTACTAATCCTGCTATCCTATGTGAAAGAGTGTATGTTTGAAATTTTTGTTTATTTTTGTTGCTCTATCACTCAAAAACGACTGAACGGATTTTAATGAAGCTTGGCACACATGTAGATCATATTCTCGAATAAAACATAGGATACTTTAATCCCGGGAAAAATTAGAGAACCGTGGGGCGAAAAACTAATATTCCATAAGTATTTATTTAGAGTGCGACGTTGCGACGCTGTGTTAAAATTTTACTATAGACTTAAGCTTTCAGTGAAGGAAATCGACGATGGTGTAGAATTGAGCTTGTAGGTTTTGTAATTTAAAAAAAAGACTTAACTTGTCCTTAAAAAGAAACGACCTTCTCACAGAAAGAGATAGCTGACAATGCAAATGACATATGCTTTGTATCCTGAAAACGCAGATTAAACTATTGTTTTTGATATATTATACAATATATTTCTTCGCTTTCCTGCAATCTGTAGGAGTGATAAACAATCGTGAAAAGAGGAAGTGTGTAATTTTCTTTTCATCCCATCTATTCTAAAAGGACGACTTGGTTCGCCTTTAAGTGTACCCAAAGGTGGTGATTTCTATAAGAAACTTTTAGCTGGCAGTAATGAGTTTTTAATCCTCTTTCTTTTATAAGTGCGCCGGAATTATCTTTGCCGCGCACTTATATTGAATTTGGAACATCGTAGTGTTCAGCGCCATGAAGTTTTTTTTTTTTGCAATTACACCCAGTCACGACGTACACTCAAAAGCGGGTTCTCATGGAGGGTGATGAAAAGTAGAGTGTACCACTCGGGTGCAAATATATTTTTACCTCGTGGGACGTACTTTGAATCCCTCGCTACGTTCAGGATTCTACTAAAGAATCCCTCGCGACGCTCACTTCACTTCGTTCTGGATTCAAAAAAGCGCCCTCGCCGTAAAAATATTATGTTGCTCCCTTATGATACAATCTACTATTCCACCATAGATATAGGTATAGCTATTGTTGATCGAAGATTATTTGTTAGTTTAAAGCTTAAAATATCTCTAATAATAATAATAATAAAAAAAAACTCTTATTCTTTATGTTCTTACCGAAAGTAAGATACTCCGGCCGTTAAATTGCTTTTTCGAGCATTATTTTTGCAACTTTTGAATACACACTGCGGCATTGTGAGACGTGTTTATATTGGATGTGTTCAAGCGAACTAAACAAAATAAGAGCTCACTTTTCAAGTGCGCTCTTATTTACCGAGACGTATTTTTTGTGCCGACCCTAAATCTATAGCTATTGTTGATCGAAGGTTTTATCCCATACAGCCTCCTTACCAACCTCATTTATTGACCAATGAGCGTGCGCGGTGGTTGAGTTGGCTGTCAGATGTGTACCAACCCATTTCCCGATAGGTTGGTACATATATGGTATTACCGAGGTGAGATGTCAGATGATACACATCATATGCGACTACGGTAAGGCTCGCTCGTATTTTTAGGGTTCCGTACCCAAAGGGTAAAAACGGGATCCTATTACTAAGACATCGCTGTCTGTCCGTCTGGTCGTCTGTCTGTGACCAGGCTGTAACTCAAGAACCGCGATAGCTAGACAGTTGAAATTTTCACAAATTATGTATTTCGGTTGCCGCTATAACAAAAAATACTAAAAACAAAATAAAATAAATATTTAAGGGGGGCTCCCATACAACAAACGTGATTTTTTGCCCTTTTTTTTTGCTAGATATCAATAATGGCAACAGGCACTTGGAATATTCACCAAATACTCAGTTGTATTTTTACTTTAATAAGAAATAATAAAATTAAAATAAAATAAATATTTAAGGGGGGCTCCCATACAACAAACGTGATTTATTGCCCTTTTTACGGAACCCTTCGTGCGCGAGTCCGACTCGTACTTAGCCGGTTTTTTAAATTTACAATCTACTCTGTCATAAAGATTCCGTTTGAAGAACTGTACTTTATTATATCATTACATAAGTATTATCTGATTGTCATTGTAGTGCGAAACTGGAAATAATGTCAAAGTATTACCTTATAAGTACAAATTGTGGCTTGTAGGCTATGAGTAACGGGCAGTGCCTTAAAAAATTCAGCGTCCGTTAGTCCACGGAAAAAATGCGCCTTCTATTTGTGAATACAATAAAATTGGAGATGATTTTAATACCTACATATAGTTACAATTTGGGGTATCCCTAAGGGGTTGAGTTCTCAAAATTCATTTTTAAAAGCTTTACTTAACTTGCAATGTATGTTTGTTAGTTTTTAGGTTGAATTTACAAGCTGATTGAATTAGAACCACTTCTTAAATTCGACTGAGCTGATGTAATTTTATTATAATTGATCGTTTTTTGCCAAACCAAAACTACAATTATTAAGCTCGCTGCACATTTACAAATAAGAAAATAAATATCCATTTTTCACACACGATATCCGATCCCAAACTAAACAGAGCTTAGGTAGGTGATATTTCGAAAATGGTGACACTTTTAGTTAAGGTCATTTTTGGATATTTGGTAGATGACCTATCTCCCCTTTTAGTTTGTCGTGCAATACAATTATGCTAAACAATACTTTTATTTATCTACTGTTCAGTTTATGTACAGTTAATATAAACCTACGCCATCATAACATATAATTATAATTTAAAATACAATCGACCGCGCAATCATCCAATATAAATTCACATTACAATACAAAATACGTACTTAACTTATTGGAATCACGTACGCACTTAATTCTAAGCAAATCGTTGATGTGAATCAATATTAACCTTGCGTAGCCTTGGTCTTAGGTATTATGTTTATCCTACAATACTTGCATACATAGATGAATACAATAATGACCTTTGGATTCCAAGTATTAAGGATGGAAATAGCAAGTTCATATTGTAGACAATCTTACATTTTTACTTTTTATTATAAATGCGATAGTGTGTCTGTCTGTTACCTCTTCACGCTTAAAGCGCTGGACCGATTTTGTGAAATTTGGTATAGATATAGATGAAACCTTGGAGAAGGACATAGGATACTTTTTATCCCGGGAAAAGATAAGGTCCTCGGGAACGCGGGTGAAATGGCGGGGCGAAGTGAAAGTATGTTAGGATGGATGTGTGTGAAGATGTTTGTTGCTCTTTCACGCAAAAACGGCTGAACGGATTTTGATGAAACTTGGCACACAGGTAGTTTATACCCTTATTCTAAAATACCTACGTTTTGGGACGACCGTCCCACCGGCGAATTAAGAGCATAGCAGCAAGTGATGATATTGCCGAAGGTGTTAGATACAAGACCTAGAGCAACCATTTATATTTATATTTCTCAAATTCGAAGGTCAAATTTAAAAGGCAATTTTTCACATTATACAATTCATGGCGGTCCTACGCCAATTAAACTTGTGCGCCTTAATTTGATCGCTTTATTTTTATAATAATAGTCATAGAGCTCATTTTCACGTGTTTTTGATTGTTGTAAGTTTATATTTAAGTTGGTTGTGATAGATACGGTTTCACGTCGCTGTTTTACTCCCATTGTGTGATGGGAGAATTGTGAAATATTACTGGTGTTTTGTAATGAGACCACTCGTCCGAAGTGTTTTAGATACCAATCACTCTGAAGTGTTATGTCTTAAAAACTCCGGTATTATTATCGGTAAAATGTATTAAATAATTTACATAAAAGCTAGTGTTTTTTAATGCATCTCCAAAACTACCTGTTCGATTTAAAACAATATTTCTGCAATTAATGCAGCATATTTGATATAAAATTATAATATTTTAGCAACTCAAGAATATGCGCCGAATTCTTTCCTATATATATTTCCTACTCCATTATGTAGGGAGCTTCAAGAAGTAAATGGGTTTTTCCAGGACGGGTCAGTGACCAAACGTAAGGAAGAAAAAACAAATGAGATCGAGCACTTCGAAGGGCGTAAAGAACCTATTCACTCTCGACAAAAGAAACTTATTGCAAAACAAACGTCGCGCGTCCTATCATTTAAAGACCCTGTGTTTTACTTTAGCTTTCTTTTTTCATACAGATTTGGGAATGATGGTTCCAAATTCGGCACCGGAGGAAGGAGTTCGGCGGCGGCAGTGGTGGTCGCTTCAGTAAGTCCAGTCGTTTTGAAGGAGGCAAAAAAAGGCGATGATAGCTCAGTGGTAGTGACGTCGCATACCGCGACGAAGGTCGTGGGTTCGAATCCTACAATAAGCTTGGCTTTCTGTGACTACTACGGGGTGTGTAGTACCCGCCTGGGTGGCTACCACCCTCAGATTGTAAATCTGTCGCCAAGCACCTGTTGGTAGTTTTCGGTAATTGCACTTAAGAGCCAGTTTGCCAATAAGCCATTGTAATAAGGTGTACAACATATTGGAAATCCCCCTGGTATTGGTACAAAAAAGAAAATAATTCTCTGGTGGTCAGAATATGAGGCGAACAAATTGGGATTCTGTCCTTAGCGCCTTTCAACAAGAATTTCTACAGTCCTCAATAGATCATCTTATGAAGTTGAGGAATACAGAAGTCAACATAAGCTCTGCTTTAGCTTTTCATTCAAATTAGGAAGTTAAACAGCGAATTCCCAAACTGATAATCGCAGACAAACGTATGTGAATAGTGATTCATAAACATTCGTAATCCGCCTACAAGGAAGAAAAATAATTCAAGGCTCGATTTACCAGTCAAATTAGAGCTTTCAATCACGTACAACATCCCACAAATGTATTAGAAAAACAAAGAATGAAAGGTCAGCCGAGTTTGGTCGTCGTTGACCTCAGCTTATTCACAAGATAGCTGACCTTTGCATGTGTCAATTGTTAGTGGTATCAGTTATATAATGTTTAACAGATGTACAGTGTTATACAATTTTCGGATTATTTCGGTGTGAATTCGAATCCAAGATCATACCAAACATGGATATGAAAACAGTACCTATATGAAAAGTCAGTCATAGGATGTCTTAGTTCAGGAGGTTTTGAGTTCATTACCTAATTTTTTAGGAACGGATTTTAGATATTAAGAGGTCTGGAGGGACATCTTTGCAGCGAGTAAATTACATATTGTTCTTAATTGCACCTTTCTCCCGTACTTTGAATTATTCAGTGATTGGCTGTATTGTTATGCGGCATTCGTGGTAGTGCTTGTTTTACTAGACTTTTTAAAAACCTTTCCCAATTAGATGTATAATAAATAATAGTACTACATGTAAACCTTGTTATAACCCTTTGGCTCTCAGATAATATATGGCTAGTCTATTTACGCCTGTAGCTGATCTTATATACATTTGTAATAAGTAAATCCTACTAATATTATAAACGCGAAAGTTTGTATGTATGGATTTTTGTTACTCTTTCACGCAAAAACTACTGAATGGATTTTAATTAAACTTGGCGCACAGGTAGATCATATCCTGGAATAAAATATAGGATACTTTTTATACCGGGAAAAGATAAGATCCCTCGGAAACGCGGGTGAAACCGCGGGACCAAAAACTATTAAAATGTATTTTAATTTACTTACTTCCTGATCGGTAATGGATGATCAACGCAGAGTCTAACTACTAATTATAGCAACTATTTTTGTTGAGATGTTCTGAGAAAACATTATCAGAGATTCCAAAGAGATTCTGAGGCTGGAAAGCTAGTAAATGAATCTTACCGAGTTAAAGTTCATTTAAATTAAAATTGTCTTCAAACAACATTCTAGGTAGGTAGGTACCTTGAGATTTTCAAATAAAAGTTGAGTCTTTATATATTTTGTTTTTTTTTTTATGAAATCTACATTACTATTAATTATATATTTATAAGTATAATTTTTACATAAAATAAATTGAAGTAGATACCTATACATTGTTATAATTCACATAATCCTGTGTAATAAAAATTATGTACAATAAAAAATATCTGCAATGTCATTTTGAATAAATGTAATGAAATTAAAATAATAAATCACATGATTTTAATTTAGTGGTAAACATGAGGTTGGCATGATGGTAAGGATCTAGTGTTCAGGGAGCCAATAGCACGCGGCCATCTGTTTTCTCGCGTCATGCGCCTGCGCAGGTGACATCATAACTTGCATTAGGGTCGGCTCACACACCGGTAACTCATTTTAATTGTGTGATACCTTCCTTGATATTATAATTTCAAAAGTTAGAACAGATGGTTTAAGTTTATAATAATTCACTTAAGTTATCAGTGAATAAGATGCCTAAAATACACAGATTGTTAAAAAAATTGTTACCTATAGGGTATTTGACAGGTTTTAAGAAAGTATCATAATACATTTGCAATATGCTTAATTCTTTGTGAATTTCTCTGTATTCTTTAAAAATTACCATCAAAATTTATATTAATAAAAAAGGCCACCAAAACGCTAAGACGCCATAATGCCTAGGTCACGTGATATCATGACGTCACTTGCTCGTAAATAAACTGTGTACTTAAACAATTTAAACGATTGGTTCAGAAAAATGTTTACTGTTAAGCTAACGACAGTTTTATCTATAGTTTCATTGTGGTCAAATTATTATGATATAACAACTTTCTTATGATTTCATACAAAACTATAGTTTTACATAAAAACATATATACGGTCGAATTGAGGAACTCCTCCTTTTTCAAAGTCGTTTAAATAATACGGTCAAATTAAGAAACTCCTCCTTTCCTGAAGTCATTTAAAAAGGAGCATATAATATGTCAGTCAAATATTTGAATGTAGAGACGATTTTTTGATACACAAGTGGCATAAAAACTTAATAATAAAAATAACGTACCTACCTTAATTATTACTTCTACGAAGAAGATACCATCTATTTTTTATTGCCTATTTTGAACAATAGTTAGCAGGTACTTTAATAATGATTTCAATCACGCGATGTTCGAATCATTTCAGTTTACGTTTACCTTTATGTTAATATCTAGCAGAAGCCACAGGTGATTACGATCGACCTTAAAGCGAGGTCGCTTATGCATGACATTACCAACTTAAACATGCCAATTACATGACTCTTATCATTAACACGGCAAGATCCATTTTCATTTGACAATAGCTATGATAACTTTGGCATGGGAAGGAAAAACTAAGAGGTGTATCGCAGTCGATTGAAATGATACTTTATTACGATGGAAAAAGGTTTAGTTTTAAGTATTTTAATTGAGTTTTTGTCGTCCGTCGCTAATTTAACGTAAAATATTTTACATAATCACACATTATTATATAATGTTATGGTAAATACCGAGAATGCGTGTAAGATTCGTCAGTCTGGTTGTCATGGATTTTCTTAGAAACGAAACACTCACAGTGTTGGATGTAGGATTTCGTCACGCGCCGTGTTTAGGTCTTTTGGGTTGACGTTGTAACCTAGATAAAAGATTATATGGCTTATATCTATTTCTGTCTGCCACAGAGTTTAATCTACTTAACTATTCTTTGACACATGTCATATCCATACCAATCTTATAAATAAATGCTGAACGCACTGAACCATGTTTTTATGAATTTTGGTACAGAGATAAATGGGCTTATGTCCTTCTCCAAGGCCCCATTCACTCCATTTTTTATCTCGGGAAAAGATAAGATCCCTCGGGAACGAGGGTGAAACCGCAGGGGTAAGCTAGTAAGTTATAATGATAACAATTATCTTGAATAAGCTACTAAACGTAGTAGAAAACTCCGTAACACATCATAGTGCTTTACGGCATTATGGTTTCTTCACAATGTTTTCCTTCACCGAAACTTCAAGCTCATTTTAGGATTCAAAACAACGACCTTTACCGTGGTATCCGACGTCACCACTGAGCTATCATCGCCTTAAAAATCATCAACCATCGATAAGCTGTCATCATAAAACATTTAACAGATTAACTGTCAGTTTTTAATAACATAACTAGCATGATCGGATACATTTCCCATTCGATAAGTATCGGAGTTTCGTAAATTATTCGCGGTTTGATTGAAAATATCTCTTTATGGTTCTTTAACAATTTTATATTCAAATTCTTGGATATGAATGAATCATTAGTTTCGAAACATTAAGCCTTTTGCAGATTATTGTTGTTTAATTGAGTAGGTAGCTCAAATATTAGCACACTATTTTCTAGAACATGTTGATTAACTTACTCAACTTAACTTTTATATCATTGATCCAAAAAAATTACTATTTATTATGACAAAAAAATTGCCGTATGTTTTTTTTATTTTTATGTTAAGTGACAACGAGGCAGGCGGGTCACCTGATGGTAAGTGACAACCGTCGCCTATAGACATTGGCAATACCAGGGGTTGCTAATGTGTTGTACACCCTATTACAATGCCTTAAAGGCGAACTGTGTTTGATTGACGATCAAAAATCTGTATCATACGGACTATTTTTTAATGACCATCATCCCTCCTTGAGCTCTTGGGTGTCAAGAGAGCTGTTCAGCAGGGAAATCGATAGTTGCTTGGTAACAAATTGTCTGTAGACAGCCGGGAAAGTGTTCCACCATCCATTGTGACGTTTTCCTTCGCTGAAAGCGTAGGTTCATTGGAGGTAAGGCAACGATAGCTCAGTGGTAAGTGACGGTCTTGGATTCGAATCCTATAATGAGCTTGAGCTTTCGGTGAAGGAAACCATCGTGAGGAAACCATAGCACGGTGGTACTATGTAGAACCAGACTGACGGGCTACCACCCTCAAGTTAAAAAACGGTGTGTTCCGACAGTTGCACTTGAGAGCCAGTTCCTATCTAGGCTTTGTGTGCTTACCACCTTCGGCCACATCATCACTTACTATGGTGAGATTGTGGTCAAACACAAGCTTATCCAAAATAAAAAAAAGTAAGAGATGCCCAGGATATTAATCTGTTTTGAGCCGATATTTGAGTAGAGGTAGTGAGGACATACCTTAATATATTAGTTGATATTATTGCGTAGGAAGGTAAGGTTACCACCCACTCTGTATTCGTGTTGCGAATCCTTTGATTTGATAAATATACATATAGTTTTATGTCTTTGTTCTTTTATTTAAAGGAAACAAAATTGAGATGGATTAGCAGTTCGTCTATAATTTATTTATTACTCTATAGGCTATGCATTTAGAGCCGACTCTAGGCTTTGTGATAGGCAACACTCAAACTGTCCTCCTGGTAATGTCCCTTAAATTACGGTAGTCTCTAGCTATACCATCGAATGAACCGTTGTCTATATTATAAGAAATACTCGAAATAATGCTTATTTAACGACAAGAAACTCCATAGTATAAATTATTGTTTTGAACTTTTATAAAAAGTAGCAGTTTTTTTTTATGTCACAAGTGACAGCCAGGCAGGCGGGTCATCTGATGGTAAGTGACTACCGTCGCCTATAGAGATTAGCAATACCATTGGGGATTGCCAATGTGTTGTACACCTTATTACAATGTCTTAAAGGCAAACTGGCTCTCAAGTACAATTGTTGGAACACACCAACAGGTACTACAAAGTACCCTACCACCGTGCTGTGGTTTCCTCACGATGTTTTCCTTCACCGAAAGCACAAGCTAATTGTAGGATTCGAACCCACGACCCTCGCCGTGATATCTGACGTCACTATCACTGAGCTATCATCGATTTGATGTCACTCAAGATCCCTATTGCCTTAAAATTTTAAAAATATACTTATCATTATTTCAATATCATTTTTTAAATGAGAATGTTATTGGTGAACGTAAATGGCAGGACAACATTTAACTTAACCACTTGATACCATATCAGCTGGGTGGACAGACTTGAGCTATTAATTTTAACTTGTTTCTTAATAACATACGTTTCTTTAAAAGGAATGTTGCTGTATATTGAGAAATGCATTTTTCATCCAAACTATAACCCAAGAAATAGTTAGTCGTACCTATTCTATTCTATCCGTAGTTAAAAGTTAGTTACGTTAGTTTGTTAGCCTGTATTCATCTGATTCCTATTAAAAAAACGTTCCTGATGCCATTGTAAAAGATCGGCAACTCATTGGCAACTCTCCGCTATTGCTAATACCTGACACTAATTTTGACACAATAAAAGAAACGCATTTTCTTGATCATATTTATTAGATGACTTTTTTTATTAATCCCTTGGCTCACTATAGGGACGGTTGTCCCAAAACTAATGGCGTAAATGCAAACAGTAAAATCTACAAAAGTGCAACTAAAGTAAATGCCAAGTGAGTCGCGTCTTACGTTACACATGTTTTATATTTTATTTTCTTTCCCATCGCATTAAAAAGCTCTAGATTTAAAATCGCATTATTTATCAACACCTATTAGCACAGATTTTCCAAGATTAAACAACTAACTATATTTGTTTAACGCGTGCAATAGATTGCACAATATAACATGTGCTTAGTGGTCGCCCTCGCATGCCCTTGTGCGTCCGTAGCGGGTTCGACACCCGACCTTAGGCACATCTTTATAGGTGACCCGTTGAGTAATTGTTAAGAGTGTTATGAAAATATTCGTGTCTCTTAATAAATTCAACTGATATTAATGCGAAAGTGTTAGTTTGTCCTTCTTTCATGCAGCAACGGACAAACAGATTGATGTGATTTTTTGCATAGAGATATTTTATTGATTCGAAAAGATTTATTATTATTATTTCATTTATTTATTTTACTTTAATTTAATTACAATTTAAGTTAAGATTTTGTACTGGGGACCGAAGAGCTGGCAGTTTCCTCGCACAACGTATCAGCATTGCGATACAGCGAGGAAACGCTGCCAGCATCTTCGGAACCATGCCGAAGGGGCCTAACTTTTTTAATTTATTTTAGTTATTAGTTTTAGTTTTAAAATGTATTTTTATTATTGCTATTATTAAGGTAGGTAAAATATGTATCGTATATATTTATGACAATAAAATAATATTACAATTTTAAATATAGATATAATATAAAAAAAAACAATATTTATATTTAAAACTATAAAAAAAACAGCATCCAACCGGCATCGGGAACTAGGTCCAAGTTACCGGTGGTCAAGGCTCCAGAGAGAGGAACTTCCTCACAATGCGTGCCGTCTCCAGGAGTACTGCCTTCTGAATCTGGCCCTTGATCCAGCCACCTAACGTGAGCCTCTTAAGGTGTTATTATTATTAATTTAGTATAATACCTACTATCTAACTATCATTAAAACTATACATATATTCAATAGTATAGAATGTGTGCTTGAATGTCTACTTGTTCGTAGTCTGAGCGTAAATTGTAATATAACCAATTGTTTTGGTAGTATATGCAAATGTAACTCTCTGTATATCACTTTTTAACGCCTAAACCACTGAACAGATTTTGATGACACTTGGCACTCAGGTAGATCGTATCCTGGAATAAAGCAAGCGTATCCCTAGATAAAATAAAATCTTTCGGGGACAATAAATAACCTATTTCATATTCATTACTAAGTAGTCGAATAGGTATTTTAATCATTAAATTACCACATTATGCAGTAATATTAAGCAACCCGCCCACTGCACTCATCTCCGCAACGCAGGATGTTTCAAAATAGATCTCTATGATTGGTGTTCAAATGAACGATAAATGTCAATAAAACTTCCATTAAATAATACCATGTACACTTTGTTTCAACATTTAAATATTGCAATTGTTGGATATTGTTTTCATTGCGGAGGCTTTTATGGTTTTATTTTGATGTTTAATTTTAATCGCCTGATTTTACACGGCTCTTACTTACTGATGATTGTCCTAATGTTATGGCTACTTTTTATAACAATTCGTTGTCTTATTTACAATTATTATTCATCATCCTGTGTGAATATATACAGAATCCAATATTAAACAGAAAAGGAATATCGATTTACTGATCCGCCTTCTCGAAGGTTCTTATCTTTTCCCGGGATAAAAATTATGTTGTTTTATTTCAGAATATGATCTACCTGTGTGGCTAGTTGTTCAGTAGTTACTGCGTGAAAGAGTATCAAACATCTTCACGTCCTCACGTCCTAGCAAACATTCACATCTATAATACTAGTAAGTAAGTACGTTCACCAAAGTTAGAAAATTCAATACGTATCTCTCTGCAAAATCTTATGTTATCAATGAACCAGCTAGCCAGATCGTAGAACCGACTATCAAAATATGTTTTCCACCAACAACCACAGTATTTACAGGCTATCAATCGAGCGATAAACCGCGCATGCGCGTCGAGCAAGCCTGAATATGTCGAGTCAAGGTCGCACCTTGCGCCCACTGCGCAAGAGTTGCACGCCTCCATACGAGTAGATGACGTCACCGTGTACGTAACTCTGCAGCCGGAACTTCACATTACTTGGAACCTCATGAAAATAAAGTTTGCAAACGCTAAGAATGTATCTATCACATACATTCTAAGCGTTTGCTAAGAATAAAGTCTCACAACGCGGGCTGTTAGGCGAGCGCTTAGGACGTAAATCGGAATGAAAAAGCGCTAAGGGCGTAAATCGGAATGAAAAAGCGCTTAGGGCGTAACTGAATGAGGCACGAACTTTAGCTTAGTGATGCCAGATACTATATATATTAATACTTATTAGTACTATTAGCATTTTTCAAGAATCTCGTTTAGAAATTATTAATTAATTATTAGTAAGTAATAACTATATGTATAAGCATGTTGTGTACATCTAAGTAGGACTTACACATACTTATTTCTGTATATTTTTCTTTGTATTCTTAAGGTTTGTGTGTAATGTCCAGTTTAGTGGACCAAATAATAAATAAAAATAAAAAGATACGATATAGATGAGGCGATGATAGCTCAGTGACATCGGATACCGCGGCGAAGGTCGTGGTTCGGTGAAGGAAAAACTCGTGAGGAAACCACAGCACGGTGGGAGGGTACTTTGTAGTACTCGACTGGCTTTCTACCACCCTCAAGTTGAAAATCTGTCGCCAAACACCTGTTGGTGTGTTCCGGCAATTGCATTTAAGAGCCACTTTGCCTCAACACATTGGTAATCTCTCTGGTATTGCTAATGTCTATAAGGGACGGTAGTCACTTAACATCAGGTGACCCGCCTGCCTCGTTGTCACTTGTGACATAAAAAAAAGACTAAATGATAGACTATACAATATTATTTATTTGGGGCAATTAGATCAGTATTCCGCGAGAGACGTTGTACCAATTCCTATTGAGAAATATCGTAAGTGAACGCAAAAACTATACACCGGTCTCTCAGTTCATATATTGAAGAAGAATCTTATTTCTGCAAATATTTTTCACTGATTACCCATAGATTAATGAAACGTCTTGGAGGAATACCGTTTGAATTAAATTTTCAGTGTGAGATTAAGGTTAGGTTATGTCTGTAGGTAATTATGTCTATTGTCTAATTTTAATGTGAGATAAAGGTTAGATTTCGTCTATAGTAAATTATGTCTGTCTATAGTCTAATTTCATTTTCAATGTGAGATTGAGGTTAGGTTACGTCTATAGGCGACAGTATTCACTTACCATCACTGACTCGCCTGTATTGTCACTTGTGGTATAAAAAATCCTTGTATGATCTAGCTAACAGCACCTCCATGTTCGATTGGATCTTACTCACCAAGCTAAAAGACAGGTTGGTGACTTAAACTTGAGTCATTGTCAGAAAAACCTTGTATTCCTCTTGATGAAATCGCCGTTAATGATAAATTTTTCCTGTTTTTTTTATTGAAAAGGGGTTCGCGTTTGACCACTATCTCACTTGATGATAGATGACGATGCGATTAATACCTGATTGATTTAAGGTTTATAGAATAGATTTAGAATAAATATTGCATAGCTCTTCGTTTGTTGATTAGTAATTGTATCTATCTTTAAATCCCTTTGGTAAGTACTATTATTTTTACTGATATTATACATTTAATATCAGAAAAGATTAAACATTGAGTAATTGTAATTGTAATTTGGCACATACCATATAGGTAAGTACCCTGGAAAAACAAAGGGGTCCTTTTTAATTTTGGAAATATCGTAACGTGGATCGAAGTTTTAGAACTCATACTAAATTGAAAGCATCTGTTATATTAATTAAGAAAGAGGTAGGTTTTATAAGTATTGTATTACAAAAATGGAAGTAATTTTTGTGTATTTAATTGTAATGTGACAGTTGCATGGTCGGTGAACCAGTCAATTGTCAATGTCATTTTGACATTTGCATTTTATCTCAAAATACATAGTAGAAGGTATTAAATTTGAAACATATAGCTGCCAAAAAAACTGTAGTCTATTCCCCACTTATTCCATTGGAAAATGCATTAGATACATTTAGTAAGACAAGATAAATAATTATTGTGTGTAATAGATCCAAGTTGCTTTTGAAAGGAGTACCTAATTGCTGAGTTTATAGCTCTTCATTGCAAAAGCAACCTTTCTAACGTGCGTTAGAGTCTAGCTAGAGTATCCATAAAAAAATGCTTTTAATATGACAGTTCCAAATATGACATTCGTAAGTAGGTGTGAAATATCAAATCAAAGTGTGGTTAAGCTGTCCAATTTGGTCATAGATTTTTTTGGATGCAACTTTAATTTGAAGAATTAATGTTTACAAAAAAAATACTCAAGTTTAAAAAGTATAAAAAAAGTCAATTCGTAAAATAAGAACGGCTTAATCTATTGTTTGAATGTCCATTGAGTAAAACGAAATTAATTCAATAAAAACAGGATTGGTCAAGCGATTATCAAATACTAGTGACCTTTGTTGAAGGCGTTTTATCGAACAAATTATCAATGGATTGTAAAAACGTAATTTATATTGTAATTAGAAAATCTTACCTTTGATTAAACTTATTTTTAAATCCTACACTGACTCAGACACTTTGCAAAAGGTTGACACCTCGTCGCACATTAAAAAACAAAATAAAACATAAAAAACTAAACCCACACGACACTCGTTCTTTTGTACATGGACACTAAAACCACATTCCTTTGCGCACAAATAAATTTAAAAAAGTTCTCATCCTTGGACTGGCCATATGCTATTTTTGACTAAAAAACTTTTTGAATTTCGAAACGATTATAATTTACTCGAAACGCGTCTAATTTCGTTTTTGGAATGATGGTTTAGTTTGAATTTTGTTTTTCGTTTTCGTTTTTTGTTAAGTTCGTTTTGAAACGCATCGCGGCCGCGCGTTCTCACGACGTGGTGGATACTGGCTGCGCTCGCGCATCGACAGGTTTACGATCCAATGAATTCAAAAGGCCATAAGTAATTATATGCCAAGCGATAATGAACCTAACGATGGAATATAAATTGAAGATGATGTCAGAAAAGGATAATTTTAAAACAGGCTAGTCCGTAACGGGTTATTTTGTTATTGAAGTTACCTAAAGTTCATCCAGTTCAATATGTATGAAGAGTTAGAAATTTTTATGATATAGGTATCATAGACGAACTAGAGCTATCATAAAGTAATGTTTATTTATAGCATAAAATGATACAAAAGGTGTAACATAATGCGTAGAGCGCAAATCGATTCTCCAATTTTACCGCGATATGATGGATGAATGAATATTTTCATGGAAATTCGATCCTACCGAGTTGATCGCTAATTTTTCTTCTCTACATTAATTTCATACTTGAGTAGATTTAAATGAACCTAGATATCATTTTATGTAAGGATAAGTTGAGGCGATGCCTGAAAAGGGTTATAGGATAGGTATTGTGGCCACACACAGCTATACATTCTATTATATTTAATCTGTGGTAAATGATCACAATGCTAAAAATAACCTTGTAAATTTTTTTTTTAAATATTTATTAGGTATTATTATTTATTTCTTGAAAAAATATAATCGGTTTTTTAACAGTTTTGTTATGAATTAATTTTCTTATTCAAAATACTAAACATCGATATTTTAAGTTATCCTCTATTCTATATCTAGACTATTACCTATTTGCTATAGTCCACTCTTTATTTTTATTTTTTGGAACGAAGTTCCTTATCGCGCGTTGTGAAAGGGGGCTAGACGGAAAAAAATCTTACGAAAAATTGTCCGACACTTTTAGTGTCAGTGTCACTTTATTGTAAGCTGTGCGGCGTGCGCATGTTTCTCTGTCTGTCTCTCTCTCTCTCTCTCTCTCTCTCCCTCTCTCTTATAGAAAGCAAGCCAGATATATATATATATATATATATATTTTTAAATACATATACTCTCTCGACTTATATAACTTCGTTCCATCCGGGTGTCCCATGACACCTCTCAAGTTTTTTTTACTTTATGGATAAGCTTGTGTTTGACCACAATCCCACCATAGTAAGTGATGATGTGGCCGTATGTGTGTACACACGAAGCCTAGATGGGTACTGGCTCTCAAGTGCAGCAGTCGGAACTACTCGGATAGGTGCTTGGTGACAGATTGCACAATTGACAACTTGTGTGTGGTAACCAGCCAGTCGGGTACTACAAAATTCTCTACCACCGTGCTAGTTTCCTCACGATGTTTTCCTTCACCGAAAGCTCAAGCTCATTGTAGAATTAGAACCCACAACCTTCGCCGCGGTATTCGACGTCACTACCACTGAGCTATCATCGCCTTAAAAGGAGAAACACTGCAATCTTAGTAGGACTATAAAAATCCTATCACTCCGCCTCTTATTGGAATTGCCCGACTCTTTTGCAACATAAAAGCCTTTTTTACAAACGCCGCAAACAAGAATCGAGTTTTACAATCTAACTAAACAAAAACAAGCTAACTAATCAAAATAATCAGCACAAAACCAACCTTACAGCCAAGGAATAGGGCTCAAATACAATTGTAACGATTTTTAAATGAAGTCCATTTGAGTGTCAAGTTTAGTTGAATACGTAATAAAGTTAATGTATGTGAGATGTCCAGAAATATCTTTGTATGCAATGTGTGTTTCTTTTTTTCTGCTGCAAAATATCGAGAACTGGTTTAAAAGGTTTCTTGTGCAAAGTTTGCGCTTTTAGCTCTGTTTTATTTTGTAGAGAGCAATAATCTTCACGGTGGATTATATTTTGCTTTCTGAATACATCGTAACTTAGACAATAAATACAGATCCCAGAAATTGGGAGAAGTATGATCATAATAATATTTATGTAGAAATATCTATAGTAGTGTTCCGCAACGCAGTTTTACCCGTGTTCTCGGAATAAAATGTAGCCTATAAATACAGTTATTTTCCAGTCTATAAACTATCTTTATGCTAAAAATCACGTGAAAGAAGGCACAATCAAATTAAATCAAAATCATAAACTCATTTATTCGGTTTAGGCCCTGGTAAGGCAGTTTGGTTGTTCCCGCGGTTTCACCCGCGTTCCCGAGATACCTTTTCTTTTCCCGGAATAAAAAGTATCCTATCGCTTACTCCACAATATAATCTATTTGTGTGCAAAATTTCATCAAGATCGGATTAGTAGTTTCGGAGTTCATCGCTGACTAATATAGTGACATGGGAATTTTATATATTAAAAATTAAGAATATTGCCTAAAAGTCTTTACATAAACCATTATGAATTGTTAATTACTCTTTCTTTTCTTTATACCACAAGTGACAACAAAGCTGACGGGTCACCTGGTGTTAAGTGACTACCGTCGCCTATAGACATTAGCAATACCAAGGGGATTGCCAATGTGTTGTACACCTTATTACAATGCCTTAAAGGCAACTGGCTCTCAAGTGCAACTGCCGGAACACACCAACAGGTGCTTGGCGACAGATTTTCAACTTGAGGGTGGTAGCCAGCCAGTCGAGTACTACAAAGTACCCTACCACTATGTTTTCCTTCACCGAAAGCTCAAGCCCATTGTAGGATTCGAACCCACGTCCTTCGCCGCGGTGTCCGACGTCACTACCACTGAGCTATCATCGCCTTCAAAGGTAGGTATTGTTTTAAAACAAAAAAAATGTTAAAAATATCATTACTTTTTAATGATTGTCACCTTGAAGATATTGCTACAAAACACGCAGATTTTTCTGTACAAAAGACTTCAACGGGTTTTCGAGTTCAATTACATTTTGTTTTTAATAAAGTAAATAATTTTAATACTATTCTTCGACTGAAATTCTAATACTATTGATATTATTAGTTTGTTTTTCTATAAAACTAGTATGTATACTATGTATAATTATAAGGAAAATACATTAATATTTGAACATGCATTGTTTTTGTGTATTTTTTATTAACGTTTATCTTGTAAATTGTTTATTAGTGAATACGAATTAATAAATAAGTTATTATTGAATTACTTTTAAAGCATAGGTACAACAGTTAATTTAATATTTATTGATAGAATTTACAAACAATTTAGATGCAAAAATATATATTTAAACGCCATCTAGGTTTTGATGACGTACTCGTAAAGTATTTGAATGTTTGAACCAAAGAGTGCCTACATAGTTTCATAGTGAAAGCCTTCTTGGTAATCCTATACTATATTTCAAAAGTTTCAAGTTTACCATCATAGATGGCGCTGTTAATTATTATTACAATAGTTGTAGCAATGAACTTTCATAAGTACATAAATCCGCATTAAACATTGGAAAATGATTTTAAGCTACTAAAAGTATGGTTCGTGTGAAGCATCTTTTTTTTATATATTTTAAAGTAAATAAGTTAAGTTAGTTAGCTTTGGGTGTGTTCCGACAGCTGCACTTGAGAGCTAGTTCCCATCTAGGCTTTGTGTGCTTACCACCTTCGGCCACATCATCACTTACCATGGTGAGATTGTAGTCAAACACAAGCCTATCCAGAATAAAAAAAAGTACTTAATATACATAGGTATATAATTCTTATTTCGATATATTATGGTAGTATCATAATATAACAAGATTTCATGATATATTCTTATTTGAATTTCACTAGATATCATTACAAAAATACTTTGGATCTCGTGAAAAAGAAAACCTTGGTTGTCGTGAAAGTAGATAGTAGGTAAAAATAATTAGCTTTATTCATCAAAGATGGTGCTATCCGAAAAGACGTGCCCCACTCTTTCCTATTCCCTTACAGTGCAAGTGTAGGTGCATCCCTTTGCTAGTGTTGTTTATAGTGATGCACACATAATAATAAGGGTTTTTATTCTATGGAGATGCATATCGAAATATACAGCACTAGCTGTCCTCCGCGGTTTTACCCGCGTTCTCTTGCTATGTTATCTTTACCCGGGATATAAATATGTTTCCCTATGTTTCTCAGGGATAATGTAGATTTCTAATGTTGAAAGATTTTTTAAAATCGGTCCAGTTTTTAAGGTTATTCGTTACATATAAAAATACAAATCTTTCCTCTTTATAATTTTAGTGTAGATGTAGTACGCAAGCGAAAGTATGCATAATATTTGCACTGGAAGAGATTAGGAAAAAGGGCGCATCTTTAGATAGCACGGTCTATATTCATTATAATCTCTTTGGTTTTATAGGGAAGATTATACAACAATGAAAACTCAATAGTAGTGCTGTTTGATACCGCTGCGAAGGTCGTGGTTTCATACAGGGTGGTGACGACGTAACGACATTAATTTAAACCACATATTGGGTACCGCGTTAGTAGTTCGTACACCAAGTTTCATCAAATTACATTGAACGGTATAGCCACAGGAAATTATTTTCACTTTAATCATTTTAACACATGCTGTGAATTCATAACGATTACGCAACGAAGTCATTCACCTAGCTAGAGTAGCTAGACGGAACAAAATTTAGATTTACCTACATGCGTAAAACAACCAAATAAAATGTGCGGCTCAGAAATCGTCGGTTGATGAAATTTAGACCTTATAATCGATGCCGACTTGCATGAATGAAACAATACACCTACAAAGGAACCGCGGCGGCCGGTCTTTGCCTAAAACTGTGCCAGTAGTGCCTACAGGTCATTTGAGGTCAATAGGTAATATTAATAAAGAGTGTTGTGTTTCCTTTAGATTATTTTCGGAATTAGTTTGTTTGAAAATTTCGCTTTTTGTCTGTTGATGTAATACCAGATTTAATTATCACAAAGTATTTTGATTGACTAGGAGTGACCGTGTTTTAATTTAATGTCGTTACGTCGTCACCACTCTGTATATAATAAGCTTGAGCTTTAGAGGAAACCACAGTACAGTGGTAGAGTACTTTGTAGTACTCGAATGGCTGTCTACCCTCAAGTTGAAAATCTATCCAAGCTACTATCGGTGTGTTCAACAGCTGCACTTGAGATGCCTTCAATGCATTGTAAATGATCGAAAATACATAAGAATTGCCCCTGGTATTGTATTTCACATCAGGTGACCCGCCTACCAGTTTGTCTGACTTCTGACATAAAGAAAATCAAATAAAACAAGCAAGAAACTACTAATAATTTATTTTATTAAGATAAAGAAATATGAAAAATAAATAAGACTAAACTAGGTTAAAATATAAACAGTATAAATGGACCACATAGTCCTGAAATCCTAATTTAGGACTGTGAGTATTAAACAACTGTAATTATATTAAAAACATTAACTGATTAATGAAGAAATAATAATTCGATATAAAACGTGCTTGTTTTGAATCTCGCCTTTAGATTAATTCTAAATTTGACAGACAAGATTAAAGACTTAAAACTTAAAGATTGGTCAAGCGTATTGATTTTTGTTAATAATACACAAAAAACAAGCCAATTTTGTGTTCCACAATATATGTACGTAGAATGTCTATAGGCGACGGTACTCACTTACCATCAGGTGACCCGCCTGCATGCTTGTTACTTGTGGTATAAAAAGAAAACAGAAATGTGAAGCTAGTTAGAATTAATTCAATTTGCTACTTTTCTAAGTATTTACATCACTTTTGGACACGTTATTTAGATGAGAATATGCTTAAACTATGATTCACAGGATTTATGATCATATTTAATAATAATAAATAAGTATCCTGGGACATTTTTCACACACGGCTACCTGATCCCAAACTAAGCCGAGCTTGTAACTATGGAAACCAGATAACTGATATACTACTTGTAAATACATACTTAAATAGGTAATTACACCCAGACAGGACAAACAGACATGTTCATGCACACGAATGTCTATACTGGATGGGAATCGAACCTACGACCTGCACCAACCACGCCAACCGGCCCGTCAAATATTCATTTCATCATCGAACGACCATACGTCGGTACTTCCACCCTTATGTTGTTAATATTCAATGTACGAAGTTTTGCTTCAAGTTTCATTGTGGGAATAGATGAGATGTGGAAAAGTCTTCCGTCATCTGTATTTACTGAATGATATAATCTGGGTCTTTAAGGGTACACATTGGCAATCTATAGCCATCTATGTAAGTCAATAGGCGACGGTATTCACTTACCATCAAGTGACCCGTCTGCCTTGTGGTCACTTGTGGTTTAATAAAAGGACAACGAAGATGAATGAAGCACGCGTGATCGTTTTCCATCAGGCGACAAACATTTGCGAGGACAAATACGCCATCATTTATTCATAAAAAAAACAATAATGTTATTTTATTTAGGGTTTCGATGATGGTTTATGAAACGAAATAAATTCGCTGCCTTATTATGTTTTCACATAATAAAATACTTAAGTATTTTACAAATCATATTATCCTAATAAACTTATTTGATATATACACAGGTTACTATCAGGTAACTATTTACAAAAATTACGTCAAAATATGTATGAATTATCAAAAAAATCTTTCAGACATTTTGAGATCTTTACGTAATGGATGTATTCTAGATTTTTACTTATACATAGTTATTTTACGACAATAAATAAAGACTATAAGTACCAATTACACAAAATTATGTACTTGGATGATGTATTTGTTTTTTCTTCACGCATGATAGACACATTCCAAATAAAAAAACATCCCTTATTATGGATGGAACTAAAATATGGTTATTTGTGTATAGATAATTAATTTTGTAATCATATAATTTAGTAATAAATATATTTACAATATTAAACTCCAATGCGAGAGTTATATCCTAAAAAGTAGGTCAAATGGATTGCATTTCAAATATTCTGGGATATTCACACAAGGTCATCTGATCTCAATCTAAACAGAGCTATCATGGAAACCAGTTAAGAAGTCTACACAATAAAATATATGTATTCATGATATTTACACCCAAACACAAACAAACATACATTTTCATCCACACTTTATTTTACTCTTGCATAAGCTTGTGTTTCACCAATCTCACCATGCTAAGTGATAATGTGGCCGAAGGTGGTGAGCACACAAAGCTTAGAAGGAATCATTATTTTTACATTGCCTTTAAAATTCTACCTTGTTGGTAGAAAGTATCAAGGATTAATCAACTTATCAACCCAAGGCACAAACTTTTGTATATTGGTGTAAACTCCTGGTAAGTGCTCACGGCCGCAGCCGATGCCCCACGACACGAGGCCGATGAGGGTGCTCCGCCCTTCCAGCTTCATTGTCAGTGGGCCTCCGCTGTCGCCTTGGCAGGAGTCTCTGCCTCCCTAGTGAGAGCACATTGAAATATGTTAGAATATTTGAAATGTGTGATACTTTTTAGTTAAAAATAGGCGATTAATTTGTCACTACCAGGCCAATAAACTTTATGCTAAAATCAGTTGATCAGTTGCTGCAAAGGACAAACTAACATACACACTTTACCATTTAACTATAATAGAAGTTTCATGAAAACGACGACAGTTAAAGTTAAGGCTACAATCAAAATATTGAAACAATAAAATATTCTTTCCTTTTAAACAATATTTAGTGATAAGTCTGCGAGTTATCCGATGGTTAGTGATTACTATCGCTAATGTCCTTTAGCAATACCAGGGGTGTTGCCAATGTGTTGCCAACATTTAACAATACCTTACCTTCTGACTCGATCTCAAGTGAAACTGCGGAACACAATAGTAGGTGGAAGTCAGTCAGACGAGTATTAAGGTAAGGTATTTTACCATGCAAATGATTAATTGTGAATGGTAGAAGTATTTTGTATATCATAATATTAAGGTTTGCAGTTAATTAGTTCCTACCGTATCTATATTTTTATTTACATATTGCAATGAATCTAGACTACAATAATATGATTTCTACAAAGATGCACTCTACAGCATGAAGAAACATTAGGGATCTCTAAATTTACCTTAAATTATTAAAAGTTACCAAATTCATTAGTAGAAATGTCTTCAAGAGCGAAATGATTACTTACTTCTTTATATCCCGCGCAAAGGAAAACATCGTGTATGGTCTCTCTTCTGCCAGCCGCTCTGAACCATCGCTGACATCTCTCATTGGGTATTACTTCTACGTCTACCTCCTGAAATGCATTAAATAATCTTATTAATATATTGTTACTAGCTTTCCACCTTGTGCTTTCTTTTTTACCCATTTAGGGGCTGAACTTCGAAAAATCCTTTCCTATTCTTCGTCTACATCTTAAAGACAACACCTGTGACAAAATTCAGCTTTTTAGGTCCAAGGGTTTAGCCTGGGCGTTGATAAGTCAGTTATTCAGGCCTTCCCTTTTTATATTTTGAATTTATTACTAGAATCATTAAAACGATCACGGAATTTTACTGAAGATATTATTTTTTTACTAAAACAATTACAAATCTGTAGTTATTCATTTTAATTGAGAAAGATGATACTTGAAGTATCACACGGATAGTTTTGGTTTATAGACGTCCTCAGTCCTCACTCGCGCGCTGCTGTATTGCGACTAAATGTTATTGATAAAATTATTGTCTGAATATTATTCTCGTCGATTTCTGAAATTCTTCTTTTCCCATCCCATCCGCGAGTCAAGAAGTCAAACTATTTTGCAAATTTAATTAAATAATGAATACTCGACTACCAGTATTTTAATAGTAACATTACCTGTAATACTGATGGTACAGTGCTCTGGCCATGTCTCGTTCGTCCCCACCCAGCCACCGTCGCCATTTTACCAGCCAATTTCATCTGTTTCTGCGGTAAGCATACCTGAAAGAACAAAAATAATATTTTTATATTCTTTCTACCAGGGATTGCCTATGTGATGTCGACCATTTGCACTACCTAAGGCGCTTTATGATTGACTAGCTTTCTGCAAGAATCTAAATAAAATATAGCCCATGTTACTTACAGATAATGTAGCTTACTATTGGTGAAAAAAAAAATTGAAATCAGTATTTTTTTTAGTTTATCCATTTACAAATATGCCCACGCAAAATTAAATCTTTTCTCTTTGTAGTAAAAGTTTAGACTAAATTCACGGTGAACTGGTTAAATATCTAGATATTTAACTTAAGCATCTATCTACAACACAGATATATAGTTTGCACGACTCCTAGATAGGTGGCGCCACAATAAACTACATCGCGCTAATGAAGTTTTCCAAGTGATCTGCATTATATACAAGCTTACAACATGAAAACAACATCTTCTCTTTTAAATGGAGAAGTCTAACACCTCGCTCCTCAATAATGATATATTTGAAGTACGTCTCGAAACTCATCGTAAATATTATTTTTGTCCTTAAATACAAACTTAATCATAAAGATACCTATGCATGTAATACTTACAGGCAGTATATGCTGTTTAAACACAACTTCTCGATCAAGCTGTACCAAAGCCACGTCGTTTCTAAAGTCAGCCGGCTCATACGATGGATGCACTTCTTTTCTTTGTACCGCGTACTCCTCATGAGCATATCTCTCGCCTGCATCCCGTACATCCCATTCACCTAGACGCACTCGAAGTTGGGAATTCGGTGTGCTGGAAAGGGATGCGTACATTTTTGATTTATATTTGTCCTTATTAGTTTTTACTGTTTATGCTTGTGTTTGACCGCAATCTCACCATGGTAAGTGATGATTTAGCCGAAGGTAAAGCACTCAAAGCCTAGATGGGAACTGGTTCTCTAGTGAAGCTCTCAGAACACACCAATAGGTGCTTGGCGACAGATTTTCAACTTAATGGTGGTAGCTAGCCAGTTGGATACTACAAAGTACTAGCACCGTGCTATGGTTTCCTCACGATGTTTTCCTTCACCAAAAGCTCAAACTCATTGTAGGTTTCCGAACCCACGACCTTCGCCGCGGTATCCGACGTCACTACCGCTGAGCTATCATCGCCTCTAAAAACTTCGTTCATTTCTTCAATATCTATAGAAGATGAAGATACATTTTGTTCATGTATTGATTGAAGCCACTTTTGTATTACATGCATGGTTTTAAATATTTTTATATATTTTGTGACAAAATCATTCAATTAGTTTCGCTATTTTAACAAACAAATACTCACGTAGCAACGCAATGAGCAGCAGTGATCACCCATCTATCAGATACAAGAGCGCCTCCACACGCGAGCTTCTTGCTGAGGAAGCCAGACTTGATCAGGGCGGCTTGCCAAGGATGAGAGCCAAAGCCAGTTGAATGACCACCCACGATTCGGTTTGAACGAGTGAAGTGTTCGCCACAACCTAGAATGTAGAAGCAAATTTATTGAAAGATTCTAAAGAAGAGAAGAGGTTTTGCTGTGGTTTTTGAAGCCAGAAAAATTGTGATTGTGCTTGAAAAACTCTAAGCTATTCTAATCGTAACTTTTGCCTAAGATAGACTGATTGTGGAAGATATAAATACCGAATTTTAAACAAAGTTTTGTTTCAACCTCCTGCGTAATATAATATAACAAAATTATTAAACACAACACGTAATATTAAAACATAAAACATACAGTGTGAAGCCAGTGCTATACAAAACAGAATGGTGCATGATGATTATGAAAACGCAGTGCTAGATTCAAAGCAAGAAAAAGATAGTCCTGTTTATGACGATGAAACTCAAATGGAAAATTATAAGATAACCAAAATAAAACTAATTGAAAACAAAAATATATTGAAACATTTGATTTTGACTATCCTCAATTGATATTTTTGGTACAATAGCAGCAAGTGTTTTGACAAGTATTGTATGATCTTCTTTACAAAATATTGAAAAACATAGCAGAATTTTATATTGTCAAATTTAAAACAAGAAAGTAGTATAATGAATCTGCTTTATCGTCTTTTTAATCTATGTTCTATATAGTCGCTTGAGTTTCATCATCAGACAAATTTCGAATACCGCATACCAAAGATTCCGGTACATTTATAAACGTAATCTCACCGGGAAAACTCGGCCCCTGTGGTGTATGACCATTTGTGTGTACTGGTACATAATCATCATCACCCCCTGCGTTATTCTGACCACCATAATGACCTGGTGTGTAAACGTCTGGTATATGTGTGGTTGTTTCATGATATGATGGTTTCACATGATAGTAATGATTGTAATCTGGCTCGTTCCAATCCGGTTTAGGCCGGTTGTGTCCGCTCTGTTCCGGGTGGTTATTATCCGGTTTTGGCCGGTTATAATGTGGTTTAGGCCGGTGGCCAGTTTGGTCGGTGTAGATGATGATTGGGTCTTCGAATTGGTTTGTGTTCGTTTGGTATTCGTAGCTTTCGTGTGGGAATGTGCCGATCAGTTCGATTAGGTCACCTGTTTTGAAATGTTTGCTTTAGTTTGTGTCTCTGTTTACTGCTTCGGGAAGAGCGAGATGGAAAACAGTTTCTTTGTATGGCATGTTAATTATTGTTAAGTAAATCAGATTCGTGTGATAATTACTGTCATGTGATGTTGGTAATTAAAAAAATTAGATTTATGATCAGGTAATTTATATTATACTCATATATTAATTCTTATAATGCTTCAAATACTACAGTATAATCTTATTTTAATTATAATCCCTGTTAGCTCGAATAATGTAGTTTTTCCGAATGAATTTCCATAGCCAGTAGGTGGGCTAAAGAAAGGGTATGTACCTATTTATTTTGTTATCTATGAACATAATATTTTTGTTTTTAAATTTATTTTAAAGTTTTGTATGGATAAAATCTGGCAGAGACAATTCGGAGTCATTAAATTCGTTGAGCCTCTATCATCAAAAATCCAATCGCCCACCCCATTCTTTAAATAAATAACAGTTATTTATATCTAATTAGGTACCTAAGTCAGTATTACATAAATGTTTATATAACACGCTTTTTAGACTTAGTTACATAAATAGTGAATGTATAATCAGCTGAAAGAATAGCTTCCGGTTACAATTAGCAAACGAAACGGAACTGCGAAACAATAAACGTAATCGTTATAGAACCGATAATAACCGGTGTTTGGTTATAAAACGGTTTTTAAATGGATTGAATCATTACGTTGTTAATAATTTATGATTGTAAGTATAGAATCTTTGTTATTTATAGACATCGAATTATCATTCGTGTCATATGAGCTTTCGGTGAAGGAAAACATCGTGAGGAAACCATAGCATGATTAGGCGATGATAACTCAGTGGTAAGTGACGTCGGATACCGCGGCGAAGGTCGTGGGTTCGAATCCTACTATGAGCTTGAGCTTTCGGTGAAGGAAAACGTCGTGAGCAGTGGTTTCCCTGGCTGGCTACCACCCTCAAAGTTGAAAATCTATCGCCATGCACCTATCGGTGTGTTCCGACAGCTGCACTTGAGAGCCAGTTCCCATCTAGGCTTTGTATGCTTACCACCTTCGGCCACATCATCACTTACCATGGTGAGATTGTAGTCAAACACAAGCTTATCCAGAATAAAAAAACAACTACAGGCCAAGGGGATGAATTTAATGCTTTACAGATTTTAGTGCGAGAATGCAATAACTGAAATTTAAACACAAACTAAAGTGCATATTATCTGCTTCAAAGATGATTGAAGACAACGATGATCGCCGTTCGCCCCGCTTCGCCCCGCTTCGCCCCGCTTCGCCCCGTTCACCCGTTCTATATGACCACCCGGATACAGAAGTAAATACATCGCTCAATTATCTAATTTTAGGTACAACGCAACATAAAGTGATATTATTATACCATTGTGTTAACGGTCCAATGGTTAAGTACATACTTTCACTTGCTTTTCACTTGGATCTCGATATCTAAGTGCTTTGAGCCGTGCTGTTTTAAGTACACTTGAATCAGCCGTTTTATATCAATTTATAGGCTAATGTTTTCCAGAAAATAAAAATGGTCGGCCTTAAAAATTTTAGAGAAATCGTTTTTTTTTCCAATTTAAGAAAATCAGTTGACTAACAGAGGACAAAATGGGGTACAAACTTTTTCTTCTAGTATCAATATATTTATTCTATTTCTGTTACGGAGTAAAGAAAAGTAAGATTAAATTATCATCAACGGTTACCTGATGGTAAGTGAGTACCGTCACCTAAGACATTAGCAATACCAGAGGTTTGGCTATGTACTCGTATTGTTGACCTTTTCATAATGCCTTGAATGCAACAGTGATACTACCAGAACAAACCGATAAGTGCTTGCGGACTGTTTTATTTACATGATGGTGGCAGCAAGTCAGTATTGTACTACAAAGTACCCTACCACCGTTCTATAGTTTCCCCACGATGTTTTCCTTCACTAATTCATTGTAGGTTGTGAAACCACGATCTTTACTAAACATAACTAAAATTATTTGAATTTCTGTCTACAAACGTTTAAAACTGTGTGAAAGCTTCAATAGAAAGCCCGATCATGAAATATGTAGATTTAAAATTTACCAACAGTTTAAAATTTCGAGACACCTGAAAATAATCTTTCCATTGTTATTACTTACAATGAAATTCTATACAGCTGTGAGAAAAATTTTAAATATAAATGGACTTTAAAATATATTAAACCTTAGGTATATTTTTTCTGGTAGGACAAAGCTCTCAAAAGCTGATACAGCAGTCCTTTTTATTTCATCCAAACCCTAGCAAAAGACAGTAATTATTTCTTTTACAAAAAATCCTTACTTAAGTAAGCGAAAATCCGACGGGAACGCGGGTGAAACCGCGGGGACAGCTAGTTTGACATTAATAACATTTTCGTGTGAAAGAGATACTGGAATGCGTGACACTATATAGAAGATAGAACTATATGCGCATTACGTTTGATTTGCATACGCATTCAGTAAAAAAAACGCATAAATACTAATTTAGTACGAGATCGTGAAAGTGTGAAGTTGTAATAGTATATTACGCCATGCACTTAAGAATACTGTATGTATGTATGTGCGTACAACCCCGGAAACAAGCCTCTTAGTAATTGTTCGCCGCGCAGAACAATCAGTGCGCAAAGCTGTTGGGGGTGGGTACAAGTTGGGAGGTAGAGCGTTTATTATAATTATACCACAACTAAACCAGTTTCATAAATAATCAGTTTTCACAGATAAACAGTTTTGTTTGATGGTTGGAGCTGAGAATCTATAGGTACCTACTATAATAGTATAAAAAGAGAGATAGAGCGGATTTTGTAGGATTGTTTATATGCACAGGATAATCTCCAGAAGTACTGCAACTATTTGAAATTATTTTTCAAATTTCAAAAGGTACATTGTTTCAGTTGGACATTCATTTTCTTTCTTCTTCTGGCCTTTTCACGCCTCAACCATAATTAATTAAGATTTAATCTAATAAATCTACCTCTACGACGCATAAATCCCACAATTTTTTTAAGGCGATGATAGCTCAGTGGTAGTGACGTCGAATACCGCGGCGAAGATCGTGGGTTCGAATCCTACAATGAGCTTGAGCTTTCGGTGAAGGAAAACATCGTGAGGAAACCATAGCACGGTGGTAGGGTACTTTGTAGTACCATCCTCAAGTTGAAAATCTGTCGCCAAGCACCTATCGGTGAGTTCCGACAGTTGCACTTGAGAGCCAGTTTCCATCTAGGCTTCGTGTGCTTACTATCATCACTTACCATAGTGAGATTGTAGTCAAACACAAGATATCTCGAAAAAAACTCCCGCTCCCGCTCTCGCCTCCGCTACCACTTATAACTTCGCCCCATAACTCGGAGAGAGTACGAAACGTTCAGTTTCATAACTCGACACAATGTCACCTCAACGCGAATCTCATAAATAACATAACCTTAGAATCGTACATTACATTACAAAACATGCCAGAAAATCTGCCAGATTACACTGTTAGTTACAAAATACATTTGTTGGTGACATCTCTGGTAATTTCATTGTTTAACCAGTGCAATAATGTTACAAATGTCAACGTGTTATTACTTGATACGTTCTGACGTCAAAAAGGATGTGACGTCATAAACAATATTAATCGAAATTCAAATGCAAAGTATCTTTATAAAACTCATTACAAGATTTTTTATCGTCATTTGTTTCATTTAGCTTGTGTAGAGAACAATTAACCTGTCAGGTCTTTCTTGGGACATTAGGGGTTTCAAAGTCCGCACCACACAAAATTGCGCGCGAATTTTGAAATTTTGAAAACTGCGCGCGAGTTGACGAGTTGTTTGACAGGTTAATGTCGCGAGTCAACAAATTAATTCAAATTCGTTCTTTCGTCTTCAAAATAACAAATAAGACAAATACACAGGTATTCTGCTATATAAAGTTTGTCTAGTCTTAGTCTATCAGTATTAATGCCGACCATTGTGACCCTATCAATCATCATCTGCCTGCCCTGTTCCCTATGGCCACACAGGACCGAACTATGACTACGTGTACTTTTCTTCCATTCGGCCCTTCTATCCGTCATTACCTACCTACCTACCTGTGACCTTTTCAATATACTTTTCTGTTACAAATGGCAAAAAATAGAACCCTAGAATAATTTCGTCAGGTCCGTCCGTATATGACATGACAACTGTTTTACTTTGAGATACATAATAGTGTAAAAATTGCGATAAAAATCTTTTGGTGGGGTTTCCATACACACCACTTTTTTAATATTCTGGATAAGCTTGTGTTCGACCACAATCTCATTATGGTAAATGATGATGTGGCTGAAGGTGGTAAGCGCACAAAGCTTAGATAGGAACTGGCTTTCAAGTGCAGCTGTCGGAACACACCGATAAGTAGCCAGCCAGTCGAGTACTACAAAGTACCCTACCAGCGTGCTATGGTTTCCTCACGATGTTTTCCTTCACCGAAAGCTCAAGCATTGTAGGATTCGAACCCACGACCGTCGCCGCTGTATCCGACGTCACTACCACTAAGCTATCATCGCTTTTTGTGCACTAGGTACTGTTTATCTCGGGATATTGAGCCATTGAGAATGCCCTTGTTTTTTTCTTTAAAGATGTAGCATATTATAAATCACCGCTCATGCTCAACACTTATCAATCAGAATAACTTTAACGTAACTTCTTATAGTAAATATCTCATTGTACAGTTTATGTGTTAGTATTTATTACATAATATGTTTATATGTATTTAGAATCCGTTCCTGGTAGGGTAGACCTATCATTGTTAACTGGCAATCAAGTCAATTGATATTGTTTTTTTATTGCAATTTTTGTTTAGATTTACAGATTGTCAATTTTACAGATAAAGCAGCTGTTAGTGTAACACAAAATTATTAACAAAAAATTATAAAGTTTGTGAGTTTGCGAGGTTGTAGGGGGTAATCTCTGGATCTACTGAACCGATTTTGAAAATTATTTTACCATTAGAAAGCCACGTTAGACCATGTAGTCACGGGAAAAGATAAGATCCCAGGGGAACGCGGATGAAACCGCGGGGGACTGCTAGTAGTTAATATAACTAAATCACTTACTGGCATTATGAACGACCGGTGCGATCTCGCTTGGTCGTTCAGTTATATCCCCGTCCACACAGCACGACCATATCATTCCGCCGTGGCACATGTCCAGTGGCTTACCACCACCAAGCACGCAGGATATGCTGAGTCCGCAGGGGTACCGCGCTCCACGGTAGCGGCACGTTTGTGGGATCACTGAAAGAAAAAATAGAGATATGTGAAATTTGTGAATTATGTTAGCCTATAGACCAGAGGTTACTAAATGGCTAACCCCGGTCTGTATACGAAACACCGACCTATTTAGTGCGGACCTTAAGGAGTAGCTCCAAAGACAGATAGTTCAAAGAAAAATATGTAATTTTCACACGTTTTACATTAGAGAAAGGACGCACACTTGTTCTTCGTGCGTTATCCTAGAATAGAGTTTTAACAAAGTAAATATTTGAGTAGGTATTGACGTATAGGAGTTCTAATCGTCCATAAAACGGATCGACATCGCGACAGTCGCATCATTTTGAAAAAGGGTCCCAAATGAAACTAATTGCCGATCCCTGCTATAGACACTTGCAGCATCAGGTCACAGATTAGATAATAGTTGCGTAAACGTAACAGATCACTCCTATACAAAAGCTTAAATACCTACGTTATATTAACCTAAAAAAGACTCTGTTGAATAGGATTATAAAGGCCTTCAGGTCTTAGCCAAATAATATATTATAATACTAGCTTTTTCGCTTTGCTGAGAAGTCAATCTTTAAGTCGATTGATTTAATCCTTCAGGAAACCAATAAATAATTATCATTTATACTGTATTGAAAACAAAGATAAAATATAAATGTTTCCTAAAAACATAATGTCATTCATATATTGTTTACATTGTGCCAATAAATAGACATCACATTATACTATTACATCGAATCACGCAACGATAGTGATCTATAGATCAATACGGGTGAACGGCCGCGATTTTCTCCGATGCGCGGAACGCGTGCGCAACTTTTACTCTCTTGCCTGTAGATCGATCTTAAACACATTATAAATTATTGTTAACGACTTATGCGTGTTCTTTTACGTAATTGATGTAATGTGCATCTTCATTTGTGAACTGATGTCCGCTTGGGAACTAGCAGTCACTCGTCTCATCACGTAAAAATTAAATGATCTTGTAAAATCCAAATCCCACAGAACAAATAAAAATGGTGAAAGGAGCGTATATAAACAATAGTCTCCAATTAAGTGATTTTTATCCCGGGATAAGATAAGATCCCTCAGGAGCGCGGGTGAAAACGCGGGGAACAGCTAGTTTGAAACATATGCGTCGCTCTCTAAGCGTTCTATAATAAACAGTGACATCTCAAAACCTGAATTTTACAAACCATCTCATGTAATAACTTAGTGCCTGGATGACCGAGTTTTGCTCGTTTTTTTTTTTGGTTAAATTTTAATAGTTTTTCTCACAAGAGAAGGAACTTGAAAAAAAAAAGGAAAAATAAAACATTTGCGTGGACTGGATCCGGGGGTCTTCTGGTTTGGAGTCCGCTCTATTTAGACTCACTAGATTATGCTCTATAAAGCCAAAAATTTAAATTTAGTGAGTCATAGCAATAAAAAGACATTCAAAACATGATAGCAAAAGGAAAGTTGATGTAATCAGACTGTTTATGATATTTTCTGATGTCAGATAGTGGTTTTCTCTTTAAGGCCAAGGGTTAATGCGTGACGCCTCCACTTTTCCTTAGAATTACATCGCTATTATTTTATCTAGGTAATCTTTCTTGTGTATTTATGGATAAAATCTTAACTATAAAGGTTGTTCAGCTTTCTAGTACGTGTTTAGCAGATTTTTTCAGTCAAGTCAATATGCACGTGACTTCAAAATGGACGTTTTTTTTTTATTAAATTTATACAAAAACATACCTACATAATTATTTTCAAAATTTTTCATGATTGAATAGCTAAATTTAATCATCAAAAAGTGTTTGTTTTTAAATTCCCTCGCAAATTTCCAATACGCCCCATGAGCAAATCGTGAGTAATCGTGACGTCAATTTGACACTCGACCACAGAGATTGTAACTTAACAGAAAACTGAGCATTTCCGTGGTAATAAACTGATTTTAGTAACTTTATGAACCAAACACTTCATTTTTGACATCGAATTTGTCTAATCTAACATCACAAAATAAGCGCGCCATAATGGCCGCGTTTGAATCACCCGGAAATGATAGTGATTTTAATAAATATTTTTTAGCTTAGTGATTAAGATTTTGGATGTGTTATATATTTATATATAGCATATATTATATTACATATACATATATGTAACAACCCGTAGAAACGTTTAAAACAATACGTGCATATTCCCCATTGCGTTTGACAGTTCCCTTCGAGTTTAGCATGGGTTACCTCGGTTGTATTGCGCCTATTGACACACGTAAAGATGTCAATTTGATTTCAACAAAGGATTCGATGTCATCGTCCCAATATGGTTTTTAGGGAAAGAAAAATAGAAGCCTGAAAAATCGAAAAAGCGCTCTTTTCTATAAAAATTTAATTGCTTTGCAGATTTTTTTACCAGTCTTTTCAGTTTAAGTGTATTCTGAACTTATGGTAGAGTCAATTCTAACGTTCATAAGTACTTTACCAGAGCCTTAACAGAATAAATGAGATTGAGTTTTTATGGATTTTTTTTGGACAGATGGGTTTTTATTTGTTTTTGCTTGTGTTTGACCACAATCTCACCATGGTAAGTGTTGATGTGGCCGAAGGTAGTAAGCACAAAACGCCTAGATGGTTACTAGCTCTCAAGTGCAGCTGTCGGAACACACCGACAGATTTTCAACTTGAGGGTGAGGGTGATAGCCAGCCAGTCGAGTAGGTACCCTACCACCGTGCTATGGTTTCCTCACGATGTTTTCCTTCACCGAAAGCTCATGCCCATTGTAGGATTCGAACCTATGACCTTCGCCGCGGTATCCGACATCACTACCACTGAGCTATCATCGCATTAAAATCTACATCTTTTAATAACTCTGGTAATAATAAAACAGACCTACCTAAGTTCTGAAAATAAATAATTATTTTACCATTTACATCAACCTGCGGCATTTCCTTGTTCCGTCTAATAATGAAGTCTCAATCCTTTGATGAGTTACGACGACCAGAAAGATAAATAATTTTCTAATTTATTATTATTCGTCAGATTACTTAAGGTCAGTAAACTCAGAAATGTTTCAAAACGTTCATTTAACATTTTACATTTACGATGGCTGTTAAGTGACTGACCTATTGCAAAACCCAAGCAAAAATAATGTTAATGTCTGTAAATTTCATAATTTTTTATGAATATTGATTTACCTACTAGTATTGTTTTTTCATGTGTGATCAAATATTTAGAATGCAGAGAAGCAAAACCGTATAGGTTTTTTTAAAATAAATTGGCTTAGTATCTAGAACTTTAAGCCATTTCTTTATTTTTAATATTCTTCTTTAATGTTATAGTCACGTTACTGGTACTTCCACACAAAGAAATTTAAATATATACCTACTACAGTTGATGAACAGTAGAAAAATTTGATACGCTTTAAAAAAATATGTACTCACTTTTTCCCAATAAATCCATAATAGAATCATCTTCTTGCGAAGAACTGTAGGAGTTATGTTGGTGCGACCCTTTTCTCCTTCCTAGGGCATCTAATAATAGAATGTCCTTTTCCTGTTCGTTAGCTGGTCTTCGTCTATCCGATATATCATCTTTTGATTCCAAATCATCTTGCAATGTAAACACGTCATTAGTGTCCGAACACACAACATAATTTAAAACTATTGAAACTAAAGTTAATTGAAAAAGCATCACGCATTCCCGCGTTCTTCTTCGAATTTTGAAATTTTTCTTTTTAATTTCACACTGCTCTCCATCGAGTCCGTTTTCCTTTACGCACATTTCACTTTTGCTGGTACGTGTTGCACATTTTTTACTCACTGCTGTTTTTTTAATTTCGTAGAGACGTCTTTGCGCGGGAAGTTGTAAATCGGAAGTAAATGGCGATCGTGGCGTGTTACGTTCCTTTTCACTTTTTGTTAGGGTACGGCTTGCACAAGCATTTTCGTCATTAGTTTCGGTGATTCATTCAATTCATCGTTCATTAGTTTATTAACTGTAATCCCCTATTTGTTGATGCGCTAATTAGGAAATGGTAAACAATTAACAATACTTACTATGCTTTTAATTAAAGGCCACTATCTAGATATCTTGGAATTTTCTTAGTAGTTAATTTGGAACTAAATAAAGCTTTTACCTACAGAAACATAGTTCCAATGTAAGTTTTACTATCATCTTTTTCGAAAAATTTTGGTAGTGTGCGTGATAGGTAGGAGTAGGAACGCTTTTAAATTACTAATCGTGTTTTTGCTTGTACGCATGTGTCGCTTTTTATTTGCCTAGGTGGATCTAAAATTTGACAGCTCTGCTGATGATAGAATGTGTATACGATAAATAGTTTTGATCATTGTATAATTATGTAATACGTTGAATATTAGTATTTTAAGTTAACTAACTCAATAAAAATATTGTTTAAACCCTCTTCACACGACCATCTGATTCCAAACTAAGCAGAGCTTGTCCTATGGAAACCAGATAAGTGACTTAACTGCATACACTACTTTTTAAATACATACTTACTCGAATTATTTAATTGGAAAATCAACGGCGTTTCACATATCTAATAATTAAAACTATTAACATAATACAATTAAAACTAATCTAATCTAAAAACTACCTAAAATAAACTATAAAAGTGCGTCGAAGAATTCCTCCGCATCGCCGTCGACTGGTAACGTTCCCAAAAGACTGGCAGCATTGCCACGTTGAATGGCAATGCTTAATCTTTGGCCAAAGTAAAAGCCAGCCTTTTGGTCACGGGAAGCGTCAACCAATCTTTTGGAAATATCCTTAAATAGGAAATGAGCACTCAGGCCCCACGACCCGAGGGTTTCAACCCCAAACGGCTCGAAAATATAATTACCTATAAGGCTATTATATTTTCGCCGCTTGAGGTTCTCAGCAGATGCAGCGGCACCGCCGGCATAACACGCTGTGCTAGGAAGATACAAACATACATGCGCAAATCTTCCCATTTTACATAAACATAAGTATTATATTTAATTACCCTATAACATATGTAGGTAATTGTATTCATATTAATTTTGTAGGACATGAACTACTTGTATAATTATGTCCTATTTTGTCATGGAGAGTACAATTATTATAGAGTAATTATGCGGTATCGATTAACTAGGTATCTATAACTTTGACCGGTTTGTTCACCTACTCGTTTATGTAAGTAGGTTCTAATAAACTGTTGGAAAGCTGAGCTTAGGCTATATTTAGATATAACCTAGTATGTTTTTTTTATAATTAGAATGCAAATGAAAGGTTTCTTTTTCTTTGAGAGATCCTTACGTCATTAGTTGCTGCATATAATATTATTTTTACATATCATCATCATGTCAGCCGGCAGACGTCCACTGCTGGACAAAGGCCTCCCCCAAGGATCTCCACAATATTTACATATGCGTAACCTTGTTCGATAATAAAACCCTTTTATTTTCTTGATATGATAAAGTATCAAGATTAAATGGTCGTACACAAACACTCGTAAGGCGCCGACTTTCGCTACAGCTTTCCAAAACATGACCGTAAACGAACGGAAAACGTCCCAACTACCTTTAATAACATAATATAACTTTCAATCCTGTGTAAATTAGAACAGTGTTCAAAATTGTCTGCCCAGATAAGTTGCGTTGGTGACAAATCTTACAATCCGTAACTTTTATTGCAAAATTGAACTTTAAAAGATCAAGAGTAGGTGTAAATTAGTTTGAATGTCTGTTATAGGATATACGTAATTTACTCAAATGGACAAGTCTGCTTTCTTTACTAATGACATCGGACAAGGTTTACGAATTTATGGTATTTTTGTTGCATTTAATTCAATGCTAATTCGTATTTGATTCGCTTCGAGACAAAATTACATCGCAATCAAGGAAATGACAATTTGATTTTGTTGTTAAGAAGTTTATTTAATTGCTTTATTTCGTTGCGATTTATTACTAACCGTTTCACAATGCTTTTAAATTTTGACTTATCCGTTTTAGACTAAGTATGCGTTAATTAATTAGAAATAATTGCCTCAACTCTAAATAACTCACTTATAATAAAATAATGAGGTTCTTTGCAAAAAAAATGTAACAAACCTGCGTAACAAATGTTTAGTTTCTCTTTTACAAAAAAATTGAACATTCTAAAAAACTATTTTAACATCCAAAAATATTCCCACCAGAAGTTAATTGAAAAACGCAAGAAATCGATAAAACAACTATATAACAACGATCAAAACAAAAATGAAAACGAGAGTGGAATAAAACGTTACCGAAACAGTTTGACAGCTCATCTTTCCCGCCTTTTCACTTTCGTTTTGCATCGCGCGAAACGTGCGTGAAATTAAGTCCGCGCAATTTTCGCATCGCGTTCTCTGTTACAGAACATTACCAGGTAGGTTAACCTAAGTATAAAAAAATTCTAAATAGCGTTTTAAAAACCAATAAATCCAGTCTTTAATATATTTTTCTGCTAAATAGGTTAACCAATCATAAAAAAGTTTTTTTATTTATTTATAATCAGAAGGTTTATTCTATAATCATAAAAGATTATTTTAAAGAGAAAAAAAACGTTAATTATAAATATTTTGCTGTCAGATTTCCCAGTCAATTTTGTTAATGATTGAAAATCACGTTTTAATAATCTAGGTCGAACTATTTAAAAACAAATTTGAATCATTCGGGGAACTAGGTTCATACTGTCACGGCGTCTGTCTACGTTTTGTGTGAAACAGAACGGAACGCAGTTATATTATGTATGCGCAACCGCAGACGTCTTCTGTATGGGGTTGTTTCGTAAGACCTAACTGTATTTGCATTGTGAAAACACATATTGTGACTTTTTTGAGCCGGACGTGACATGTCTCGTTGTTTTACATTACATCATTGAAATTAGTTAGGAAACGATGACTTATATTGTTCTACCTATACTACAAGTGAAGAGGCAGGCGGGTCACCTGATGGTAAGTGACTAAAGTCGCCTATAGACGCTAGCAATACCAGGGGGATTGCCAATGTGTTGTACACCTTATTATTATGACTTAAAGGCAACTGGATCTCAAGTACAACTGCCGGAACACACCAATTATCTATATCAACTGCGTATTCTTAGAAACAAGTCAATATCTTTGGTAGAGCCTGAAAAGCGATTAAGTTAGAGCAATGACTTTAATTTGTGTGGACAGGAAGAATAGTTTTGCAATATCTATCTTTACGTATTAAAATGCAATATTTATCTATCTGTTAGTCTATATCTACTAAGTAATAATACATATTATAAAGAGGAAAGATTTTATTGTTGTTTGCATTGAATAGGCTTTGAAAAATTATTTCACCATTAGAGAGCTACATTATCCTTGATGAACATAGGCTATATTTTGTCCCGGAAAAGATAAGATGTATATGATTCTCATAGAATTGAGCTGGGACTAAATGGAGTTACGCAGTTGCCTTTTGTAACAAGTCAGAGACTAAATATATCTATGCTGGTGGAACCAGGGACAAAGGCTGTGAATGTAATATTATATTAATCATACCTGCCTTGGATAACTCTAATACTTTTATGTCCAATAGTTAACTTTATTTTAATATGGATAACAGACAGTACCTAATGTTTGAGTTCCTTACGCATAAATAACTGACATAATATTTTATGGTGTACTTATGGAATTTTATGGTTCGAAACAATTAGACGTTTTTATAGTTAGATTTTTTTCCACGGGCGCCCAAAAATCCCAGTAAAAGTTTATGTTTGAAAAAGCATAACCGATTAATAAATTAAGGTACTTAAGGAAGTAGGTGTGGGATGTGTTATACACGAGTAATTACCTACTTACTTAGTTCAAAACATATCGAAGATACATTAAAAATTCGCTAAATCTGATAGTAATCGCATTATAACGTAAAATGTTCTGCATAATGAAAATTGACACAATATTTTTACCACCAAATTACTACCAAAGAAGATTACAAAATCCATAAAAAAAAAACCTACCACGCACACAAATTAATCACTAAGGTATTAAAAATCGTTGTCTTGAAAAAATTGAAAACATACTCATAGGTTGATGTCACAAAAATTTAAAATTCGATCTATTATTTACTAGTCCAGTCATCGATATTATTTATCGACATTTTGTTTTCTTTTAACTTCGTCTATGATGTGTGATTTTTCTTTTTAAACTTTTTAATAGGATATTTAACGCGTGCTACAGTTTTTAGCAACGTCGCGGTACTGTTTCTCACGTGACAAGAGGACAGTCGCACCTAGTAGTGTGGGGTGGTAAACATTCTACTTTCATTTTAAATCTCCCGCCAATTTATATGTAAATTTATCTTTACAGTGCCTAGAAGTGTTAATTTATGGGCCAATGCCATGTTTTATTTCCATATTAAGTCATATATTTCATAATGTGTTTAATTTCAAAGACAATTTACATAGGAATGTCTAGATGAGTGTTTTTTTTATCCAATTTAGTTAATATCTTTGTTTTTTTTAGTAAAATATTTCGAAAACCTTGTTTAACTTAGGTAATATTATCAATAAAAAAAAATGAAAAACTATGGTCGAATTTCTACAAGATGGTATCTGTAATCTAAGTACTTACCTACGTTCAAAAATATGGATAAAGCTAAATATTTTTCTAAGCGCTCTCTTACAAGGCTGTGTTAATAATTTTAGTAACCTACAAACAAAATTAACATGTAGGCGGTAATGCGCTCATGCTTCACATACATATATTTACCGCTATACGATATGTAAGCAAGTAGAACACTTATTAGGTACATATTTGACTTTTTTTTTTACCAAAGAACATAGAGTTGTTTATTCGTTTCTGAAAATAGAGTCAGAATTTTCATTCTAAACATAAAAAATGATTTTGTGAACTATAAAACATTAATGGAATAAAATATTACTATAGCTTTAACAAAAACACACTGTCTTTTTCATTTGTTCTTATTTCAAATGTTGAATAAACGCCTATTAAAAAGATTGACTATTTTTTTATTACAAAAAAGGTTGACCACTCCATCACTGGCGCCAGAGAGAGGTGTCGGCGAGAGCGCGTGGTGGAAAGCTGCCTCCGGTTTTACTTTTTAATTTTTATATAAAGAACATGACACTCATGCTCTAGTTATGTGTGCAACAATTATTTAGATTTATAGATTAGGACGCGATCTGCATGCTAGTTATTTTTATTTGAATTTAAAAGTGATGGGTAAGATTAAAATAATAAGCACACTCTTTTTAGATAAATAAAGAACACTAAAAATCTAAGATCGTAGCATGGCTACAGAAAAGCTGCAATTGTGGGGGATGCAATTTGAGGTACGTTACGATCCGATTCACCGTACCGTATTTTTTGTATATTTAGATAGAAATACAGGGGTACCTACGAATGACACTATTTCTTAATCCAAGAGGGCAAACTAAACTTTTTCGTAATCAGCACCAAATACCCAGAAAATGACACTCATATTGATTTTATTCAAAAAGTTGCGTCCGCCATCTTGGATCCAGGAATAGATGTCATTCGTAATCAGCATCCCCAACTTACCGCATGATTGATTTTTAATCAATATTTTGATTATATTTTTTTTTAATCGTTAATCAGATTAACTTCTGACCAAGACCGGGAAGAATATTAAACGCCACCCATTTAATATTGGGAGACGTAATAAATCTGTAGTCAGGTACATATCGAATCTCCTCCCCTGAACGTCTCACGTAAGTAACGGACGCCTCTTTAGCAAAAATGGGGAGTCTTTAGCAACAACACATCCCTCAAAATAGTGATGTCACTTATCTACAAAGTTCTACGGAACCCTAAAAAGAACGCACGTGATGATAGCCCGCACCACGTTGTAGAAGAAAGATAATTCGTGGAGATTACATAAATGTAAAACAATTATCGCGTTACGTCATCAGCCGAAGGTTGCGTGGAGAAAGCTGGTGGTCGCGCTTACTTTGTGCGCAGTGGGTTAGGGTATGTTCACTAGCACTTGATTCCAGCTCTTAAGATCGTGTCGGTTGGTAATGTTTTAGGTTCTGTACAAGGTTTTATTATTGTGAGATGTTGATTTGACATTGGAATTACGAAATTTAAATATTTTATGCAGAGTGGTTTTCTTTGTTTTAAATTTATTTATCGATTTAATAATTGATACAATTTAAATATATAGCTATTTTTCGAGTTCGGGTGCTAGTTAACAATAGGTACCTAATACTTATTATAATTAAAAACCTACCAACTAAAGTTATATAAAAAAGTAAGTAAAAATAAGAAAAAAATGTAATGGATGTATGTTAGGCAGAGTACTATAGATCGTATACGTCATTGTATAATCATCCTGTATATGGAATAGAAATAAATAAATAATTTCTATTATACAAAATAATGTCAGTGTTTGATTACGATTTCACTTTTTCACCTAAAATTATAACTTTTTATTTGGTGATGGATGATTGATACAGATATTACAATTCCCATAAACCAAACAAAACCGCGGCAAACCGCTAGTGTATCATTATAAAGCCGCCTTACACAAATGAGTAACGCGTTACCGAAGTCGAAGCCGGATATGGCTTTCACTGAACACTGCCTAAAGTATGGCGTAATCATAAAAATAACTAGTTTACTTGTGTAATCATGTCTCATCTTCGATCGCTAGATGATTACACACGATGTTATGGTGTGTTATGACATCTATGGGTGGACCTAGACCTGATATTATTATCTAAATTTAATTTAGCAAAAAGCACAGCTTTGCAAGGCCTCGCACCAAGATTATTATGAATATTTTTAGAAGGAAATCTTCTATTGAATGCTACTACTTCTCTAATGTTTTTACTCTCAAAAAAAACATTACACATGTCTAATTAGGTCAGTACGAGTACTATCCAACAGATGGCGTTAGTTAGTAGTACCTATATTTTTTTTATTTGTTAAAAATCAATTATAAAGAGGTAAAGTTTGTGAGGTTGTATTCAAATTCAAATTCAAAAATCTCTTTTTAAGTAAACTCATTACAAGTATTTTTAATCGTCACATGTTAGATATATTACAAAATATTTGTTACTCTAATGCAAATGTAGGGGTAATCTCGGGATCTACTGAATCAATTTTGTAAATTCTTTTGCCAATAGAAAGCCATGTTATTTGTGAGTGTCATGGGCTATTTTTTATCCCGGGAAATGATAAGATCCTACGGGCACCCGGATGAAACCGCGGGGAACAGCTATGATATAACAATAACATTCAAATCTTAGAGGTGTGTGTGTGTGTGATAGTGTTTTTCGTAAACCACAAAATGTTATACATATGTTGCATAGTAGAGGTTATAGTAATATTACAGAGAAAACATTTGATTTTTATTTTGTTTGTAATGGAGAAGCACAAAAATAACTTATTGTTCAGCTAACCTACTTTTGTTGTCCCACGAACTGAAACTGGGTACCGTATCTACCGTAAAGGGGTCTTTTGGTTTTAATATAACAATCTACACTTGCCTCCGTCTCCCAAACCTCGTAGACTGTTTACCTTGGCGACAGATTTTCAGCTTTACGCGGTGACCTGGGGAAACGGACCTTACAGCATGAGGTTTTGAAAGGAATGGTCTATGCAAGGTAGGCAACACGCTCGTGATGCCTCTGATGTTGCAAGCGTCCATTAGCTACGGGTGGGCCGTAATTATTTGTCACCTCACCTAGTATAAAAAGCCTATGTAGCGGCTATAGTAACAGCGCTACATGTGATTCGAGTCAGCGGAAAGATTCCTACATCGCGCTAACAAAGTTTTCTCGACATTTTGCACCTACGAGTTCTCATCATGAAACGTTGGACTGCACAGAAGGCATTGATACCTAGCCCGTTGAAAGATCCTCCCTTATCGCGGTACCTATTACATATCTAACAACCTACCAAAACCACTTTAAAGTTGAATAATGATATACTTAGGTTCTAAGAAATACTTACATCCCAATTCATCGAAAAACTTCGATTTAACGACGTTCGAACTCTTATCATTCATATCACTGGTAGTTTCTATTTGAGTCAATTTATCACTATGGATCACCATATCACTGTTCACCATATTTTGTAGTTCAATTGGCACACTTGGCACTTTTGCCGATTTATATTTTAAATTTTTCAACTGTCCATGTTCATCTAATACTGTTATGTCCTCATAATTATTTACAACGTCACTTTCCTTACCAATATTCTTTAACATGTCCGAATGAAATTTACTCTCACTCAAAAGTTTTGATAGCACACCATTGTCGCTGCCGTGGATTAAATTCTTCGTTCCATACAAATCCCGATTCACAGTATCAGTGTCTTCTAAGCTATCGTCACAATTAATTAAACCGGTTACCTTCAGGAAATGCATAAGAATAATCACTTTAGTCGATGAAATTAATTTACTATACATATTTATGTTTTATGCTATCATTCACGTTAAATTCGTCACTGGAACGTGAAATAAAACGCGCGGTGTTCTATTTTTTAATTTGAAAAAGACAAAGATAAAAAAAAGTGTTCTAATTATGATTTTACAATTACAGCTAAGAGCACTGACTTTATTTACGCTAAGAGCACTGAGTTTGTTTACTTTTTTTGTTTTAAAAAGTTCTAATGCCGACGGAATCGATGTCTGGCAATGGTTAAATCGATGAATAAATCGAAAGTGTCGGTTTGCGGCCGCGAGGAGCCGAGACAAGCGCTCAAGTGACGAAAATTTAACAGTTTTTAGAGACAAGTTTGGAGAAATGTATTTACATAACAACTTAACTGGTAATAGGCAAGTACGTCCGGCTTGCTTCATGCTATACCGTCTCATTGTCAAGGCCTTGACTAAGCTGCGAGTTACATGCGATTATGATGCTACTTTCCCGCGTTCCAGTGGGAATTTAATTTTTAGGGTTCCGTACCCAAAGGGTAAAAACAGGACCCTGTTACTAAGACTTCGCTGTCTGTCCGTCCGTCTGTCTGTCACCAGGCTGTATCTCAAGACAAGCTAGACAGTTGAAATTTTCACTGATTATGTATTTCTGTTGCCGCTATAACAACAAATTCTAAAAACAGAATAAAATAAATATTTAAGGGGGGCTCTCATATAACAAACGTGATTTTTTTGCCATTTTTACGGAACCCTTCGTGCGCGAGTCCGACTCGCACTTGGCCGGTTTTTTTTAATGTCATTAGGTTGACAAACAGGCAGACGGTCAACATGATGGTAAGTGGTCACCGCCACCTATGGACATTTGCAATACCTACCAAGGTGATTGCCGACCTTGAAGAGCCCCATATCATAGCGTGGGGGGAATACCGTAATGGGGAGCAAATTTTTTCGCATTGCTAACAAAACTTCTTTATCTATTTACCAAAGTTTTATTTGGACCAGCAAAGTAAGCACCTACCACTGTTATCATATTATTTCCTTACCAATTATAGGATTGGAGCCCATGACCTTCGTCACTGTATTTAACGTCATTACCACTGAGCTATCACCCCCTTCCTTCTTAAGCGTATTGAAAGCTTTCCGCTTACATTGTAACTACAGTCGACTTAATTGAAGTCTGTCAGATAACCTACCTACTGCATTTAACGTCATTACCACTGAGCTATCACCCCCTTCCTTCTTAAGCGTATTGAAAGCTTTCCGCTTACATTGTAACTACAGTCGACTTAATTGAAGTCTGTCAGATAACCTACCTACTGCATTTAACGTCATTACCACTGAGCTATCACCCCCTTCCTTCTTAAGCGTATTGAAAGCTTTCCGCTTACATTGTAACTACAGTCGACTTAATTGAAGTCTGTTCAGATAACATACCTACTGCATTTAACGTCATTACCACTGAGCTATCACCCCCTTCCTTCTTAAGCGTATTGAAAGCTTTCCGCTTACATTGTAACTACAGTCGACTTAATTGAAGTCTGTTCAGATAACATACCTACTGCATTTCGTCTTTTATTACAGAACGTATTATGCTTTTAAAAGTGAAACTTGTAAGTAATGCAATTAATAAAAAGATAATTACCATTTTATTACTGTGGTAATAAAAAATATATAAAAAGAAAAGCGTAAGTTATTTAATAGCCTATTATATGTTTAATAGGTTATCTGAAAAAATGCCTTTCATTATTTCACTTTTTTATACCACAAGTGATAACCAGGCAGGCACCACACACCTGATGGTAAGTGAATACTGACGTCGCCAATAGACACACGCACGGTGATAGGTTACTTTGTAGTACTCGACTAGCCAAGTTGAAAACAATGAAAATTACAATGCCTAAAAGGATCTAGCTCTCAACGAGTCAGGTGGGTCACCTGATAGTAAGTGACTACTGTCACCTATAAACATTAGCAATAACAGGGGGATTGTCAATGTGTTGTAGATACACTTCTCTCAAATGCAACTGCCGGAACACACCAACAGATGCGTGTTGACAGATTTTCAACTTGTCTGTGGTAGCCAGCCAGTCGAGTACTACAAAGTACCCTACCACCGTGCTATAGTTTACTCACGACCCTCGCCGCGGTATTCGAATTGACAAGACGATTAACTAAATTACCTTTAATTTAGTAACCAGTTTTTTTCTTCTTTTTGAAGCAATAGTCTCATCCACATTCTGCCAATGCTGTGCATACTCTACCAATAGTGGTACACCTGCAAGGAAAGATGTTGAGGATCTTACTACTACGTAACTGATATGTGTTTTATTTATACCACCAACATCGCCTGATGGTAAGCCTGTAGCTTTAAGGCCACGTTGATGATCCTTAAACATACCTGAAGAACCTCATCCTGTAACTCCTTAGGGAAAACCTGGGCGTCCGAATGAATCAATCAGTTATTACTTACGTATTTTTTATTAATACATTAAATCTAAGTATATAATACGATATAATATTTAACAGAAGCTGTATTTAAATATTAAAGTTTACTTTTGCCAGTTTTCACCATTTTCTTTAGTTCTTTCCTTAGTATTTTTCCACTGGGACTCTTCGGGATTTGATCGACGAATCTAACACCACCTCGTAAGTGCTTTGGATTCGATAACTGAAAAGAATGGAATAAAAATAAATAATTTAATTGTGTTGACGTAAGAATATTACGTAGGTACAGTATATGATATTATTTTTTAGTTTTGAATCTTAAAAGACAATGAATATAATTATTTTATTTACAACAAATGTACAAAATATACAAGCAAATGTACAACTATAATATATAAAAAACTTCTTCTTCTTCTTATTTTTGGATTGCCATGTTATAAGTTGCCATCTAGTTGAGATAAACATGGCAAATAGATAATATTTTTTTCAACGTCCAACAGCAAATTGAAAATCCGCCACCATTTTGTTCCGATTTTTATACTTGAGAGTCTTTTATTCCGGCATTGTACAAGATTGGCCTCACATTGGGAAACTTATGCTATTGCTAATGGAGCACTTCATAAATAGTAGCTAAGCTATAGCTAAGCTAAAATATGAGCTATTTTTATGCCGAGAACGCAGGCGAACGTGTGGAATACCCTAGATTCACAAATCTCATAAACACCAACCTTCCCAGCAACAAACGCTTTCAACTCTTCCTCGGTCACCGTTCCACCAGTTTGCCCCACCACGAAGGCAAGGGGCACCTCTCCTGCCTCTTTATTCGGCACTCCCACCACCGCCGCATCACGGACTCCTGGATGCTGGAGTAGAACTGCTTCCAGTTCTGCTGGTGGAACCTTACACAATATACATAAATATAATAAAGTTAAACACAATATACTTAACAATAATAGCTTGGGAGATTTATGGAATAGTGAGGTGTTAGACTCCTCCACTGAAAGGGAAGATCTTCCAACAGGATAGGTCATCGTGCCTGGGGACCGCGGTCCAACTGTACTGTACATGTTGGAATCTTGTATATATGCAGATCACATGGAAAAAATCGTTAAATTAGATTATTGGAGCGCCATCTATCTAGGAGTCGTCGAACTATATCTATTTGTGGATAGATGTCGATACTTTACATATTTTACTATTGACGAAAATTTATAACTGTTTAAATTGATAATAGGGAATATACAAGCCGTCCGAACCTGCACTTTAAACGCCATGCCATTTTGTCGTGCTTGGACTATGGACTAAGCATATCACACACGTCAAAGTACATACAAGATTGACATTTCTTTCTTGTCATAGACTTTGACATCTTTTTCGCTCTGAGCAATGGTGTCGCGTCAAATATTTTCGACTCCTCCACTATAGAAGCAATTTTAAAGACGTAGGTATTCACGTCCAAAAAATATTTGACGTTTATTTTATTCACATGCATGATGTAAAAATCTATTAATTTCAAAGTATCAAAGTACCTATAACAATATAAATAAAATTACCTGATATGCCTTATACTTGATCAGCTCCTTCAATCTATCAACGATGAAGAAATGCCTGTCGTCATCATAGTACCCAATATCCCCAGATTTATAGAAGCCTTCGTCATCAAAGTCCTCGTTTTTACTCTTGCCGACGTATCCCTTCATGACAAGTTCACCTTTGATGCATATTTCACCTCGTTGGTTGGGTCCCAGCGGTTTTCGGGTCTCTGGGTCGACCACCTGAAATATTATTGGGTACTTAATCATTCTGATAATGGTTGAAGAGTTTTAAGGGCTAAAAGTGAGCTATATATTTTTTTCGATCACTGAAGAAATATTAAAGAAATCGGGCAGTCGTTTTTGAGTAATGCTCGAACAAATGAACAGGCTAACAAAATTAAAGAGTCTATGACACCTAAACACTAGGTAAACTGTATCTTTTTTGTAAACATCTTTATTGTAGTCTACTATATTTTTCTTCGCTGGCAATCGTATTTCTGCTGGAGTCAAGTGAGTATTATTATAGTGGTACTCGCATCCAGTGGCTTCTCGTGACCCTAACAAGATCGTCGATCCACCGTGGGAGGCCTTTGTCCAGCAGTGGACTTCTTCCGGCTGATATGAGTGTGATGATGATGTTATAGTGACGTTCATGTCAGGTCAAGTTTTAGTGAGATTGTTTGTTTACTAAAACTTTTCACATACTTATTGAGACAACTTGAAAGCCACTGGTTCACTTAGATTAAACTTTATTGAACAAAACGCCACCGATATTATCCAAATAAACTCATTATTTTAATGAAAATAAAATTACCTTCAATATCATCCCGGCAACGACCATGCCAACACTTCCAGGTTTCAATATGTCCACTTCATCGAAAGTTAACCTGGTAACACCGAGAGTTACTTCAGTGGCACCGTAACCTTGAAATACTCCTCGGATGTTCGGAAATCTGAAATATAACGTTTAAAAAGCAGTTATAGCTTATTAACGCCACGCGATTACATTATCAGTTAAAGCTAAAAGCATAACTCAAAGCATTTGTAAATTTCATAAAATGATAACCTAGCTAAATAGGGTTTTCGCCAGTAAACTCGCTCATTGTGACACATCAAAATCATTAGCCGTTATCAAGGATGCGATTACATATATGGCTCCTATATTTTTTTTAAGAAGACCTATTATCTGTACCATCGTCATCATTAGCCTGCCCTGTTCCCAATTATTTGGGGTAGGCCAATTTTTACTTTTCTTCCATTCGGTCCTTCTATCCATCATATCCGAATTCACTCATATCATCTCTCACACAATCCATCCATCTCTATTTAGGTCTTCCTCTACCCGTGTATCCATCCACTTTCATATTCATTTCTTTTTTGGCTACATGACTATCATCCCTCTTCATAACATGCCCATACCACGACAAACGATTACCTCTCAACTTTTCAGTGACTGGTGTCACTTTCAAATTTCCACTTACGTACTCATTCCTAATCTTGTCATTTCACACATCCACCTTAACATTATCATCTCTACTGCATGTAATCGTCTTTCATCCGTCCCATTAACTGCTCAACATTTTGAACCATACATTAAGACTATATGTAGTGAAAGAGCTAAGATGTAGTGAGATTTGTATTTACTTTTTTTGTACATCTTGAATAGTATCGCGGTGCAATGGCGCTGCGCCTGAGTGTATACACCGTACTGAGCTGAGATCATACTGCGACTGATATTTGCACACTGCTACCAGTACAGGAGGTACCACTGTTAGCTGTGATATCTGTAAAAACATATTGAAAAATGGGTGTGGATGGCCAACTCGTAAACTATAAGGAATAGCGAAAAATATTCAAAGGAATCTCGAGCCCAATTTTAATGAAAACTAAAACTGCATGATTGTATTTTTTAAAATGGATGGAAAAGCCAGGAATCGAACTCGTTGATTTAGAAATTTTGATTTCTGAGTAAAAATGTTGCAGAAAATCGCAAAATATCTTGGAAACATATTTCTATGATTATATAATTACCTATAAATGTAAAAGGCAATATATCAATAAAATAAAATATTTACAAATTTCTGGGTATCTACATAGTAATAACATATCGCAAACAAAAGCAGAGCAAATTTTTCACAAAATACTATTATTTTAGTTTCTTACGTTACCAGTCTATCTAAAATGATTAATTATTTCATATAGAATTTTAAATATACAACGATTATAGCTATAACTGCTTTATTGTTTTTTATTAGGTAATAAATAAAGTGCTATATGTAAATAGCAGGTTAATAGCTACCTTATACTTCTCAATCGTTTTTAAATAATAATCGACGTTGAATTTAGGTAAATATACACCAGTTCTGCCCAGAGCCAATCCTCCAATGTTCGCAACTAATCCCATGGTGTGATACCATGGTGTGACAGTAAGAGTCAACTCTTTAGGGTCGTGTGATGCGGGCCTGGAAAATAACGTTCGTTTATCGTATTGTGGTTTTAAATCGCAAGAGTTTAGGCGCCATTCATTTATTACGTAAGACAATTTAGGAGGTAGGGAGGTCATCAATGTCTTTATTTTTTTCATACAAGGGGGTGATGGGAGGGAGTCGCCGATTTTGCGATAAAACTAAAGTTGATTATTATCAAAAAAATAAAAATTATTAGTATTACGTTCTTGCAATACCCACGTTCCTGAAAATTGTTTCATTGAAAAATTTAAATCAAAGCAAACCAAACGTGTATTAATTTTTATTTTTTTATTTTTACGTAATAAAATATTAAACAGAGATGCTTCTTAATATATAGGGGAGGGAGGGGGTCAAAAAACTGGCAAGAATCGTCTTCCATAATAATTGAAAAGGGCCTTATTAAAAAAAATGTCCCTATTGATTGACAAGTAACTTGAAGCGATGATAGCTCAATGGCAGGGACGTCATCAACGAGCTTGAACTATCATGAGGAAACCATATGACGGTGGTAGGGTACTTTGTGATACTTCACTGGCTACCACCATCATGTTGATCTATCATATACAAGGTTTAATCTGCCAGTTGTACTTGAGAGCCAGTTCCTTTTAAAGCATTGTAAAAATTTAAAAAGGGGATTCCCCTGCTATTTCTGTATATAGGCAACGGTAGCCACTTACCATTGATGACCCACCTGCCAGACAAACAAAATAACTCTTATTTGCACTGCAATATCAGTAATGAAGAAAACTCACAAAGAACAAGCTGTTATAATGTTTAAATGTGTCAGCATAACACCTTTTGGCAATCCAGTAGTTCCAGAAGAATATAAGATAAATAATGTATCCGATTGTCCTTTTACATCAACCGCTTCAAACTGTTCAAATTTAATGTTATTTTTAACGTTAACCGCTATATCGTTGAATAGCAATGTGCTATAATGCTTTTCGTTGCCGAATAATATAATTTGCTTTAAGCATAGGATTGATTTTAATGTTTTCTCGTTGTTTTTGTACGATATTGGAGAACAAATAATAGCTGTTGGGCTTGAAATGTTGGTCGCGTGTTTTATTTCATCTGTAACAAAACGATGACATACCTAATAATTTACAGACATCATTATTATTATGACAACTAAAAGGCAGGGCTCAACCCCTAACTGGAGCATTCGAGTTAAAGCCTCCTTTGAAAACGCAGAGCCCGTGTGAACATCCAAAAGTGAGGGACTCTTATTTTTGCTATCGTACCGAGTGGGGTGTCAAATATAAAAATAGAAATTTCTAGTTCATAAATTTCATAATATTAATACGAGAAGCAAAAACTTTGTACCCCTTTTTACGAAAATTACCTACGCGGACGGAGGAGTATGAAATTTGGTAGGTTTATACGGAGAAGGAGCGCAAAAAGTGCAGAGTGCAGTAAAATGAATATACTTCTATCTGTGAATATATTTTATCCTCTTTGTCTGATATCATAGCCTGATTTTTTTCTCTGAAAACGAATGTCAAATCAACACTTTAAGTCCCTACCCTTTACTGTAGTCCTTTTTCAACCTTAGTTTTTACTAGCTAACGTTCCATATCCTTAATTTTTTTCTGCCTGCTTGTCAACAGGCCGCCTATGGACATTTGCAATACCAGGGTAATTGCTGATATGTTGCCGACCTTGGAGAGCTCTTTTTACGCTCTTAAAAGAACCCTATGTCATAGCGCTGAGGGAATACCGTAATGGAGAGCATATTTACATTAGCTTAATAATAATAATAAATGCAGAAAGAGGAAAGAGGAAACGCTGCCATCCTTCTGGGAACCTTGCCGATCGGCAGCAGCGGCAGCCTCGAAGAAGTTTTTTATATATTATAGTTGTACATTTGCTTGTATATTTTGTACATTTGTTGTAAATAAACAATAGTTAAATACACATAATAAATCTTTTATTTTCAAAAACTTAATCAATTAGTAATAAACGTGGTAGCTTATACATAACTTCATACCTTTAGTATATCCAGTATTGATTGCAGTCAAGGCAGCACCAGTACATACAACTCCTATCACGGCACTCCAATACTCTTGTCTATTCTCTGAAAACAGAGCAACTGTTTGTCCCTTTCCCACACCAATACGAGTGAGGGAGACGGCGAAGTTCATCGCTTGCTGTGCTATTTCCCTGTATGTTATTGTTTCGTCCGTTTCTGCATTTATCTAGAAAATTTAATAATTTCAACAAAGTAAAAAATATATTAGCTTTTTGTTCGGTTTTAGACGCGATCCCTTATTTTATCTAGGTATTTAGGGAAGATTTAGGGGTTGAATTTAAAAACAACATAAGCTTACGACCCATCCGATGGTAAACGGTTACCGTAGCCTATAGACGCTTGCAACACCAGAGACGTCACGAGCACCTTCTTACTCCACTTTTGAAGAACACCATGCTGTAGTCTCTAGGGAGAAACATCTACAGGGAACGCAGGACCTCCACAGGTTTCTCACGGCTGAACTGATTTTGATGAAGCTTGGCACACAGGTAGATCATATCTTGAAATAAAACAAAGGATACTTTTTATCCCGGGAAAAGATAAGATCCCTCTGGAACGCAGGTGAAACCGCGGGGCGAAAAATTAGTCTCTTATATCTGTAAACTATGTGTGCCCCGCGGTTTCATCTGCTTTTTCACGGATAATGTAGATAATTTAAAAATCGGATAAGTAAAAACATCCAAAGTTTACCTCTTGATATTATTAGTAGATGAATTAATTAATAACATTATTTTACGTGCGATGAAAATAGATATAGATCATCATAGCTACCTACCATAATCCTTCGAGTTACTAAGTGTTATCAAGAGAGTTTTCATAAAGTAAACCTCTTGTGATAAGGTTCATCTTTATCAGCACGAAAAGTTATTGTGATTTAATAACAGCACTTTATCATAGAGTACCTATCATTATCATAGGGTTCATTTTACAATGTCAATTTTAAAAGTTCACTTACCGTCCTGTTTGAAATAGACCTTAATCGTTTTATACATAACAAGTAGTACTAAACTTAAGGAAGTATCTGTAATTACGCTACGCACCAAGGATCGGCGATTTCACAAGAGCCTTTCGAAATTTAAACAACATATTTAGTAAGGTAGACTATTTTCTTGTACTCTATTACTTGTCCTATAAGGTTCTGAATTCAATAGTTTTAAACTCAACTTGACTAATGTTTTGATTGACGTAGGTATCAAGGTACTACAATTTGATCTAGGTATTGGATAGGTAATAGCTTTCCGCCCCGCGGTTTCACCCGTGTACCCCCTTTTTGGGTCGAACTTCGACTCACTCCTTTCTTATTCCTCATATTCCTTATTCATTCCTATTTCCTCCTAAACAACTTTCTAGATCCAAGGGTTTAGGGCGCTGAAGAGTCAGTTAGTCAGGCCTTCTCTTTTTATACATAGTAAGTAGGATAGATATAGTCAAATCTGCAGGCAGGCGGGTCACCTGATGGTAAGTGACTACCTTCACCTATAAACTGTAGCAAATCTATGAGCATTACCAATGTGTTGCCGATCTTCCACTTTGGCTAGAAGATTGGCTCTCAAGTGTAACTGCATAAACACACAAATTATAGATTGACTAGAGATTTTCAATTCGAGTCGCAGTTAGTAGGGTTTTTACACACAACTTTTACTTCAAGGCTAAATTAGGCATCTTCAAAACAAGCATGTTATATCGGTGTCGATTTAATTCTTTCCATATCCAGGTAAAAAAGTTGTTAATAAACATCTTCACTACCCCTACAAGCAAACATCCAAAAATGAGATCTTTTTCTCTTTATAATAATAGTTTATGTAGATAAAAACTTACCATCGCAACATGATCTCCAAATTGCCAAATTTTATCCAAAATATAATCACCAAAGTTAAGTTTGGACGGTACATTCAAACCCTTAGGTCCGTACACATAATTTTCGTTTTTAAACATTATCCCACTTTAATAATATTAAAATTACGAATACGTGCGTACGAAAATGCGCGTGCAATCGAACTAGTATACCTATTGGGCAATGCGTAAATATCTTATCCGTCTATTACTACATACATTGTGTACTTTGGTTTTAACTGATTACGCATGTACAGTCGGAAAGATAACTGTTACACTGACAATTAATTATCTATTTACAGAGGCCATGTTCTAAATCTAGCTAAAACCTACAACTTCACGATTTGGAGCGGAGACAACCTACTTTGTGCGTGTGGAGCGTTGTGAAAGGGGGCTAGACGGAAAAAAATCTTACGAAAAATTGTCCGACACATTTAGTGTCAGTGTCACTTTATTGTAAGCTGTACGGCGTGCGCATGTTTCTCTGTCTGTCTCTCTCTCTCTTATAGAAAGCAAGCCAGATATTTTTTTCATTTCTATATATATATATATATAGAAATATAAAAAAAAAACATTTCGATTTATATATATATATAAAAAGAAATATATATATATATATAAATCGAAATGTTTTTTTTAATTATATAAGTCGAGAGAGTATAAATATATGTATACTCTCTCGACTTATATAACTTCGTTCCATCCCGGTGTCCCATGATACCTCTCAAGTTTTTTTTGTAATTTTTCACACATGTTATCTGATCCCAAACTAAGCAGAGCTTGTAATATGGAAACTAGATGACTGATATACTACATATACTTCTTTTTTTGTAAATACATACTTAAATAGATTCAGGCTCAGGACAAACAGACATGTTCATACACATGTTCAATGTATGTCCTGGATGGGAATCGAACCCACGACCTGCAGCGTGATAGGTAGTGTGTTAACGAACCACGCCAACTGACACCTAACTTGACTGATAAATGAAATGAAATTGTATACAGGCATTTCAAGGACAATAATAAATCTATATATATAAAAGAAAGTCGTGTTAGTTACACTATTTATAACTCGAGAACGGATGGACCGATTTTCATGGTTTTTGATTTGTTAGATTCCTCTCCGCCCGGAATAGCAGAATAACTATTAAAAAATAAGGAAAATGCACAAAAAAAGAATAATGAAGACAATTATTTTTGTCATTCATTTGGTATAGAACGACTTTTTGACATGTCTCGAGATCGGGCTGACAGATGGTTTAGATTCACAAATTGGACACGGTAGGTGTCGCTGGAATCGGGTTCTATGTTTTGTTTTAATTTCAGGGCAGGACAACGTCTGCTGGGTCCACTAGTTTTACATAAATAAAACTTGCTCGTTCCATTATACTTTCTTGTAAGTCCGTCGGAGAATCGTCCATACAAAAACAATGAGAAAGTTATTTGTAATCTATTTGCAATTTCTTTATTTTTAATACTCTCCTTAATTTTATGTTATAGTCACGTTATATCAAATTCACAGTAAAGTCTAATTCTCGTCTGTACAAATCAGGTCAGGTTTTTGTGAAAATGGTGACCGTTCTACGAAAACTTTTCAGACATTTTCGAATAACCTGATAAGTACCACGATACAGCTTTCATTTTATTTCACTGTAGAATTCCTTAGATTGATATTAATATAACTTAGATTGGTCTTTATTGGACAAAACACCACCGATATCTATACTAATACTATAAAGAGCTAAGGTTTGTGAGTTTGTTAGGTTGTAATCTCTGGATCTACTGAACCGATTTTGATGAGTCCTTTACCAATAGAAAGCCACGTTATTTGTGAGTATCATAGACTATATTTTTATCCCGGGAAAAGATAAGATCCCACGGGAACGCGGGTGAAACGGAGGACTAAATAAAACTATAAATACACGATTTTAATTAAAATAAAACGAAAACGCAACGTCACTTCGCAAGCTCCCGCCAAAAAGTCATGGACAGACACAGGTAGAAAAATAAAAAAGGTGATACATAATAGTTTTTATATTTCATTTTAATTAATTACATAGTTATATCGGTTAGTGAAGCGCGAATCACGCCAAGTAGCTGTAGGTGTCCTTTTCGCCTTCTGTTCGTTCCAAGTACTCCTTCTCGATCAGAATATCGATGCATTTCTGTTAAACATCAAAATTTAAATTTTTTATTCAAATAGGCCTTTACAAGCACTTATATTAAGTCAGACTCTAATGCACGGTTCGGAAGGTTGCTTTTGCTGAGAAGAGCCGGCATTAAACTCTGCAATTACTCTTTTTTTAAATGAACTTGGACCTAATACATTTAATCATTATTTATCTAGTCTCACTGATAATATTTGCGTGTTATGGCGGCAAGTTGACTGTTGACTGACATATCAAATCATCTTCTTTTTATGAAATGTCAAAACGATGATTTATATAGAGGTTTGTATGAAATACTTGCATGTGACGTCATGTTGAAGGTCGTGGGTTCGAATACTTCAATGAGCTTGAGCTTTCGGTGAAGGAAAACATTGTGAGGAAACAACAGCACGGTGGTAGGGTACATTATAGTACCTGACTGGCTGGCTACCACCCTCAAGTTGAACATCTGTCGCTAACCTGTTGGTGTGTTGCGACAGCTTCACTTGAGAGTCAGTTCCACACAGTCAGTTGCTTACCACCTTCGACCACATAATCAATTATCATGGTAAGTAATGATGTGGCCGAGTGATAAAAAAACTGTCAGAAAAAATGATCAATACAAAAACACGGAGAGATTTCACGAAATGTTACCTTAATGACGGGAACTCTAGGTTTAAATCTGGACGACAACTGGTTTAGGACCTCCACCACGAGGTGCTGGTGCTTCAGGGTCTTACGGGTCTTCATTATCCTCACAATGGCCGCCTGAAATAAATTAAACATTGAAAAATATTAACTTAATTCCTACTAATATTATAAATGCGAAAGTATGTTTGGATATGTGTGAAGATGTTTGTTAATCTTTCACGCAACTACCGTCTAGATTTTAATGAAATTTGGCACACAGGTAGATCATATCTTGGAATAACATATAGGATACTTTTTTATCCCAGGAAAATATAAGATCCCTCGGGAACGCGGGTGAAACCGCGGGGCGGAAAACTAGTTAATAATATTTTTATTTCCAAAACTCAGAGTATGCCAGTTTCATGTATGGGAAATTAGTCATGACCAAAATTTATTGTATCCTTTTTTTAGTATTGATTAACCTGTTTAAAATGATATTGACTAACAGCCATTTGGTTTTTTTTTATAATTTTTATCATGACCATAGATATAAAGTCTTTCAGTCGCATATATTTTCGTCAGTTTTAATTTCTTCTTTTATATTTTAAAGTATAGTCACATTCTCACATTCACTGTAATGTCTAGTCCTCGTCTGTACAAGTCCGGACAGGCTTTAGTGAAATTGGCGGCTGTTCCACTAAAACTTTCACGGACTTTTTGGGACAACTTGAAAAGTCACGATACACGCTTTCATTTCATTTCACTTCACTTGTGCACTTAGATTGATATTTATTAGACAAAACACCAAGGATATTATTCAATCAAATTCAAAATACACGAATTTAATTAAAATAAAACGAAAACGCAACGTCACTTCGCAAGATCCAGCCATTTGGTAATAAGGCAGAGTTGCCAGCTAACAGAGTATATTCATTTGCTTATTATTAATAACCTGTATGAGCATTTTTCTGTCCTCCTCGATGTGTTTGTGCGTGGCCTCCTGTTCCACTTTCAGCTCCGTTTTCAGCGGGATGTTTATATTCACGCGTAGCTTTTTGCTGTGCACAAAATAATATCGTTTAATTGATATTTAAAGATAGAAGAAGATAGATTTATTTTAAGGCGATCATAGCTCAGTGGTAGTGACGTCGGATACCGCGGCGAAGGTCGTGGGTTCGAATCCTACAATGAGCTTGAGCTTTCGGTGAAGGAAAACATCGTGAGGAAACCATAGCACGGTGGTAGGGTACTTTGTAGTACCCGACTGACTGGCTACCAACCTCAAGTTGAAAATCTGTCGCCAAGCACCTATCAGTGTGTTCCGACAGCTGCACTTGAGAGCCAGTTCCTAGGCTTTGTGTGCTCACCACCTTCGGCCACATCATCACTTACTATAGTGATAACTTTAAGATACTTTTATCCCGGAAAAAGATAAGATCCTTCGGGAACGCGGGTGAAACCGCTAAAAAAACGAATCTGACTACTAGTATTTTAATTCTAGTGTTTAACAATTTGAAGCAGTGGACATCGAGGGATTAAGTAACGTGAATGAACTTACTTCTTATAACCTAAGTATAGTTCGACGACAGAAGACTCTGACAGCTCCGACTCGTCATCCTGGCACACCAGGAGCTTCGCCTTCAACAGGATCTGTAGCACCTGGAACAGATACAAGATATCACAATATAGTTACCTGTATAAAGAAGAAGAACACAGATAGTTACCTGTATAAGGAAGTATAGGGAAGAAAAACAGAGCTAGTTACCTGTATAAGGAAGTATAAGGAAGAAAAACAGAGCTAGTTACCTGTATAAGGAAGTATAAGGAAGAAAAACAGAGCTAGTTACCTGTATAAGGAAGTATAAGGAAGAAAAACAGAGCTAGTTACCTGTATAAGGAAGAAAAACAGAGCTAGTTACCTGTATAAGGAAGTAAAACAGAGCTAGTTACCTGTATAAGGAAGAAAAACAGAGCTAGTTACCTGTATAAGGAAGTAAAACAGAGCTAGTTACCTGTATAAGGAAGTAAAACAGATCTAGTTACCTGTATAAGGAAGTCTCCCTTGATGCCGGTGTGGTGTTCCAGTTGTCGCACGCTCCACGCCGTGTTCTCGTTGTACTGCAGCAACACCGCCATCTGGAACGTGCTCGCCTGCAACGTGTATCTGGAAACGATCAAATTAAATGTTCATTCATCCAAATAGGCCTTCACAGGCACTTATTAATAGTCAGACTAATGCGCGGTTCGGTAGTTTGCTTTTGATGAAAACAGCCGGCAATAAACTCAGCAATTTATTTTTTTAAAAAACAACTTACACATGTATTAAATTTAGGCTATTTATTAGTGCCAGCGCAGCTCTATTTGAATTATAGTTAGTACCATAAACGAAGACGCGCCCCACTCTTGTTCCTAATCCCTTACAGTGCAAGTGTGTATCCTTTAGCATATCGACATATACATATCAACAGAACTACAACACTACCGAAAAGATGCTGGACTAAGTTTCTTTTTAGGGTTCCGTACCCAAATGGTAAAAACGGAAATTCGCTGTCTGTCCGTCTTGTCTGTCACCAGGCTGTATCTCAAGAACCGCGATAGCTAGACAGTTGAAATTTTCACAGATGATGTATTTCTGTTGCCGCTATAACAACAAATACTAAAAACAGAATAAAATAAATATTTAAGGGGGGCCATATTTACGGAACCTTTCGTGCGTGAGTCCGAATCGCACTTGGCCGGTTTTAAAAAAAAGAGTAAATGCTAAGTTATTGCCGGCTCTTCTCACCAAAAGCAACCTTCCGAACCGTGCGTTACAGTTTCTAAATCAAACATGTGATTAAAATACTGGTAATGAGTTCATTTAATAAATATATTTTTGAATTTTAATATAACCACAGATTATAAATACAAATGATAACAACATACCTGTTCTTAAAACAATTAGTAACAAGCTCTCCCTTGCTCATATTGTAGAGCCAGTTGAGTTTACGGCCGGAGTGTTGAGACGAGTAGAATGTTGTGAACCGATGCACTGAACGCTCCAACTGAAAAATAACAAGGTGTTCGGTGAAGGAAAACACTGTGAGGAAACCACAGCACGGTGGTAGGCTACTTGTAGTACTCGACTGGCTGGCTACCACACACAAGTTGAACATCTTTCACCAAGCACCTATCGGTGTGTTCCGACAGTTGCAGAGCCTGTTTACTTCCAGGCTTTGTGTGCTTATCACAATTTTTGTTTTTTTTATACAATAACAACAAGGCACGCGGGTCACCTAATTGTAAGTGACTACCGTTGCCTATAGACATTAGCAATACCAGGGGGATGGCCAATGTCTTTTATACCTTATTTACAATGCCTTAAAGGCGACTGGCTCTCAAGTGCAACTGCCGGAACTCACCACGGCATGATTATAAAAACACTAGCTGTCATAGCCTATGTTCATCAGGGATAATGTAGCTTTTTAATGGTGACAGAATTTTTCAAATCGGTCCAGCAGTTTCAGAGCCTATTCAATGCAAACAAACAATCAAATCTTTCCTCTTTATTTACAATACTGTCCCCCGCGGTTTCACCCGCGTGCCCGTGGGATCTTATCTTTACTCGGGATAAAAAGTAGCCTATGTGCTATTCCAGACTATTCATCCATCCATCCAAACCTTTCACATTTATAATATTAGTGAGATTAGTATAGACAAGCTTCAAACAAATAGACAAATGAAGCTATGACTAAGAACACAAGTATACCTCAGTAGGCAGCTGGAAGGATGATGACTGCTGGAAAGGCCAGGATCCAGATGACAACACCTGGATGCTAAAGTCGATGTGCAGAGGTTGCTCCGAGCTGTGAGACATGTGCCTTCGGAAGTTTTCGTTCAGGTCCTTCGATACGCCTATGTCCTGCAATTATATTTTTGGAATGAAGCTCTTTTACGCGGCCTATAGTAGAGTTAGCTGACAGAAATCGTCACGTAAGAAAAACGCGTTATAATATATTTTTATCCAACTGTTTAATATTTAGTTAATATATTAAAAATGATACAGCACAAAAAGAAAGAGAGGTAGACCACTCATGAGGTGGTTCGATAAATTAAAAGAAAGTCACTGGCCCAGTATGGCAAAGGCTGGCGAGAGACAGGATGAGGTGGAAGGCTATGGAGGAGGCTTGTGTCAAAATGACACGCTGATCAGGAACAACTAATTAAGTAATTTAATTAAAAAAACAGTAAATAAAGGCTATTCAAATTCAATAACTAGGTTCAATTTACCTGGAACATCCTCTGCAACTTGCTGGTGTATTCGAAGCCACACGCCTGTTTAAGTTTTGAGATCATTGACGCCTGAAAACAAAATATTTTATTAAAAATATAAATAGAATGTATTTATATTCACGTACGGCTATCTAGCTGATAAACCTACAACATTTTTAGGGATCCGTACAAAAAATGGAACCCTTATAGGATCACTCGTGCGTCTGTCTGTCTGGTCATGTCACAGACATTTGCTCCAAATCTACTGGACCAAATCAGTGAAATTTGGTAGGATTATGTAATTCTATGACCTAAACACAGATGGGCAAAGTAAATTTTTTTTTTTTTAAATGAGAGTCATTTTTGGGTGACAAATTAGGAAATTAAAAAAATTGCTAACCTTACTGTGTCATCTATCAAATGAAAGGACTCGTTAGGAGGATCTCAAATATATTTTTGTTATTATTGTAAAATAAATAGGTAGTTTTGATTTTTTTAAATACTCAAATATATAATAACACCCAGGCTCGTGACAAACAGACATGTTCATGCATACAAATGTCTGTTCCGGGCGAGAATCGAACCCACGACCCTGAGGTATTAGTTAAAGTTACCTCTGCATCGTCACTGGCAGACATATGTTGAACCAGACGCTTGGCAAGCATCTTGCTGTAGAATTTCTGGAACACGTCCTTGTCCTCTATGTATTTGAACACGACCATCTGTAAAAACAAAACCTAATTAAATACTTTTAAGTATTATTAAGAGAAATTACCAAATGGGAAGACGTTGAAAGGATCAAAATCAAATCAAAATCGTGGGATCTATTTTCCGGGTTAATATATAGCCTATGACACTCACAAATAACGTGGCTCTATTGGTAAAAGAAATTTCAAAATCGGTTCAGTAGATCCAGAGATTACCCCCTACAACCTCACAAACTTTACCTCTTAATAATATTAGTATAGATGTATTTTATGAAGGCTACGTACCACTTGGTTGAGTGTATCCTCTAGTTCAGCCTCCTCCGGGTTCTTGCTGGATTTCTTCAACAGCAGGTCACAATACTTGGCAAGAAGTTCGGGGCTTTTCGATGACGAGTTTGCGGCCTTTGTTACTGCATTGCCTGGTGATGTTATTATTTAAAAGTAAAAACTAAAAATGCTTGCTGGGTCTTCTCAGTTTAACGTACATAAGTACCTTACCAGGGCCTAAACTGAATAAATGAGTTTTGATTTTAATTTTGATTGCACGGTTCGGAAGGTTGCTTTTGCTGAGAGCCGGCAATAAACTCAGCAATTATTCATATCAAAAAGCAACATAGACCTATTATATTACAATCAATAATCATTTTAGAATTTAGCTGCAAGTGACTTGACAGTTTTTTTTTACTTCGTATAAACTTGTGTTTGACTGCAATCTCACCATGGTAAGTGATGATATAGCCGACGATGCTGATAAGCACACAAAGCCTAGGTGGAAACAAAATGATTGTGGTAGCAAGTCGGGTACTACAAAGTACCCTACCACCGTGCTGTGGTTTCCTCACGATGTTTTCCTTCACCGAAAGCTCAAACTCATTGTAGGATTCAACACGACGTTCGCCGCTGGTATCCCAAGTCACTACCACTGAGAAATATTTACAATCCAACAGCACTTACTGTTGATGAACCTCCCGCAAGCCTTGTCGAGTGCGGCCACGAAGCCGGAGTCGTTGTTGAAAGCGACCAGTACTAAAGCGTTGTACTTCTTGTGCACCTCCAGAATTGTTGACACGTATACTTTTGGATCCTGAGGCATAAACATGGTGGTCAGGGCATAAACATGGTGGTCATTCAAAGTCAAAACCATTTTTTTTAAAATTCTGGATAGTCTTGTGTTTGACTACAATCTCACTATGGTAAGTGATGATGTTGTCGAAGGTGGTAAGCACACAAAGCCTATATGGGAACTATTATTCAGTTTAGACCTTAAGGGCACTTATTAATGTCGAAATACAGAAGTTACCGGTTCCGAGGTCAGACAACAACTGAGAAGAACCGGCAAGAAACTCAGCAAGGTTAAATTTTTTTATATTTTTGGCCCATCTGACTGACTATATTGGCTTTTTTTTTTCGAATAACAACAACCAAATAAATTTCACAATATTATACATCTATGAATATGAATGTGGATAGATACAAAGGTAGAGGAAAACCAAAAAGAGAGGATGGATTGTGTGGGAGATTATATGAGTAAGAAAGGAGTGAATTCCGATATGACGGATAGAAGGACCGAATGTAAGAAAAGTATACATTCCGCCGACCACTAATAATTGGGAACAGGGCAGGCTGATGATGATGTATTAAAATAATATGCAATATCTTCAATGTCAACGTCTTTTACAAGGATACCCTAGTAGTGTCAATAACTTATCTCTAATATAAAAAAAATCGTGTCATTAAGTTTGTCCGTGATGAACTCCTAAATTAATGAATCGATTTTAATGAAATTTTAACATTGTGCCATTTGGACCAACTTAGAGATAGGATACATTTTATCCCGGGAAGAGAAAAATCCCTCGGGAACGCGGGTGAAACCGGGGACAGCTAGTATTCAATAACTAGCTAGATTAAGAGAAGTATATTAAACCTGAAGAAATGGCATAAAGATTTAGATACCAAGTCAAAAACCATAAACAAAGAGTAACGTACCGTGTGCGCACACTCCCCACACTTGTCGATGGCGTGCAGCCCCTGAGCATGTATGTGGTGTTCTAACAGACGGCGCAGCTCGCACAGTCCGTCCGCTATACGCGCCACCAAACTGTACATACGACCGAGATCGCTGTTCTTGTCGCCATCCAACAGTTTCTGATGAGAACAATAAACAATCATCATTTCATTAATCTAACTAGAATTATGATAATACCTATAAAAATATACAGGTGTCCGATAAGTAGTGCGACAAACTTAAGCGTGAGATAGGTGGGCCTACCAAATATACAAAAATGACCTTAGTAAAAGTACCACCATTTTTGAGAAAGGAGATCTTCCCCAGGCCAGATTTCAGAGTAATAATAGTAGAGTAGAAATATTGTAAGTATCGCTATTGCCAAATTCAGTGCCCAACATAATTTTTTTGCCCGGTGAAGTTTCTTAAGCGCTAGGTGTAAAAAATGATATTTTTATGGAAATAGACCATAGGTGGTAACTTGGTAAGCATACAAGGCTTAGAAGGAAACTGGTTCAACTTGAGGGTGGTAGCGCCAGTACTACAAAGTACCCTACCACCGTACTATGGTTTCCTCACAAGTTTTTCCTTCACCTAAATCTCAAGAAATCCTTAAAAAAGTCGACAAAATAATGATTGTTGAACGACCTCTATGGTGTATGTTTTTTTACAAACCTGGAACTCAGCGTGGAATATCTCAAGATGCTTCTCAATGAGCACTCTGTCGCAAGTCTTGGCGAGTCGCTCCATCGTCGTCTCATGCAGGTACACTTGCACGCGTCTCTGTTCTTCTTGCAGACGTTGTTCCGCCTGTCGAATTACAAATATTCATTATTTATCTTCGAAATTCGACCAAAAAGTTTTTAGGAAAAAAGTCTTTTCAATAAATGTCAATAAAAAGAAGTTAATCGGTTGACAAACAGAGGAGGCAGGCGGCAGCATCCGCCGACGCCGACGGCTGCCGCCGACACATCCCGACGGCAGTTGCCGACGCGCGTCGGCGGCTGCAGCCGGCAACATGCTGCTCGTGTGAACGAGCTGTTAAACGGTAGAAGGGATTTTGATGAAACTTGGCACACAGGTAGATCATAATAATATACTGAAATAAAACACATATGAGGGACAACTGGTGTTAAATAAGGGTATATTTCAAAAACTTTTCTTACCACAATCAATGGAGTGTCTCTCAAACTTTTTAAGCCCCTTATTCCACATCAACTCACCTTAATCATGTACTCGGTGACAGGATTATTCCTGAGGAAGTCAGTGCTCTCCCTTGTGTAGAATCTCTCCGTATCTTCAAGGAAAACAGCTTCAAAGGTTTCCTTGTACACAGCCAAGTTCTGACCACGCGCGCTTGGGTCTTCCTCATTCAGACCCAAGGCTACATAGCAGTTGATCACCTGGAATAAAGATAATGTTATTAACCGGCGGTACCGCGGCAAAGGTCGTGGGTTCGAATCCCACAACGAGCTTAAACTTTCGGTGCAGGAAAACATCGTGAAGAAACCATAGCTCGGTATATATCTGTTGCCAAGCACCTATCGGTGAGTTCCGACAGCTGCACTTGAGAGCCAGTTCGCCTTTAAGGCATCGTAATAAGGTGTTCAACGTAATAATGTGCTTACCACCTTCGGCCACATCATCACCTACCATGGTGAGATTGTGGTGATCTATTACATAAAAAGACAAGAAACAAGAATACTTTATTAAAACAGTTAATTTAATAAAGATATTTGAGTTTAGAGTTTAACTTGTTTAAAATAATTAATTAGAGTACATACCCCAGAAACAAGTCTAGTATTAATAGTTTCTCCATTACGCTCCCTCTCAATGAGCTTGAGTACGGCGTTGGTGACTTGTTTGTTGAGCCGCTGGAACAGGTTGTCGCGCCACGTCACTAGAGCCAACTGATAGATCTCGTAGATACCCTGCAACATAGATTAAACATAATAAATTGACACTTGTATTCTTCGGCTTAAAACGCCTATAGACATTAGCAATACCAGGGGGATTGCCAATGTAAATAAATAAATATCCTGGGTCATTTTTTTATCCCAAACTAAGCAGAGCTTGTAATATGGAAACCAGATGACTGATATACTACATATACTACTTTATTTTTGTAAATACATACTTAAATAGATAATTACAACCAGACTCAGACAAATAGACATGTTCATGTACGCAAACGTCTGTCCTGGATGGGAATCGAACCCACGACCTGCGCCAACTGGCCCGTCAAACGTCTTGTCGACCGATGCCTTAAGTGCAACTGCTGGCACCAACAGGTTGGCGACATTTTTAACTTGAGAGTGGTCAACCAGTCGTCGTAAACAGTGGTTGAAACACACCAGTGGGTTCTTGGCCTGGTACCTTACAACCGTGCTAAATAATTATATGTATAGATAGATGCGAACTTGGAGAGTAACATATAATACTTTATATCCCGGGAAAAGATACTAGTAAAACAACTACTAAAAAAACCGGCCAAGTGCGAGTCGGACTCGCGCACGAAGGGTTCCGTAAAAACGGCAAAAAAAATCACGTTTGTTGTATGGGAGCCCCCTTAAATATTTATTTCATTTTAATTTTATTATTTATTATTAAAGTAAAAATACAACTGAGTATTTTGTGAATATTTCAAGTGCCATTATTGATATTGAGCAAAGAAGGGCAAAAAAATCGCATCTATCGCGGTTCTTGAGATACAGCCTGGTGACAGGCAGACGGACAGACGGACAGACAGCGAAGTCTTAGAGCTCGTTCACACGAGCAGCATGTTGCCGACTGCAGCCGCCGACACTCGGCGACGTCAGCAGCCGACGCGCGTCTATGGCTGCCGTCGACTGCAGTCTGTTGTCGGCGGATGCCGCTGCCGTTCTTATCCTATGGGTACGGAACCCTAAAAACTACAGCTAGTAAAAATAAACATAAACCAGTGTCAGTCAAAGTGTACACACCTTGCGCCCCTCTTCGCACTCGCGCTTCACCCAATGTCTGTTCAAGTAGGCGCACACGCCGTTCAGCACTCTAGATGAGAACTGATATTCCTCCCATTGCTTCGTGTAGAATGCGAGCACATCTTCGCCCATGAGATCCGCTCCATTCTGTTATCAATGATAAATGCTCATAAAATGGGCTAATATATATATATATATATATTTCTGGATAGGCTTGTGTTTGACTACATTCTCACTATGGTAGATAGTGCTAGTGCATCGTAGGGAGTTAAAGATTTTGCTATTATGTGGTGTTTTAATAAAGAGTTTTCTATCTATCTAAAGTGGATCTAGATGGGAATCTAGATCTCCTAGTTAGGAACTGGCTCTCAAGTGCAACTGTCGGAACACACCGATAGATTTTCAACTTGAAGGTGGTAGTCACCGTGCTATGGTTTCCTCACGATGTTTTCCTTCACTTTAATGTCATTTAATATTCTCACTGTAATAATGTAATTAATGAGGCAACTTTTTTATTGTTATTTCGTGGAAGCCTATTATTGGCCATACATTTTATGTTTTTTTTTTAAATTTTATACAGTAGGAAGCGCTGTTGGTTTCCCAAATAAAAAAAAAACAATAAAGCTTAAGATCATTGTAGGATTCGAATCCACGGCATTCGCCGCGTTATCCGACGTCACCACCACTGAGCTAACATCGCCTTGAAAGCCTAAAGTAATTTTAGACAACTACTTGACATGTGACCAAAATTGACAATATTTTCTACAGTCTCTATAACAGACTATTTATCTAACAGTCTTCACATATTTCATGCAGGGTACCATACAGTTACTCAAACTTTTTCCGCCCCTTTCCAATAAGTATGTTTTAACTTACCTGAAGTAAATTGATGAGGTAAGTTCTAAGGAACTCTTTAAGCCTCTTGTATAGCTCTAAGCCGACTAGCTGAGCCCCTCCTTGCACTTGTCCACCCTGTGAGATAAAAGATTTAGAATCACTAGTTGTAGACACAAAAATTCATCCATTAGCTCTAGTAAAGCTAACTAATGATTAGCCTTTAAATAATTTATAAGCCGAACTTTAAGAATGCAACTATTAATTTACACAAAATATGTTATTATGTTAGAAGGCTTATACGATTTTTTTTACAACGAGAAGGAACTTGCTTTTTTAATAATAGCATCTCAAATTTACCAAGAATAAATGAGTAGGCAGTTATTTCAGAGCCATTGTATTCCATTCAACAACCTTTTCAAATATTCTAATGGAATCACCAAGTAGTCATCTGACTGAATGTAACCATCACAAACCCTATAAAACGGTCACTTACTTGAACAAACTTACCTGTTTCTTGCCATAGCTACTCCTGCTGGCGGAGTTAGTGGCTACTCTACCGCTGGAGCCGCTGCCGGCGCCCTGGTGATGCACTGAAGTGCAATAGTTGTATACGTGACTGTTGACGTGTGCGTTCAGGAAATATACATATTATAAATATATCCTAATCGATATGTCGTAGGTAGGTACCGCGAAAAGGGAAGATCTTCCACCGGGCTAGGTATCAATGCCCGGGGACTACAGTCCGACATTTCTGGTTGAGAACTCGTATATATGCAAAGTGCCGAGAAAACTTTGTTAGCGCGATGTAGGATTTCTGTGTGATATTTCATTACGTCCATGTTGTTGTGATGAGGCGCTTCTATTTTTTCTGACTCATCTCACTTGTAGCGCTGTTACTATAGCCGCTACAGGTTTATTTTCACTTGGATTGAAGATTTTCGGGTGTATAACATCATTATTATACTAGTGGGTCTAAGAAACTGTAGACCTCACGAAAGTTTTGGGCACCGCCATTTAGAAAAAAATACTAAAATTTAATCGACAAACAAAATCTATATTATTATCGAACCTTTATAAATGAGAAAGTTTGTGTATTTTTGGGACTCAATTACGCCTCAACGGCTGAAGGGATTTGGATACAATATGGAAAATAGATAGATCATACTCTACAGCTACTAAAATAATGTTTATCTACACTAATATTATAACGAGGAAAGATTTGTATTTTTGTATGTTTGTAACGAATAAACTCAAAAACATTTGGACCGATTTCAAAAATTCTTTCACCATTAGAATGCTACATTATCCCTGAGTAACATAGGCTATATTATCCCGGGAAAAGATAATATCCCACAAGAACGCGGGTGAAACCGCGGGTGACAGCTAGTACTTTATACAAGCATTACATTTCTCAATTTCATCCTTATTCGTGATAGTTTGAATAAAATTACGAAAACAAGTGACTGACTCTGTCGTGATAAAATATGACGAGGCAAATACATAAATGTAAATAAAGTAATACGTGACGAATCAGACTTTCTATATTTAGGTGTATTTATCACTTACAATAATAATCAAAAATTTAAAAAAATATATTGTCAGCTGTTGCATACGTTTTTTTTTTATTCTGGATAGGCTTGTGTTTTGACTACAATCTCACTGTGGTGATGATGTGGCCGAAGGTGGTAAGCACACAAAACCTAGATGGGAACTGGCTCTCAAGTGCAACTGTCGGAAGACACCGATAGGTGCTTGGCGACAGATTTTCAACTTGAGGGTGGTAGCCAGCCAGTCGGGTACTACAAAGTACCCTACCACCATGCTATGGTTTCCTCACGATGTTTTCCTTCACCGAAAGCTCATTGTAGGATTCGAACCCACGACCTTCACCGCGGTATCCGACGTCACTTACCACTGAGCTATCATCGCCGTTATTGTCGTTTTTGAGACTTAAAAATCACTCATAAAGTCCACTACAGGAGATCTATGTTCCTTTATTTCTAACTAATATCATCTACACTAATATTATAAAGAGGAAAGATTTGTATTTTTGTATGTAACGAATAAACTTAAAAACTACCGGACCGATTTTAAAAATGCTTTCACCATTAGATAGCTACATTATCCCGGGTAACATAGGCTATATTTTTATCCCGGGAAAAGATAAGATCCCACGGGAACGCGGGTGAAACCGCGGAGGACAGCTAGTTACCAATAATCCAACTATTAGTATAGTAAATTCGTAAGTTTATGTCTGTCATTTTATAATTCTAATAATTAAAACACATATCAGAAATTCAATAATACCGATGAATAATGACAGATAAAATTAATCGAATCGCCATATCGATAGATGTTAATCGATAAGATAAACGGACATGTTTTGATGGAAAATTGTATAAAGATTTTCTTTTTTAAATCCACTATAGGTACTGTACTGTATAAAATGCAACGTCAATATTTATTATTTTGACTCAATGACTTTCTAAATTTAAAAGGTTTAAGTAATTTTAAAAGTATTATTTTTTTATTCTGGATAAGCTTGTGTTTGACGCAGCACCATAGTAAGTGATGATGTGGCCGAAGATGGTAAGCACACAAAGCTTAGATGGAAACTAGCTCTCAAGAGCAGCTATCGGATAACACCGACAGGCGCTTGGCGACCGATTTTCAACTTGAGGATGGTAGCCAGCCAGTCGGGTACTACAAAGTACCCTACCACCGTGCTATGGTTTCCTCACGATGTTTTCCTTCACCGAAAGCTCAAGCTTATTGTAGGATTCGAACTAACTTCCACTGAGCTATCATCGCCTTCAATTTGAATATGTTTAAAAGGATACGTATATAGATCCATGTATCGTTTTTTGGCCATGTGCTGCCTTTTGTACACCTGCTCTATGCCTTCTTGGAGGTCACCCCATATCTGAAAAAAGAAAAATAATATTGACAAACAGGATGGCAGACGACGTTAAAAGGTTGATTCCGCCTAGAGTTCTCTTTCTATGAAGATCTATTCGATGGGCTGGCGGGTTTGTTAAACTACAACCTATCACGCCACAGGTCGTGGGTTCGATTCCTATTCAGACATTTGGGTGCATGAACGAACATGTCTATGAATTTAAAATGTAGTTTAGCTTTTCTTAGTACAAGCTCTGCTTTGTTTGGGATTAAAATACCGCGTGTGAATTTCCCAGGATAATTCTTGAAGAACCTTTTTTTTATGCCACAACTGACAAAGAGGCAGGGGGGTCACATGATGGTAAGTGACTACCGTCGCCTATAGACATTAGCAATACTAGGAGGATAGCCAAAGTGTTGTACACCTTATTACAATGCCTTAGAGTCCTCATGTCTTAGCGCAAGGAATACCGTAATGGAAGAGGCAGGGGGGTCACATGATGGTAAGTGACTACCGTCGCCTATAGACATTAGCAATACTAGGAGGATAGCCAAAGTGTTGTACACCTTATTACAATGCCTTAGAGTCCTCATGTCTTAGCGCAAGGAATACCGTAGTGGGGAGCTCTTTATAGTTAGTTTCTTTCTAGAATTTTCGTCTATTTGCAATATTTTCTTCAAGCGAAACGATTTGATGAAATCTGGGAGAAGAGTTTTGAGATATTTATACTGGGAATGCAATATGTAGTTAATAAAGTCTGAAGATAATAGTAGGATAAGAGAAGGAAACTTGTAGATTATACCGGGTCTATTCGCACACAGAATAATAGACCCGGTATAATCTACGAATATGAATTTAGTTCGCGAAAGTTTTAAAAGTACTAAGAAAACTCGTGTTAAATACTTTGCGGTTTAAAACTAGACGTGACTCAAATTATAGGGAAAATCAACACGGCCTCAACAGTCAAGAAATAACCTTGATTTAACCTATTAGGTTATTGGATAAAACTTACGGATAAATGTTATAAGGTTTCTTTAAACTATCTATTTAAAGCAACCACTGCCCGTGATAAATAATGTAACATACATACGAACGTACTGTATAACTAAACTTATGAATTTTACAATAGCCACTCGGCGATAAATAAACCCGCGCTTAAAAACCGACTAAATCGCGGAGATGTGAAATCTACAAAAGCAACGGAACCACTCTAATTATATCGATTGTTCAATGGTATGTAAATAAGGAAGTAATGAAGAATTTATTGGGGAAGTGACGTGGGCAGAATTACGCAAGCCATGTCTGTGAAGAAAGAAGAAAGCGCTGTAATGGATGGTCTGCCACAGGGTATAATGCAAGACACCACCCGGGCCTGAATATTAAAAGAATTTGAGGAAATTGGAAACCAATTTAAGGAAAGTCATTAGAATTTGCATCTAAGGTTGTTCAATGTAAGCTGCTGGCACATGATCGTTTGTTGTGTCAATGTCAAAATCGAATGTACGGGATGTTATGCCGCAGAACTTGGGTTCAAAGATGTGGAAGGAATATCTCAGGATAAGTCTATCTCCAAGTGGGCGATAACGGCCCTTATGGGCGGTAGAGGCCTACAGGAGGGCGTTGAAGCTGTTAAGGAGGAAGGTTGATTTATGTTTTTCTAATATTTTAAAGTACCTTAAACTAAAATGAAATCCTACAACATTACATCGATTATCTCGTTTTTATTCCTGCCCGTGAATGTTATTTAAAATGTAAGAGTGAACATAAAGACAAAATAGAATTGTAGACTATTTTTGAGGGGTGCTAGATAATAATTGATTCTCAAAGTGAACTGACCTATTGGTTGCTCTGTAAGCAAACTCGTGATGGTATGCATTGACAATTTTTATGGTAAGTTTAAAAAAAATACTCTTGATCTAAGTGCACACTGCGATATCCAAAAATAATATCAAAAAAACTGCGATACCAAAGATTCCTTTAGAACCATAAAGCATTTCATTCATTGGCCATATGCCAGATGTTGCATTAAAAATAATTCCAAACGTGCATTCGCGTTTATCTCTTATCACAGTGTTATAAGGGTGATTATCGTTTGAAGATGAATACGTGCACGCATATGTTTAGAGAAAGCTGATCAATAAAAATCTTGGAAATGAATAAATTGGTGACGTCACAACGTTATTAGTGTTGAATATGAACGTGAGTATCTTCCAAATGACATTTCACGTCCCAATTTGAGCGAATTGGTTGATAAATTACCGGGCGAATTGGGAAGTTTTTGTTGGCAAGTTAATAGAGCAACTATGTTTACCCACGACACGTGTATTCACTAACGCAATTCACACCGTATTCTTACACCATAAAGGCTGAAAATAGCAGAACTTGAGTCTCAAAGGAGAGTGTTTTCTGTTTATATAAGTGTAAAATCGTTCGTACCCACTCCTACTACCTACCAGTCAATCACGATCGATTTTAGATTAATTTCATTGTGTTAATCAAGCAGGAATTAATTATTGATGTGAAAGTGAATGAAGTAGAGGAAGACCGAAATAGAGATGGATTGTTTGAGAGATGATATGAGTAAGAAAGGAGTGAATTCCTCAGGGATAGAAGGACCGAATGGAAGAAAAGTACAAATTGCGCCGACCCCAAATTATTGGGAACAGGGCAGGCCGATATTGAATCAATCAGGATAGTTTTACAGTTTCAGTGAATTTAAGAAACTTGATTGCACGCAGAGGCAATGGAAAAACTGGTTTAAATTGGGAACACAAGACGTATTTCACTAACAAGATGGACCGATCAAGACTAGTTGTCATCCAAATTATACACGTTTGTAGGGTACGCGCTGGACAAAACTAATGGAGGCAGATCGCCCGCATCCTCAGAGATGAGGAACCAAGGGCGTAGAACACAAATCGAAAATGTGTAAGCGTAGAATTACAAATGGAGGATAAGACGCCGTTTAACCGACAGTCTATTAAAGGGGGATAAGATTGGTAAATTACCAAGATGTCGAGAGGAATTGTCCGAGCAGTGGCTAGACATAGGCTGAATTAAATAGAAACCAATCTTCACTAACAACACGCCAGAAAACTTAGAAAAGCCTGCTAACTAACGACCCACATCTTATTTAGAAGTAATTTCAAGTACATATTATTATCTATATAAAATATATTCCGTTTGGTTCCGTATAATATTTATTTTAGTTTTCTGTTTGATTATGTCATCATATCAGCTGGAAAGCCTCCCCCAAGGATCTCTACGATGGCCGGTCTTGTATTGTTGTCTAATCATCAATAGCGTATCATCATACATCTCCACAGCTGGTATACGAGCCTCTATCGAAGGTAATAAAGATGTACCTAGTAAGTTTAATAATGTAAGTGTGTGTTTGAGTGAATTCCACGATGTACGACGCGCGATGTTACCTACCACCTAAGCTAGGATGAGACGAATGTCCAGTGACTACACAAACTCACAAGGTTTTTAGGCACTTAGTTTATTCTATTTTTAAGTAAAACCTGTAAATTAATATTAAATAAAAACAATAAAAATTAAGTATTACACGTGGGCTCAATTTTTAAATGCCTTTGAACTTCGAACATTTTCTCGATGATATCCATTACTGAAAAGTCGATGATAAATTACGAACATAAGTTAATCTAGGACCTCGGGATTCGGACATATATACCATGGCTTAAAGAAACCATGGGAGCTGATGACAAAGAGAGATGTTAGTCAGTCTTTGTCATACTGGTCATTTTTTTATTAATTATAGTAAAGTAAGTACAAAGTCAGAATTATTATTCGCCACAAATGGTTCCAAAAGATTCCAGCTTTTTCTATCCCACACAAAAGTCTTACTTTAAGTCAAAAGGGTTTTTTTAAATTAAACATACCATGGTTAATGCGACCAAGGGAGCTGATGACAAAGAGAGTTGTTAGTCACTGTCTTTGTTTTACTGGTCATTTTTTTATTAATTATGGTAATGTACAAAGTCAGAATTATTATTTGCTACTTTGGTTCCAACCTTTTCTGTCCCACACAAAAGCCAGTCTAATTTAAGTCAAATGGTTTTATCCACACGTCTATTACAATGAGGAACCCCAAAATAAGTACAGTTACGTCAATTTAAACAGTATGTTGATGAAACGTCAAATGTCTGCATCTATGAAACGATGCCATTGTCAGTTAAGTAGGTCGCTACAAAAACAATTGTGGGTAGCACAATGTCAATTAATTTACCGCTCTTTTTTACCTAATTACACGTTATTATGCATTCTGATTCAGACTTTATTTCTGTTACGTTTAGGGTCATAATTAAAAGTGCGAATTGAACGTCATAACGTGTTACCGACTGCGTAATGTATTTTGCATGGCTATGATTTCTATTGTCAGATTTTATGCAGTGTTATGTTATGGTCAAAGAATTTTAATTAATATGGTAATTATTCTTTACGGATGATCCTCAATTACGTCACAAATATATGTTCACACTCTTAATAACATCTTTTTTTCCATTATTGATAATGTCATGATTTGCATTTTTTATACTTTCAATTGTGAAAAGAAAACAGCATCCGGTCGTTGTGGAAAACTTTGGGGGAGGTCTATGTCCAGCAGTGGACTTCTTACGGCTGAAAGGAAGGTACCTATGTTACGTATGAAATATGTAGTTAAGTTTACTAAAATTATTAAATACGATTGAGGGAGGGTAGTTTATATTTTTTTATAAAATAAATCAGTTAGCTACATTACCTGAATAATCCCACTAATATTATAAATGTGAAAGTTTGGATGGATGGATGGATGGATCTTTCACGCAAAAACGGCTGAACGGATTATGATGAAACTTGGCACACAGGTAGATCATATCCTGGAATAACACATAGGATACTTTTTATCCCGGGAAAGGATAAGATCCCTCGGGAACTGGGTGAGACCGCGGGGGACAGCTAGTGCCGTATTATGTCTTTTAGTAGCCAACTTGTTGTAAGTGCTCCAAACCTATCATACTATGGTTTCCTCACTATGTTTTCCTTCACAGAACCATAAGCTGGCTTTTATCAATCAAACCACTAACGCTTTAAATCACTTCTTTTGATTGATAGTTTTTTTTTGTGTTGTATTAAGCTCCCAGAATTTGTAATGCATACCAAGAATGATAACTGCGCATTATGCACCTTCTATGAGTAGAGGAAAGTGTAGTTTTCTTACATCTATTGTAATCTTAAGGCTCGTGGGTTCGAATCTTACAATGAGCATGAGATTTCGGTGAAGGGAAACATCGTGAGGAAAGCACAGCACGGTGGTAGGGTACTTTGTAGTACTCGACTGGCTGGCTACCACCCTCAAGTTGAAAATCTGTCGCCAAGCACCTGTTGGTGTGTTCCGGCAATTGCACTTGAGAGCCAGTTAGCCTTTAAGGCATTGTAATAAGGTGTACAACACATTGGCAATCCCCCTGGTATTGCTAATGTCTATAGGCGACGGTAGTCACCATAGACGTAGACATAAAAAAATCTCACCTGATCAAAATCCTTCTGCCGCAGCGGCATCTGAGGCCTCACATTGGTAGCGCTGTTCGAAGTCATATTGCTTCAATAACGTCGCATATATCAACAATCAACAGACAAATTGGACTAAATACAAACGCAAAACATGCGAGTTTAATTTAAAAAAAAATATACAATTTATAATATACTAATAAATGAGAGATCACAGTTGAAATGGGTATACGTCCTTTTGCCTATTTACATAATTCATTTAGATTTTTTAACTACTTTTTGTTTATGGAACGGCACTTTCTTCCTTTGCACTTGTCAGATCTGTAAAGATAGAGAAAAACAGATTATTATGACAGAAAACAAACCTACTGCTAATTTTTATTAGTTATATTAGCTCATTATTGATGGGGTATGATGGTAATACTATATTTGCTTTCTATCCTTTTCTTATATACTATTTTAAGAAAAAATATAGTAAGGTTAAATTGCTTTAGTTTGTAAACAGAGTCCGCACAAAAAACCTCAGGGTACTTTTTACTCTGACAGTACTTAAAATTATGAAAATAGGTACAGTCACACCCAAAAGTTTAGAAATGGACATTTTTCTTCTTGTTGTTCTTTGTATGTGCTGTTTCCGCAATTAGGTGACTGCTGCACCCTTATTGCATTGCAGGGTGTATGGCTGGGATTACTCCATCCATCCTAGCTCCTCAATGATACATGCCAGTGCCTTGACATCGCTGAATACCTCCCGAACGACCCAGGTTTTCCAGGTTAATTGCCCGGCATGTGGCTACACCACCACATTCTAGCATAATGTCTGTTTCTTCCGCCCTTATGCATGCTCTACTACTTTCCAGTGTTATTGTGCAAGGATAGAAAATGTGTTTATTACTTTTGTACCCTCTTTGAACTCTTTGGTGTAGTGTGATAATTTACTTGTTGATGATTGTACCACAGCCATTTATATTTACACAACAGGAAAAACACCCTTCAAACCATTTCCTTTTCCCTTATAACCACAATGGTTATGCAATGTCCAATTTATGCATTAAACAGATGTATCTAATAGAGTTTTTATCTATTTAAAAAACAAGGAGTTTCTCAATTCAATTGTATGTTTTTTTATGTATGTTTTTTTATGTATGTTATAAATGTATATTCAATATAAAATAGTTTCCATTTGTATTTAAAGGATATTTGTATTGTTTTTAACATATTTCTTCTAATGATTTACTCCAAAAATTAGATTACTCCATTATTAAGCATAGCAAGGTGGGTATGGGATTACTTCATTAAATATACACATATAAGGGTCAGAAGGCTCATTACTACATATTAAAGTTATTTTCTATTTGATATGGCTAATTTTCTTAAGCACTGGACAACATCCTATAACCATTGGCATGTCCAAGGCGAGTGGACATACATCAATTGAGGCCAAACTGCCCCAGTGCTCCCTATGGCACCACAATAAGAACCATATTTGACATATATTGGTAATTGTTAACCAGTCAGCTTGACGCTGCCTGAAATTGTCTCCACTGCTGCCCCTGGGTTGTGCCAAAGGTAAGGCTTCTAGTAACACTTCCAAGTTTTTATCAGCCATATGCTAATAATCTCAAACATAACAATGTTGGCCAACAAGTCATAACAGAACACAAGAAAGTATGCAAATATGATTACTAACAAGACTAACTGCATTTTACGAAAAAGAGTTACTGAACAACAGTTACTGGTCAATGATGCGGAAACTGTGTCGTATTAGCATAATGTCTATAACATCAAATGTAAAAAAAAACTACAGACACCATCAAACATACCTACCCACACTTTCCACCTAGAGTGAAAAAAAACATGCAAAATAGCGGGAAATCGTGCAACTGTCGATTACGAGCAAAGTTGTTCGAAAAAAGTAAAAGTTCTGGTGCATCTGACAAAGGAATCGAGATTTTGCAATCCAAACAAGGGCAAACGAAAACATGTTTTTTTTTCAATACCGTCTCACACAAAATACTTCACGTACCTTCAAAGTTTCCTTGATATAAAACATGGCACTGTTTCTAACACGAAATAATCATAAAATAGACGATTTCGATCAATTAAATGGCTAAATTACGACTGATTTCTTTCTTTGACACTGCTCAGGTAAGTAATTGTACATCTGTAGCTGACAATTTGACTGACATGACAGATATTTTTATTACCCTAACAAAATACGAATCGACCTATGATTAGAGATAAATACTGTATGGATGTATGTGACAATTTAATCGGATAATACTTACGTAGTAGGTACTCGTTTTCACGCTGTCATCGACCACATTTCACTAGAAAATAGCACAACACAGAACGAGTTGATTTGTACCTAACACTGTAAACTACACGTTTCAATAAAATTAAGTAAAGGAAAAAATAGGCCTAAGTTACAATAATCATTTCAATAATAGACGCACTGACTGAATTGAAAAGAAACAACAAGAAAAGAGAGAACAAAACCGTAATTAATTTGTTATTTTTTAAACGCTAGGTGTCGCTAGCGCTGCCTCATTTCAAAGGATGCGTTCATAAATACCTAAGTTTTTCCATAATCGACTAATTATTTGTTGCTAATATATCAGCCAGAAATTGAAAAGTTGTACTTTTTTTTCTTATTTACAAATATTGAGTTACGTGTACAAAATAAATAAAAAAAATTTTTTATAATCATTTTTGTATCATTTGCAATGATAAATTAGTAGATTTTTTCGCGGGAACGAAGTGAAATTGCGTTTTCATTAAATTTTCATTAAAATCATCTATTTAGAGTTTTATCTAATAATATCGGTGGTGTTTTGTCCAATAAAGATCAATCTTATTGCACCAGCACTATAAACATATAATATTAATTAAAACCAAAGAAAGATGTGGCTTAAAGGTCTAGACACCAAGCCAAAACCCTTTAAAAGTAATAATACCATAGATGAGAGTAATATAATAATACCCAAAGATAATACCTATGAAAAAACGAGCGGCGGAGCGCGTTCAAGTTTTCACTTTTCAGTAGTTTTCAGGCGAATACCTATATTTACTCAAACAAATTATTATTGCTATTAAAGCTACATCATATCAAAACAAAATTTATATATTTAAATATGTGCTTCATTATAATCACTGGCCGAAGTTTAGCATGGCTTTTGCTAAGTATAGTTGCATTTTTGTTCTTGATATCAGGTATTATGACTCCGAAATGGTTATTAGGGAAACCTGTGGTTACGAACCATAATAATATTACGGAGTTCTATGTGCCCAGTGTTGGGATTTATAATAGGTAAGTTTTAATCATATGAAACTTATTAGTAGTAACTTTGCAGAAGTCTGATAGGAAAGTGTACTAAAATACAAGATATAGCCTGATGCCCATTTCTTTGTCGAAGTCTAGCTGTTAGAACTAATAGAAACCCGCTAGTAGGCGCATGGCAACATATTGTCAACTCAAACCCAAAAAGTAGTCTATGTAGTATATCAGTGTATCTGGTTTCCATATTACAAGCTCTGCTTAGTTTGGGATCAGATAGCTGTGTGTGAAAAATGTCCGAGGATATTTATTATTTATTTATTCTCTCAAACTTTCAAGATTTGAACCAAAGCCTTCCTATGCATCATCTGATGTAGCAAAGAGTTATTTCCTCAAAACATATTCAAAAGTACCTATGTATGTATAGTATGTAGAATGCTATTTTAAATACATCATCTATATTATTAATTCTATAACAAACAACAGCCTTGTAGGTACTGTTGTACTATGACTAAACAATGATTAGTTGAAGTTGTATACTTAGAACAACAAAAACCTCAGATGTACCTAAAGTTTATCATGATTCTGCATTAAATTCTAATAATACAAAATAAAGAAAACCACTAAACAGATAAAAGAAAAGAAAGAAAAAAGAAAAGAAAAATAAATTTATTTTGCACTCACACACACACAAAGACGGGGAAAAAACAGATGCACATTATACAAAACACAGTTGTGTGAGGCCAAAAAAGGCAACTATCTCAGCATATGATGCTGCAGTGCTGGTTTTCAGATAGTGCCCCCAGCACGGTCAATCGCGGCACAGACATAAAAAAATATATATATGTATATATCAATGTAAAATAATAAGTAAATAAATAATAATAAAAATAAGTGTAGGTATCATAATAATAATTCCAACTTGAACAGGCAACAAGAGCAAAATGTTCCCCCGTGGTTTCACTCACGTTCCCAAGGGATCTTAACCTTTCGCGGGATACAATAATATAATTTACCACCTAAGGTGTAAAATAATTTTATTGTGGAATGCAAATGAATGAATAAATGAATGAATAAATGAATAAAATGAAAATTTTTTAACCGACTTCAAAAAAAAGGAGGAGGTTCTCAATTCGTCTGTATGTTTTTTTTTTTTTTTTTTTTTGTATGTTTGTTACTCGATTTCTCTGCCAATTATGAATAGATTTTGATGATTCTTTTTTTGTTTGGTAGATCATACTTCAGAGGTGGTCCCATTTTAATTTTGTCGTAATTGATTAAGCACTTTTTGAGAAAATCAACAAAAACGAAAATAAATATATCTCGTTTGATAAACCTTAGTGAATCAAACTGAGTCGTTGAGCATGACTTTTTGGATTTGGATGAAATTTCGTGTGTATACTTCAATGGGTTCTTCAATGGTTTTAAAATACAATTTGACCCGGTAGGTGGCGCTGGAATCGAGTTCCAAGATTTGTTTTAATTTCAGGGCAGGACGACGTCTGCCGGGCCCGCTAGTTATATATTATATTTTACCGGCCAGACCCGATTTCAGGACAAACTAGTTTTGCCTAGGACAACATATAATAAGGAATAAACTTTAAAAATTAAAAAATAAAATTATTTTTAAAAATAAAAAACAAAAACCGACTTCAAAACTGTAACCTATACCTATGTACAAACATAAACTAAAAAGTAAAGAATAATATTTTAATTTCAAAGCAAGAGCTTTAAAGGACAATCAACAAAATTATTGATATTTATATATCTATTTAATATTTATAAACAGTTCTTTTTGGAGTCGGTGCCAGCCAAGAAGGACAGTTTAATTCTGCCTTTGTAACAAACTTTTGAAAAGTAGGGGAGCGACGGCGCAGACCTAAGGAACATCACCGTAAGGAGAGGTGTCGTAAGACGTTTTCTCGTATGAACACTTCGTGTCCAGTTCAAAACTGTCCTTCTTCTTGACTGGCACCGACTCCAAAAATAGCTGTTTATAAATAGATATATAAATATCAATAATTTTGTTGATTGTCCTTTAAAGCTCTTGCTTTGAAATTAAAATATTATTCTTTACTTTTTAGTTTATGTTTGTACATAGGTATAGGTTACAGTTTTGAAGTCGGTTTTTGTTTTTTATTTTTAAAAATAATTTTATTTATATAGATTAATTACCATTACAGATGTATACGAATGACAAATGACCCTAACAATTGTGGGTCCTTTTCAATTGATGGGTTTGCCACTGAATCAATGGTGTACCCTGGTCCGTGGAAGGCAGCTTTGTTTTTCTTATCCCTATGTAAGTATTCAAATAACAGAACATGTGAAGTAGGTCAGTGAATAAAACCTACATCCTTATCCTTACATATAATAAATAAAACAACATTATAAACTAAACATATTATAAGGTCAAGTGTGAGTCGGACTCTAGCACCGAGGGTTCCATACAAATTTTGTAGTTTCTTTTTTTTTAATTAGATATTTTATTCTGTTTTTAGTATTTGTTGTTATAGCAAAAACATAAATTCATCATCTGAAAATTTCAACTGTCTAGTTATCACGGTTCATGAGATACAGCCTGGTGACAGACAGACAGACGGACAGTAGAGTCTTGATGCTTAATATGGTTTCCATTTTTACCCTGTGGGTACGGTACCCTAAAAACGACTGAACGGATTTTCATACGGTTTTCACACATAGATGGAGTAATTCATGAGGATAGTTTAGGTGTATAATTCATTAAAATTTTGTGTATATATTGGCTAAAATATGACGATGATTGTTTGAATATGGTCCGAACAAACAAATCATACCGACTGGGAGCTTTACCGGCGTGCGCCGCATAAACCAATAGAATTATTATATCCTAATACGACACTACGACAGAAAAAAGAAGGTGCGGGCGCTACCAAGTACAACCTTTCCGATTTTCCCAATTTTTAAGGCTACAAAGTACCTATGCTATATGTGTGATAAAAATTCAAACCAACAAGATTCATTTTCTTGCCTGACTTGATGATATTTTTAGGCGATAATAGCTCAGTGGTAGTGACATCGGATTCTGCGGCGAAGGTTGTGGGTTTCTGTATTTCTGTGTTGTGGGTAAGTTTCTGTTTGATGCAATCTTAGAAGTGATCAAGTGACATCGCATACAAAACCTAGAAGGAAACTGGCTCTCAAGTGTAGCTGTCAGAACACACCGATAGTTGCTTGGCGACAGATTTTCAACTTGAGGGTGGTAGCCAGCCAGTCGGGTACTACAAACAGGTTTCCTCACGATGTTTTCATTCACCGAAAGCTCAAGCTCATTGTAGGATTCGAACCCACGACCTAGCCGCGGTATCCGACGTCATTATCACTGAGCTAAAAGCTTAAAAATGTGTATTATTTGCCATGTAACTGTGTGATTTATTACCAAGGTGCAGCAATACAGTTTGCAACGGTGATGGGTGGTGTATTGGCATGTTGTGTGCAGTCTGTGTTCAAAAAGAGTGTAATTTCACTTGCTGGTGCCACACAGGCCTTGGGAGGTGCGTACTGGAATTAACATCATCTATACTAATATTATAAAGATGTAAAGTTTGTGAGTTTGTAGGGCGTAATCTCTGGATTTACTGAACCGGTTTTGAACCTGAAATTCTTTTACCAATAGAAAGCCACGTTATTTGTGAGTGTCAAAGGCTATATTTTTATCCCGGGAAAAGATAAGATCCCACGGGAACGCGGGTGAAACCGCGAGGGACAGCTAGTAATTCCATATATGTAAAAGCCATTCACTGATTAATCACGAAATAACAAAGTATAAATGCTACATACTTGAAATTTGGCAGGTGGAATTTGAAAGGATTTTTGAAGATTCTATTCGTAAACGGTTCCCTTGGTAAGGCGGGTGAAACCGTGGGGAATAGCTAGTTTTATGGTAGTGTAGTTAGGTGCCATATTTAAAGAATGTAGTTAATTATTTTCATAGGTGGGCACAGTTAGTCCAAAAGTTAACTTCGTTAATCATTAACTCGTTAATAAAAATGTTACTTCGTAAATCGTTACGGACTAATGTTAACGGAAATTAACAAGAGCGTAAACATTTTTTTTAGGTTAACTTAAAAATTAATCCGTTATTCATTTTGTTAACTTCGTTAATTAACAATTAACGGATTAACGATTTAATGCCCACCTATGTTTATTTTGCAGGTCTATTTGGAGTATTAGGACTACTCCTATACCCATGGGGTTGGGGAGCGGCGCGAGTCAAAAAACTTTGTGGGGAAAACGCTGAACCGTATTTACCTGATGAATGCTCTATAGGTAAGCTATTCTATCTGACACTTCTTGATACTATTACCTAATATCCTACTAATATTAGAAATGTGAATGTTTGTATGTTTGTTGCTCAATCACGTCAAAACGGCTGAACGGATTTTGATGAAACTTGGCACACAGGTAAATCATAACCTAGAATAAAACGTAGGATACTTTTTACCCCGAAAAAAGATAAGTTCCCTCGGGAACGCGGGTGAAACTTGTTAATAAATATCCTAGGAAATTTTTCATACACTGCTCTCAGACATGTTATTGCATACAAATGTATGTCCTAGATGGGAATCGAACTCACAATTTGCCTATTAGAACTCATCGATAGTTGCTTGGCGATAAACTCAACTTGAGGGTGATAACCAGACAGAAATTAAGTCTGTATGTAACGGTGGCAGCACCGTACTGTGATTTCATCAATGATTTCCTTCACCGAAAACAAGCTCATTGTAGGATTCAAATTCGAATCCACGACCTTCGCCGCGGTATCCGACGACACTACCATTGAGCTGTTCAAAGAAGCCTATTCTATCTTTAGTTTCTCTCCCTCTCTTACAGGATGGGCTCTCTTCGTGACTGCAACGGGTGTAGCTCAAGTGTTTTTAGCAAGTGCATTGTCCAAGACTGCTGACAAAGCAGCTAACTCTGATAAGGTACAGTTCGAAATAGATGAAGGAAAACAACTCATATGTCTAGCCTGATTTCACAGCCAAGTGTATTTATACAATGGTATATATTGATGTATTGTTATGGACGGACCGTGAATTTTAGGGTTTGGGCAAATGGGGCATCGCGATTGAGAATTAGTAATTTCTGGTTGTTTGTGAGGATTTAAATGTGATAAGAAATTGCAGCTATAATATTTTTACACGCATTTATTAGTCTAAGTTTTAACGCGAGTTTCAGAAGGTTGCTTTTGCTGTTTGTTGTTAGCTTATGACAATAAACTCAGAAATTACTGTTTTCAAAAGCAACTTTGACCTATTTATACATTTACGACAATAGTGTGGTATCAAAAATAAAACCATTTAGTCAACAAGTTAACAAACTCGAACAGAACAGCCCCCGTAAGCAATTGAAGTTTAATATTTCTGATAAAATAGTAAATTTCTGCTAACCATTTTCTATTTTCTAGAGGATATTTCCATATGTATTTCAGAACCTAAGTTAGACTTCATAGTTTTTGATAATTAAATCTAATAAATTTATGACCCAGTAACATCTGTAAGTAGCCAGTATTGAAAGAGAACAAAATGTATATTTTAACCAAATGCCCAGTTTGCCCTTGGTACTTTCATATGCAAACAATAATTTTAATTATTAAAAGGTATTGCTCGTGTTTCTTCAGACGATATATTTTAGTATGAGCTTTACATAATTACATGCAAATTAAGACAAATACGTATTTCTAATTGTATTAATAGTATATTACGATACGCGTGACCTAAGTAGCCCATTGTTGCTCGGCGTGAAGTTAGCGCCCGAGCTAAACGCTGTGCAATAATAGACAACTTCGGTTACAAGTATCGTATAGCTTTTCCGTGACCTAAGTTGCCTATTTCGGCACGGAGAAGCGTGCGTAAAGTGCGGGTTTAGGTCACTCTGTGCTATAAATGATTTTTTTACTCACTACGGCTTTTGCCACATTACATTAATATTAAATTATTTAAAATGGTCGCAAATAGTATGCTAGCTTCATCAAAGTATAGACTGACAAATGGCTTCCATTTTTAGTAAGTTAAAAGTAAAGACTTGCAAGAGAAAATGACTGTTCTGGATCAGTTTCCCAAAATTTATACGAACTTACAAAAGTAACACTTTAAATAATAGTTTTGTGTAGATATTTATATTATCCGACAATGATATAATATGTAAAAAGGTAGATAGGTTACCTACGCAACTTTTGATCTTGAAATGAAATGAAATATTTTTATTTGTAACCATATAAATATAAAAATGTGATTGACTAACAATGGTACAAATTGGCCCCAACTCAGCATTTTGCAGGTTGATAACCTGCGCTGGTCTTCCGTTAGAGCCAGCTAGTGACGTCAAAGTACAAAATGGCCGAGAAATGGCACTCTAATGCACACATACATCCATACTAATATTATAAATGCGAATGTGTGTCTGTCTGTCTGTTTGTCTGTTACCTCTTCACACTTAAACCCCTCAACCTATTTATAGGCATTTTGCTTTGGGGCAAAGCCGCTGATATCGAAACTATTTTTATTTTACAAAAACAAGCAGTGCGAGCTATTTATAATTTGAGCTCTATGAAATTCGGTATGGAGATAGATAGAACCTTGGAGAAGGACATAGGATACTTTTTATCCCGGGAACAGCTCCCTTGGGAACGCGGGTGAAGCCGTCGGGCGGAAAGCTAGTAAATTAATATTGAAATATCACAATACAATATCTCATAACATAAAATGGCGATCTTGGTTTGTTGGGTAACTTTTACTTTTAATTGCACTCGGTACGTGAAGTGCATCCGTTGATGCCGGCGACGCGACACAGATTAAGTTAGGCTAATTAGCCATTTTTTAGCCTCCCGCTTTTGGAGCGCTTATAACCTATCTACACCTGTTTACTTTATAATATCATTGTTACCCGATATTACTTTTTTCAATGGTTAATATGTATGTATACGTAGTAATATACGTAGTAATTGAATAGTAAAGTTTGGGAACACTTACTTTAGAAATATTGTAGCTAAATATAGTATTAATTGACATTTATTTGTAAAATATACAGCTTCGTTAGTTTTTAGTTTTTAGTCTTATACAGGATGTCCGGTAAGTAGTACGCCAAACTTAGGAAGAGATAGGTGGGTGGATCACCTACCAAATATACAAAAATGACCTTAGGAAAAGTGTCACCATTTTCGAGATATTTAATATCTAACATCAATACATAAAAATCTGAAATATCATCAGAAAATGTTTTTTTTTTTTTTTTTTTATGTCACAAGTGACAACGAGGCAGGCGGGTCACCTGATGGTAAGTGACAACCGTCGCCTATAGACATTGGCAATACCAGGGGATTGCTAATGTGTTGTACACCTTATTACAATGCCTTAAAGAAGACCTTTTTAGTGAGGTGAATTTTGTATATTTGGTAGGTGACCTCACCTAACTCCCCCTTAAGTTTGTAGCTAGGACTACTTACCGGACACCACGTTTACACAATTACTAAAACCATAGTCATTACTTTAGCCATAGTCACAATTTATATCAAAGAAATCTTATTCTAACAAATACTCAATATCTTTATGCATTTGTATTTTTTTTAGTTTTTATTATTATAAAAATTTATACAAAATATGTATGTTTTATAGTAAGATGATATAATCTCACAAGTTTGAGAAACACTGATGATGTTGTTTCAAACTAAACTAAATTTTAATTTAGCGAATATCTTTATACAAACATTATTGATATAGATAAATTTAGTAAACTAAAACATAATAATGTTTAACAAAAATTGTATCAAATAGGGATGTTGACTGACATATCAAATCAGCTTCTTTTTATGAAATGTCAAAACGATAGTTTATATGGAGTTTTGTATGAAATACTGCCATGTGACGTCATAAATATATAACATCAAAAGATCTACTCTTTGTTGTTAAATTGGTTATTAAAAATCATAAAATGGTTGAATTTTCCAAAGTGTTCGCTATTTATGAATATTTTTAGGTGTTTTATACACTGGTTAGTTTTAGATAATTTTAATTGAATACTAGCTGTCCCCCGCGGTTTCAACCGCGTTCCCGTGGATTTTTTTAATTTTATACAAACCTTGTCCTAACAATAAAGAATACATAAAACAAAGAATCATCCAACTTGGTGCAGTCATTCGAAAGTTTTGAGCGTACATACATTTCGAAGATTCATTTTTATCTATATAGAAAAACAAAGAATCATCCAACTTGGTGCAGTCATTCGAAAGTTTTGAGCGTACATACATTTTGAAGATCCATTTTTATCTATATAGAAAAACAAAGAATCATCCAACTTGGTGCAGTCATTCGAAAGTTTTGAGCGTACATACATTTTGAAGATCCATTTTTATCTATATAGAAAAACAAAGAATCATCCAACTTCGTGCAGTCATTCGAAAGTTTTGAGCGTACATACATTTCGAAGATTCATTTTTATCTATATAGAAAAACAAAGAATCATCCAACTTGGTGCAGTCATTCGAAAGTTTTGAGCGTACATACATTTCGAAGATTCATTTTTATCTATATAGAAAAACAAAGAATCATCCAACTTGGTGCAGTCATTCGAAAGTTTTGAGCGTACATACATTTCGAAGATTCATTTTTATCTATATAGAAAAACAAAGAATCATCCAACTTGGTGCAGTCATTCGAAAGTTTTGAGCGTACATACATTTTGAAGATCCATTTTTATCTATATAGAAAAACAAAGAATCATCCAACTTGGTGCAGTCATTCGAAAGTTTTGAGCGTACATACATTTCGAAGATTCATTTTTATCTATATAGAAAAACAAAGAATCATCCAACTTGGTGCAGTCATTCGAAAGTTTTGAGCGTACATACATTTTGAAGATCCATTTTTATCTATATAGAAAAACAAAGAATCATCCAACTTGGTGCAGTCATTCGAAAGTTTTGAGCGTACATACATTTCGAAGATCCATTTTTATCTATATAGACGACAATATCCCTATTTGAAATATTGAATAGTATTATTAATGTAGGTACATAGTGCCATAAGAAAATATAACCTTTTATTAGAATTGTCAAAATTGTAACGAAACCAGTGAGTTAATCACTTAACCTGATGCCATCAGTTTAAATCATGAAACTTTTAGCAACATCATGTAATCTACGTTCAGTATTATTTTATTATTTTTGTTCATCGAAAATCAAGCATTTGGATATACATAGATGTATATGTTTCAGTGAAATACAAAATATATTATGCATTTATTTTGATCTCTACTCATACTATAATTCTTAGTATAAAACATATGAAGGTCGATTATAAGCAAACTAATCAATCACTCATAAAAAATCTTTCTTATCCACGAATATACAGCGTGTCCTGTGAGTAGTGCGACAGACTTAAGGGAAGAGATAGGGTGTCACCTATCTGAAATATTGAAATATCTTGAAAATGGTGATCTTTTTATTAAGATCATTTTTGTATATTTGGTAGGTGACCCACTAGACTACTTTATAAGCTTTGTGCATTTACCACATATTGTGGTAGTAAAAATATATAAGCATAATATTTATTATACTAATGAAAAGACAAGTTTTAAAAATGTTTCTTTTACAACAAAATGTAACTATTGTCACTATGTGGGTATAAATAAAATGTATTTTCATACGTAATCTCATGTTTACAATTTTTTATCTGTATTTTTAGCTTATTCTATATTATACAACTTGATTGAACATGCTTGTGTTTTTATTTTGGACTTTAATTACAAGAACATACGAATTTTAAGTGATCAGCTATTAATTAATAAATTTATCTTACTACTGTTATAAAGGTCAAAGTGTATTTCGATGTGACGATTTTTGTTACTCTTTTACGCAAAAACTACTGAACAGATATCGATGAAACTTGACATACAGGTAGATCATATCCTGAAATAAAACATAGGATACTTTTTACCCTAGGAAAAGATAAGATCACCGTTGCATAAATAATAAGTTACCAGAAATGAGACTTAAATATAAATAGTTCAGAATTGTGCGCTTTAAAGTCAAAGCCAAAACCATTTATTCAGTTTAGGCCCTAGAAGGGCACTTATGAACGGCGAATCACAGAAGTTACCACCGGTTCGGAAGTCAGACAACAATTGAGAAGAACCGGCAAGAAACTCAGCAAGGTTACATTTTTGGACCATTGTCTATATTGGCTTTTTTGAAATTCAAATGTTTAACAATTTTATGCTTAAACTAAAACAAAAATACACAAAAAAATTATAACTCGCACTAGTTTTTTTTAATTCTCGATAAGCTTGTGTTTGACCACAATCTCACCATGGTAAGTGATGATGTGGCCGAAGGTGGTAAGCACACAAAGCCTAGATGGGAGCTGGCTCTCAAGTGCAGCTGTCGGAACACCGACAGGTGCTTGGTGACAGATTTTCAACTTTAGGTTGGTAGCCAGCCAGTCGGGTACTACAAAGTACCCTACCACCGAGCTACGGTTTCCTCACGATATTTTCCTTCACCGAAAGCTCAAGCTCATTGTAGGATTCCAGCCCACGACCTACATACCTTACCACATTCTACCACAATAAACTGGAAACTCACCTGTAGGTACCCGCCGATAAATCAACAATTCACTTATGAACACTGATAAAGTTTCCACTGTTAAACGACAAATGCGGTGTGGACTGTGGAACGCCTTTTTATATTTAATTAAACTTGTTTCTAAGAATTATGATATCCCGCATTATATCTAAAACAAGCATCTTATTTATACAGATAGTTCATTTTTACTTCTGGATAAGCTTGTGTTTGACCGCACCATGGTAAGTGACGATGTGGCCGAAGGTTGTAAGCACACAAAGCCTAGATGGGAACTGGCTCACAAGTGCAGCTGACGGAACACACCGATAGGTGCTTGGCGACAGATTTTCAACTTGAGGGTGGTAGCCAGACAGTCGGGTACTACAAAGTACCCTACCACCGTGCTATGGTTTCCTCACGATGTTTCACTCAAGCTCATTTTAGGATTCGAACCCACGACCTTCGCCGCGGTATCCGTCGTCACTACCACTGAGCTATCATCGCCTAAGTTTATTACATATCCTAAAATACTACCCATGAGGGTGAGTTTAAGTTGTCAATCACCTATAGGTGCTAAGAACCGAGAGATCTCGGTCAAACGGATTTTAACTTCAAGAATGGACATCCGACAGACTTGTGTGCTTGAACAGTCTGTTTGTCCTGAGTAATGTGTAATTATCTATTTAATATGTAGGATTTATTCCTTAATTAACGGCCCGAGCTGCACTCAGTAATCCGACCATCACCTAAAAATCCTCTAAATCGCTTATGCGACGTCCGTCCCACTTTTGTGTCCCCCCGACGACGCCCTGAGCCGAGGTTCGTGCCCCAACTGGGGCGCCCTCAGCGGTCATTCGTATAAAGATTTGCATCACGGTTGAGAGCCCTAAGCGCTCGCCGAACAGTCCGCGTAAGGGTGTCTATGGTATGGTCCCTCAGACCTCCAACTTTTAGTCCTCCCCAAAAAAAACCTAGTATAATGTAAGAGGTAGGTGTAATCAATTATCTGGTTTCCATAGCACAAGTTCTGCTTGGTTTGCTTTGATGGCCGTGCGTGTGTGAAGAATGTAAGTACCAGGTTGTTTTTTTTTTACTACGGGTACTACAATGTACCCTACCACCGTGCTATGGTTTCCTCACAATGTTTTCCTTCACCGAAAGCTCAAGCTCATTGTAGGATTCGAACCCTCGACCTTCGCCGCGGTATTTGACTTCACTTACCACTGAGCTATCATCGCCTTTATGATGAACATGTACTATATTTTAGCCACATGGAGAGGAAACTGCTTCTCAAGATACAGGTTTGACCTGTTTTGAGGATCAGTGCACTTTTGTCAAGTGAATGAATAAAATTTATGTATAATGCAATATTGATTAAGATATCTATGTAAGTATAAATTCATGTTTTTGTAATAAATAAATAATAATTATTAAGTATTACTATATCTTCAACAAAATGTTATTAGGTGAAGTAACTTTCTTCAACTTCTTTCTCATTTTCTTCATCAACCCGAGCACTACCTGAGAAAAGTTATTAAGCTTTTGTTACTAAATTAGACCTAAATGCTTTCCCATCCCATGCGACGCTCCGGTTTGTGTGAAGGGGCCCTTATTGCGGAGATATGATAGTACCTATCAACGCATAGACAATAATTTGAAGTGTCTTCCACGAAACATATTATCATTCGTGGAAGAGTAATAGCCTACTTTGTTGTAAAAAATACCATTATATAGTTAGGTAGATATGAAGGCGATGATAGCTCAGTGGTAGTGACGTCGGATAATGTGGTGAAGGTCGTCGGTTCAAATAAAAACAGCGTGAGGAAACCATAGCACAGTAGTGGTAAGGTGCTTTGCCTACTGGATTGGCTGATTGGCTGGATTAGATGATGATGTGAATATGGCTACCACAAAAAGCTTAGGAGAACTGTCTCTCAAGTGAAGCTACCCAGAAACCAAAAATATAGGTGCTTTACGACAGATCGTCAACATGATGTCACCTTTCCATGATTTCTCACAAGTTTTATTCGAACCCACGATCTTCACTAAGGCATTGGACGCTACCACTAAGCTATTGCTATTTATCTACGAAGACGCGCCCGACTGGTGTAGTAGTGCTGGCGATATGTCTACCTATAGGTATATTTATGTCAATTTGCAGAATGTAGCGGCTATAGTAACAGCGCTACATGTGGTCCAGTCAGCGAAAAGTAGGTAATAGAAGCGCCGCATCACAACAAATGGACGTAATTAAATATGACACAGGAATTCCTACATCGCACTAGCAAAGTTTTCTCAGCACTTTACATATATACGAGTTCTCATCAAGAAACGTAGGACTGCAGTCCCCGGGCAATGATATACCTAGCCCACGACATATCCAACACAGAACTACAAAACTAGCGAAAGTAGCACATACACTGGAAAAGGATTATCTATAATAAACAAAGACAATGAAAATGTCTCAATACGTCATATCAGAACCAACATGGCGGCTCGACACAATTCTCTAAATCAATTATTTAAACCCCAATACGAGTAGTAACGCTGCCTATTATTTGACAACTGCCATTTACAACCAATTACTAGCTCTGACTTTATAAACCACCCCTATTGTGAACTGCAATGAGTTGTTATGACGTTATCTATAATATGATTGAAGATATTATAGGATAGGAAAGTCAGGTCAATTTACCTACCTATTATGTGTTTCTGTTTTAGTGATAGTACCTATCTACTTACCTGGGAGACCGAGGAGACGTTTTTGTAAAGACGCCTAAAAGACAAACTAAAAAAGCAAAACCTTTTACAAATCGTTAGAGCAGTTTCTCGTTTAAAGTTATAAAATGAGAATGAGATCAAAAAATAGTATCTACATACCTATGCCTACGTATCATTATGTAGGTGCCTATTCTAGTCAAAATGTTGAGTTTGGTCCGAAAACGGTTGCACGGAGATCTATTTTCAGCGTTAAATGAAAACTAAATAATGCAGTTCCGGGAATTAGGTTCTTTATTGAAAATTTCCTCCTCTTTTAGTATCTTTTTAAATTTCTTAACTATCAATAGTTTTTGATCTATTAGCGAAAAGCTAAATACTTACCTACATATTTATTTCTCAATAAAAATTGTTACTTTTGGTGTGGTGTAAAATCATCGAAACACATTTTTCTACACATCATTCCGTATCCAATGAGCTATCGCTCATATTTTTAGCACCTTTTTATTAAGAATTAACACCAATTTCAACATTTTGACTAGGATGACCAAGATTTCTCTATAGGAATTGGCACAGCGCCTCTAGCGGAATTCGCGTGACTTCTCAGTTGAATTTCTCCAAAACGAAGGCCAAGGAATCAAACCTACATTAAAGTGTTGGATGTGTTCGCCACTGAACCGTTACCGCTCCAATCCATCTGCCTTAAACTATAATTAATCCAACCCAAATCCATTTCGATATAAACCAAAGAAATCAAAAATCCTTTCGATCAATCAAAGAGCTAAGCATTTTTCAAGGCAATTTTCGAATTCCCCTCTTACCACAAACCAACATGAAAAAATCTGCTTCCTCTTTACTCTTATTACTCAGTGAAAAGAGTTCAAAATCGCTTGTAGCTTTAGTAAACTGAAAATAGCTGATGTACAGTAAATCAATCAAAAGTACGCAAAGTCAGTGATTAAAGTGAGTCGACTTGACCGCAGGGTATTGGGTTCGATACCAGTCCGAGACATCAATCAAAACACTTCTATTTTTGTATTTTTGATTTACTATTGTATTGGAATTTCTATGTATTGTTTTGTGATACCACCTCAACATACCTATGTAGTAGTTAGATACATAAGTAAAAAGTTTTTGAGGTGATGATCGTGGGTTTGAATCCTACAATAAGCTTGGCTTTCGGTGAATGAAAGCATTCGTGGTAGGGTAGTTTGTACTACTAAACTGGCTCGCTACCACCCTCAAATTGAAAACCACCAAGCACCTGTGAGTGTGTTCCCGAACTTGCACTTGAGAGTCAGTTGCGTTTAAGGCATGAATTGTGATAAGGTGTACAACACATTGGCAATCCTCCTGGTATTACTAATGTCTAACGTCGACGGTATTCACTTACCATCAGGTGACCCGCCAGCCTGATTGTCACTTGTGCTAGTTATAAGAAAAGAGTTAGGCTAATAAGACACCGGTACAGAGGAATAATAATATCCTGGGACATTCTTCACAAACATACGCATTATCAGGCATTGCATCAATATTGAATTAGGCTTCTAGATAGAACAATATAGACTTGACCTATCCGCCTGTATCTCTCCACAGCTGTAGATAGGTCTCTCTCAAGTCTCAAGACGCGCCATTCCAGCCCTCCGCGTCCCTCTTCCTGACACCTTGTCTGTCCAGCGGTCTGGAACATCTGGAATTATAGTAAATTACCGAATTAATTCAGTTTCTGTGGACGTTGTAATACAGCAAATTTTCATTTTCAATTTTCCTACAGCGAAGAAGCGGCTGTACGTACATTATACAATTCTGGGGTTTTTTCAACAAAAAGGTTTACCTAAGCGATACCAACGGTGTACTTACAATCAAGAGAAAATATTTTAACAAATCAGCTATCCCGAAGAAACACTAACGACATGCCATCTGATATCTGTCAACTGTCAAATAACATATAAACTCATTTACATATTATGAATACATACCCACCCACACATGCAACAATTCAAAAATAAACAAAAGCATTAGGATATACAATTTCAAATATGGAATCCGTCGAATCGTGACCGGCCGCGGGCGCGGAGGCACGCGATTGGCCGACACTGACACGTGATATTCGAAACCGGCGCGGGCGCAATAGTGAACGGGATAAAAGCAAAAGGATTTTGTATTGTATGCCATCAATGAGGTTTATGTGATGCGCACCGTGATTTATTTGCGATCGGCACAATTGTAATCGGCAATGTAGAGAGGTCAACGACTCTGATCTATGCCTTATCTACTTATGAATAAATAGCACCGAAGCATTTGCTTTTATTTGTACTGCTGTAGGTATGGTCTTCCACAATCTCACCTAGAAGGGAACTGGCTCTCAAACACCGGTCCATGCTTGACGATAACTTCTTTACTTGTAAGTGGAAGAGGTCTTCAAGGTCAGCAACACATCTGCAATCACCCTGGTATTGCAAATGTCCATAGGCGGCGGTGACCACTTACCATCATGTGGACCGTCTGCCTGTTTGTCAACCTGACATAAAAAAAGTAGTAAAGAAAAGTCATATAGTAATTTAAGCCTATTCCAGTCCACATAACTAAGATTTGATGGTAAAAGCTATTGTGATGGCGCTATTTCGGTAGGCTACAATTAAAAAAATCATAATTAATTATACCAATAAAACTACACGGCTACCTATCTACAAGCTGCAATTATATTATACAACTGTGGTTTCTCTTAATGGATCATAGATTCTCAGGCTTGTCGCTTGCCGCCCATTTTTTTGAGGATATGGACGTGATGAATGGAACTACGCAACAGATTAGACGGACGAGGTAGAGAGGTTAGACTTTACTGTCTTTACTAATATTATAAAGAGGTAAAGTTTGTGAGGTTGTAGGCGGTTATCTCTTACTACTGTAATAGAGTTGCGATGTGAACACATCTGATCAGCGGGCTGGTGGTATAAATAAATAAATATCCTCGGACATTTGTTCACACGCGGCTATCTGATCCCAAACTAAGCTGAACTTGTAATATGGAAACCAGATGACTGATATACTACATAAACCTACAAACAGACATGTTCATGCACACAATTGTCTGTCCTGGATGGGAATCGAACCCACGACCTGCGGCGTGATAGGTAGTGTGTTAACCAACCACGCCAACCGGCCCATCAGTACTCAGGTTGTACCCGATGTTTGCCATCACTGGTGTACAAATCGTCTTCATAAAATAACGAAAAAATGTGTGCAATGTATAAGGAAAACCTTTTATTAAATACAAAAAAGATAACAAAAGAAAATACTGGGGTAAATACATCAAAATGTATTAACAACTCAACATTTATAATTGGAACACCGAAATTTTTTCACGAACTCGAAAATAACCCGCAATTCAGTTCACGTCTTGTAGTGTCGCCATAAATTGCTTTTACAATTAGGATATTTTGTACGAAGCCACTGCATAGCCACATCTATATCAGTATGTATTTACAACAACAAAAAATGTAGTTATATCAGTCATCTGGTTTCCATATTACAAGTTCAGCTTAGTTTGGGATCAGATAGCCGTGTGTGAAAAAATGTCCCAGTATATTTATTTATTTATATTTACTGCATTTTTTTATTGTATTATGACATGACTGATGTGGCCGATGGAGCAGAATTCGAGAACCTTCTCGAATGGCGACCGCGAATCGGAAGACGCAGCGTGGGCAGGCCTCCCACACGGTGAGGGTCGCGGGAAGCCCCTGGATGCGGATAGCGCAAGACTGGCTATTGTGGAGATCCTTGGGGGAGGCTTTTGTCCAGCAGTGGACGTCTTCCGGCTGACATGATGATGATGATGGTGTGGCCATCGTAACCTCTAGGATATCCAAATATTTGCTGTCAATATTTTGGTAAGTAAATATACAAAATAGTCTTATCTCGCATTCATCTTTCATACTCACCCTACATATCCTTGTTCAAACCAACCATTGGACTTATCCCATATTTCCCAAATCTCATACCCACCCTACCTAAGCAACATATCCACAAAAGCATATAGACTGTGCCTACCTCGTGAGAACCGACCGGGAATCGAACCCCTATAATCAACCAATCGCAGTGCCACAATTAACTTAGCACGGACAGTCTGAGCGACGTAGGTACTTCATTTTATGTATTAATGTTCTATACTTCATTTGTTACCGTTCAAATGTTGGTATGATTCAAATGGATGAAACCTTTTTACCTACATGTAGGCACTACAGTCTATTCTTTTAAGTTACAAATCCCATTCAAAACAAAAGAATGCTCATTAAATGATACAATATTCATGGGGGGGACAGAGCCCCCCAACCTAAGGTTTCCATTACCTTATAATTTACCTGATTTTTCCTTGACAAGCTAATAAATAGGTACGAACTAAATTATAAGTAGCGAAGCATATAAACGATTAGTGGTATAGTTAGGTACTGGGAATAAAGAAGGGAAATAATGTGAGTTTGTGTACCTAACATTTCTATGTATATTGTACCGATTGTAGGTACCCCAACTAAAAACTATGATAGCTCGGAAGTTAGTTCAAAACATACAATGAGCTTGAGTCTTCGTGAAGGAAAACAAGTGGGCGAAGAATAAACATTATTATAGCTACTAAAAATATAATTGTGAGTAATATCTGAACCGATTTTGATGGAACTAGACACTTTAATATGATCATAGCGATGATTAAAATATAACTCTCGCTCTTTGTTCTCACTTGATTTAAATCTTTGATTGTTGTTGACATGGAATAAATAAAAATAATAAAAACAAATAGCATTATAGAAATTTTAATGTTAAATAAACATGAGAGGTGTCAAGGGACACCCGGATGGAACGAAGTTATATAAGTCGAGAGAGTATATATATATATAAATAGAAATGAAAATATCTGGCTTGCTTTCTATAAGAGAGAGAGAGAGAGATAGACAGAGAAACATGCGCACGCCGCACAGCTTTCAATAGCTTACTACACACAACTGTCACCGACAGTGACAGTGAAAGTGACACAAAAAGTGTCGTAAGATTTTTTTCCGTCTAGCCCCCTTTCACAACGCGCGATATGGAACTTCGTTCCAAAACTCTTTTGATGCTATTTGAAAGAAGAATGAGTTTCTTTTTTATATTTTACACTGGTGGGCCCGGCAGACGTTATCCTGCCATTAAATGAAAATAAAAAGAAACTATCAGTTTTAAACAATATTTGCGCCAACTATTAAGGTTAGTAAATTTAATATGGACGTTAAGTTTTCTTAAATTTTCTGATGTTCCGCGCAACTTTTATACTTTTATCTTTCATCAGAACCTTCTCCTGACAACAACAAACACAACAAAAAAAGAATTAGCGAAATTGGTCGAGCCGTTCACGCGTGATGCCGTGACCAAGGAAATAGGGATTCATTTTTATATAATAGAGAAGATAGTTTTTGCTTAGATATTTGCAAGAAAAATATTCCAGAAAGAAAATTAGGAAATATATTGTTACATTTTATGAAATAAAGCATTTTTAAATGAGCCCAAATTAACTCCAAAGTCTTTCCAATTAGTCCAATTAACTCCAATAGATTTTTATATAATAGAAGATATATAGATTAGACAAACATTAAGTTGCCTACATTCAAGAAAAAATACCTAACATTAACTAGTGTATAAAACATTTCAAGTATGTATTTCATACAAAACTCCATAATAAATCGTCGCTTTGACATTTAATCTGTTGACTCGCGACATTAACCTGTCAAACAACTCTTCAACTCACGCACAGTTTTCCAAATTTAAAATTCGCGCCCAATTTTCAAGTAAATGTCATCGTCCCGATTGTCCCATTTGAGAACCAAGTGGTGCGGACTCTGAAACCCCGATTGTCCCAAGAAAGAACTGACAGGTTAATAAAAAGAAGCTGAATTGATATGTCAGGCACCATCCTTATTCTATCAACGCTTATTTATTTATTATTTTATTAGATAATATTTTGAGGGCACGACCAATCGCCCACATAAATAGTTCTTGCGTTAAATAGTAGTGAATAAAAGAAAACATTTTCCTACCTTAAATGTACCTATGATTTAGCCTAACATAATGTACATACCTAATCATAATCAAAGCAAAGTTATCTACCCTCGTTACATCAATAAATCAACGTTCAGCCGGCCAACAACATGAGTTATGATACGCGGGAACGCGGGTTCGATTCCCGACTGTAATCGCGGCCCGGGGCATATGAATTAGTTGCAATTAACCGCACATTTCTACAAAACATTTTAGGCATTTTTTTGTTGATTTTGAAGTTAGAATTGTTTTGGTTCTTTCAACGTTTGAAAAGTGGTTAGCTTTTTATGCTATGAGTCAGAAAAAATAAAAAAAAACCTACAATACCATAGTATAGGTATCTACTGTCCAGGAAATCAGTAATACAGAAGAAACCTTTTCAAGCAATATGTTGACAAGCCGACAGGCAGCTTACCTGATGGTAAATAGTCACCGCCGACTCTGGATATCATCATCAGTAATTACTTCAATGGTAGGTACTTAATATTATACCTACATGCGAAAGTTTGTTTATTTATTTGTTCTTCTTTCACGCAGCGACGGGTCAAGGGTTCGACGTGTTTTTGCGTAGAGATAGTCAAGATAGTCTAGCTTAGCTTTAAATAATAAAAAAAACTTGAGAGGTGTCAAGGGACACCCGGACGGAACGAAGTTATATAAGTCGAGAGAGTATATATATATTTTAAAAAAAAAACTATTTGTATATATATATAAATAGAAATGAAAATATCTGGCTTGCTTTCTATAAGAGAGAGAGAGAGAGAGACAGACAGAGAAACATGCGTCACTTTTGACGGCGTGCGCACTTTTGACGTAAAAAGTGTCGTAAGAATTTTTTCCGTCTAGCCCCCTATTTGATAACAGAAAAAATAAATCGGGGAAGAAATTCGATTGGGTTTTTACTGAAAATGAGATCTATACCTCTGAAACATAAACATTACAAACACCAAATAACTAGACTTTATCTCAAAACGCGCGGGTCGTTTTGATAATTCACGTTTCTCAATTATAACTTTGGATCCCCGTTTCATCCCCTTAGGGGGTGAATTTTGGAAAATCCTTTCTTAGCGGATACCTACGTCATAACGTCATAATCTGCGTGCTGAATTTCAGCGCAATCCATTCAGGGGATTGAGCTGTGTGTTAATAGATCAGTCAGTAAAGATTGCCTTTTATATACAGAAGATGTATATGAGTTATTTACACAGGTTATTTATAATTGGAAACGGGTAGGTATCGAGATCATGTACCTAGTTTAACTAAATGTGTGAATAATGGCGTATTTAAATTAAAAATACTGTTAATTAATAAACGACTAGCCTCATTTCCATGTTATGTAACAATTAATGAACAGAAAAATTGTAAATTACACATAATTGAACGCAATTATATTTCAGTTCTTGCCGCTCACCAATAGATGGCGCTACATGTCATGTACCTCAAACTGCCTTAAACCTTTTGAGCTATGCAGCGTGCGTCCATTGCTAAAAATGTAACTATATAATATTTTTATTGTATTTTTTTTTACCAGACGGGTCACCTGATGGTAAGTAAGTACGTTAGCTATACCAGGGGGATTGGCAATGTGTTACACAATGATGGTACACTTTATTACAATGCCTTAAAGGCAACTGGCTCACGAATGCAACTGCCCGAACCAGATGCTTGGTGACTTCTGGCGACAGATTTTCAACATGTATTTAGTAATGATTTAACTTAAAAGGGTATTGCTCAGTCGTTGACAATATAAATGGATATTCAACAGCAGTTTTAACATAATTTAACATAGTCTATTCTAATTTTATTTTTCAATTTTTTATCGGCAGCAGCGGCAGCCTCGAAGAAGTTTTTTTTATATATTATAGTTGTATATATTTTTGTATATTTTGTACATTTGTTGTAAATAAAATTACAATTTAAATTAATTAATTAATATTATTGTCACGTAATTAACTAGGTTGGTGGTCCACAAAAATGAATCATAAGTTACTTACTAGTCGTCCCCCGTGGTATTACCCGCGTTCCTGAGAAATATTATCTTATCAACAGATAAAAAGTGTCCTATGTTATATTCTTAGGTCATATTCCAGGATTCCTACTTGTGTCCCAACGATCATTAAAATATAAAAAAAGGAATAAAATAACGTGTTCGTTATTTTCGAGATATTGGTTAGTGTTAGATAGAACATCCCTACGAGAGTAGACTTCACGTAGAACATGACCACAAGTGAAGTGAAATGAAATGAAAGCGTGTATCGTGACTTTCCAGGTTGACCCAAAAAGTCCATGAAATGTTTTAGTGGAATAGCCACCAATTTCACTAAAATTAGACCGGACTTGTACGGACGAGGACTAGACTTTACAGTGAAAGTGACAATAAAACGTGACTAAACATAAAATATGAATATTTAAAATAAAGAAATGGCTTAAAGGTCTCGATACCAGGCCAAAAATCTTCTTAAAAAAAAAAAAAAGTAGAACATGACAAGGCGATGATAGGCTTGAGCTTTCAGTGAAGGCAAACATCGTGAGGAAACCACAGCACGGTGGTAGGGTACTTTGTTGTAATCGACTGGCTGGCTACCACCCTCAAGTTGAAAATCTGTCGCCAAGCACCTGTTGGTGTGTTCCGGCAATTGCACTTGAGAGCCAGTTTGCCTAATATGGTGTACAACACATTGGCAATCCCCCTGGTATTGCTGATGTCTATAGGCGACGGTAGTCACTTACCATCAGCCTGCCTAGTTGACAATTGTGATATAAAAAAAATTAACAGCAAAATGTTATCACGAATGGGATTGAAACCGCACGTACCTATCACGCTGTAGGTCGTGGGTTCGATTCCCATCCAGGACAAACATTTGTGTGCATGAACATTTGTGTGCATTTAAGGCGATGATAGCTCAGTGCACTTGAGAGCCAGTTCCCATCTAGGCTTTGTGTGCTTACCATCTTCGGCCACATCATCACTTACCATGGTGAGATTGTGGTCAAACACAAGCCTATCGAATATAAAAAAAAAAAAAAAACATGTCTGTTTGTCCTAAGTCTGGGTGTAATTACATATTTAAGTATATATTTACAAAAGAAATGCAGTAGGTATATGTAGTATATCAGTCATCTGGTTTCCATATCACAAGCTCTGCTTAGTTTGGGATCAGATAGCCGTATGTGAACAAATGTCCGAGGATATTTATTTACTGTTTAGTAACAAAAGGTAGTAAGTGTTGTATCTCGAACACATTGCGTGCGCACTGCGCGGATCGCGTGTCTCAATACAATTACACACCGGCATTACTGCATATACCCTACCCTAGCTTTTGTTTCATTTGTTCTTGCATTTCTTTTTTATCTTTTGTCTTTGTTGTTTTTGCGGGCAACGCAGGTAGGTTTATTGTATTATGTCAGGCCCTGTTGCTATCTATTTTTGTCAAGGATTTCCGATGGATTCTAGATTCTGGTAATGTTTTCCAATCAGCCTTCTTAAATTTTAAACAGTGTTACAGTCATGTTATATCAATGTTACTCTGTCAATACAAGTCAGGTTTTTAGTGTCAATTTTAGTGAAATTGGTCGTTCCACTAAAAGTTTTCACGGACTTTTCGGGTCAATCTGAAAAGTGGCGATATGCGCATTCATTTTCGTTTTAACTGGTGCACTTAGATTGAACAAAATGCCACCGATATTATTAATTAAAACTCAAAATAAACGATTTAAATAAAATAAAACGAAAATGCAACGACACTTTGCAAGTGTCCGCTAAAAACTCCCCTTTTAAAAGCGAGATAACTTTTTTCTTGTGACTGACAGGCAGCCCAGTCATGTGATGGTAAGTATCTTATGTGTTATTCCAGGATATGATCTACCTGTGTGCCAAGTTTCATCAAAATCCGTTCAGCCGTTTTTGCGTGAAAGAGTAACAAACATCCATCCATCCATTCAAACTTTCACATTTATAATATTAGTGGGATTATTATTAGCCGTCAAATCTTTTGATATTTTACATTTACGATGTCTCAACTCAGTATTTAATAGGAACAATACTCCATATAAACTATAGTTTTGAGTTGTACAAAAAAGAAACTGATTTTTGATATGTCATTCAATATCTTTTAGAAGTGCATTGAACACCCACAGTTATCGATTTATATAGCTGTAAACTACTTATCATAAGTTTTAATCGATCATGACATAAGAAATCATCAAAAAAAACTTTATAAATAAAGAGCTACGATTTCACTAAAACTCTATGTAACCCTAGATCAATAGATACTGGTTGTTAATTACAAACTGTTGTACATTATTATACGATAATAATACGTTATATTTATTGGGAAATATCAAATTTATTGCTCACAAGATGCGGACTGATTGATCGGTGATGAATTCGTGGACTAAGAAATGCGTGGAGTAGACAGTTAATTTATTGGTTTATTTGTAGAGATCATTTCTATTTACGATCATTTTAAAAATTAAAACATAGCAATTTTTCTCTGAAATATATTACCTACATTCTGATATTAACGCAAATTTTATTGCTTGTTATGAGAACAGAAAATGCCCTAACCTGTAAGCATATTATGTTTCATTAACCTTTACGAACATATTTTTTTTAACTTTTAGATAAGCTTGTGTTCGACCGCAATCACACCATGGTAAGTGATGATGTGGCCGAAGGTGGTAAGCACACAACGCTTAGATGGGACATCGCCTATCGTCCCATCAAATCCAGTATTCCAAGAGTTTTCATATTTTCCTACAAGTTTCCACAAAAAAATTTACATCCCAATATCAACTCTACATCTTTCCCAATTAATATTTTAATTGATGTGAGGTTTCCTTCATTCTTATTTTTCGACATATTAATGTTTCGAATAAATTCAGGCATTTTGAGGTAGTGATTTAATGCCTGCAGCTACACCGATCAGATTTATCGATAAGTTTTGGTTAGCCTTTAGTGAGGTTGAGGTGCCGTGATGTGAGTAGGTGTTTCCTAACTTGACTGATCTTTGGATGACATTCACGACGTTGGGTCGTTTGACAAAAACTATGTCCGGTTCGAATTTTAAATAATGTGGTAAAAAGTGTAGCTTGGTATTTATTTGATCACAGTTTCAGTATGGTAGTGATGATATGGTTGAAAGTTATGAGCAGCCAATGTATAGGGCCATTGTGAAACCTAATCGACATCGTAATCGGTTTCTTTACACTTGACATTAACCAAAGACTTGAATAGAATTTCGTATTAAGTAATTTCATCAAACTTTTTTTAAGTGTGCTTCAATTCAAACCAATCATTTGAATTTAGAAGTAAAATTTTAAATCATCAAAAATGTTAAAAATTTAAAGAAATAATACGAATATAGTGTTTTAATTTTAAAATTATTCATATAAATTTAACTGTTCTTGGTTTCGCAAAACTGTTGATAAGACCTAATAGGTATTATTAAAATTATTAGTCTTTTATATATTTATAAAATACTAAATACAAGACAATTTAAAAAACACCCTATCCTAGAGCATGCTTACATAAAATATTAAGTTTCGAATCCGAGTGTTTGGCTGTGAGTTAATATACATACTCGTATCAGTCAGTCAGTCAGGACAAGTGTTTTCCTATATAGGTATAGATTGTTTTAAGTCCAAGCTTTTAGAATCTAAAATAAATACATTGAATAATTGCAATGAATCTAGTTAATATTTTAAATCGATTACGATATCGATCATGTTACCCTGTGGGTTACAAGCTGTAAAGTAATAAAATAAAGAACAGGAAGTCGATCTTCTTACCTAGGCAATGTGATATTAATATTTCAAGCTCCAATTTGAACGCAACATTTTTAGGATGAAAAAATAGTGAAGTAAAAACAAAGATCGAGCGAGCCATTCTTTTGGTTAAAAATCACGTTCACAAAATGACCGCGGGCTGTCGGCAGTTTTATATGTACGGATAGCAAAAGCATTTAGGTTTTTTTTTATAAAGTTTGGATGGAATTTGGCAACGAGTTCACGTTGACTGAGGCTGAACGTGGTGAAGAATTCAGAAAAAAAAATTCCTCAATTGTAGTGTGGTCTTCTTGGCGATAGACTTTCTACGTGAGTGGTAGCCAGCCAAGCGATTACTACAAACTTTTTTGTTATGTCAGAGGCATGCAGGTTACCTGATGGTAACCGAAAAAGTAAATTCCGTCGCCTATAGACATGGGAAATACCAGAGGATTACCAATTTGTTGTCAACCTTTTTGCAATACCGTGAAGGCAAGTGACTCTCAAGTGCAACCGAAACTCACCAATAGGTGCTTGACCAGCCAGTCGGGTACTACAAAGTACCCTACCACCGTGCTAGGTTTCCTAGTGACGTTTTCCAAAAATATAAGCGGAGTTTTGGCGGGAACTTGTGAAATGACGTTTTATTTTGATTAAATCGTGTATTTTGAGTTTTAATGAATAATATCACTGGCATTTTGTCAAGAAGTGAAATTAAATAAAAGCAATTGTGACTTTTTAGGTTGTCCCAAAAAGTTTTAGTGGAACGGCCACCAACTTCACTAAATCCTCTTTGTGAATGTTGACATACCAAATAACATAAAATAAGATAGAAATGTCCTTAAAGACGATAGCCAGCAAATAAAAAAAAGCATTTGTAAAATACAAGCGCTTATGACCAGATCGTCCACGATATCTACTACAATTAATTTTATTACCTTTATGCATCTATAATAAATGATAAAATACTTTTTTTACAGTCCGTACACTTCAGTACTTAGTGTAGGTACGTTATTTTCGTTAAGTCATGATTATAATAATTTTCAAAATTTATAATTACGACATGCCATACGAGCTACCGTTTTCACATAAATAATGACTTTTAGCGACTTTTATAAATATGTTCAATTATTACACGGATAATCTGAAATTAAAGATCTACTGCCTGAGAAGGAATGAAAATATTTTCACACGTTACACAGAGTAATTATATATTGAATAGATATATAAAAAAAACTCGAGCATCCTAATACCGTAGAATACTTACAGCAAAAATTAACCAACTATAATATTTCGTTCAATATCTATATCATTTATAAAGCACTGAAAAACCCTAAATAAGTAACTATGATAATTAACAATTATAAAATATAATTTATCATACAGTCACAGAACAATCATACTTGCTCACGAATCATGTCCCAAGCCCCAATACTTGCAATCTGTAGCCAAACACTTTCGTAAAAAAAATTAAACTCCGACAATTCTTTCTCTGCAACGTCCACTAAACTCGCGTCCATATTTCAAAAACATAAATTCACACAAAAACCTTGTGGGTACCTAACTATCTAATGCCTCGATCCGAAAAAAAAACACCATAAAGATAATACCTCGCGGATAAATTCATAATTGTAGGTTGTAACGTACATTTATCGAATTAATCTATCTGTTATATACCGAAAGGTATAAAATTGGAGCCTCTCATGGCTTCCGACGGCTTTTTTCTTAAGGCGTTTTTTTTGTGTTTAAGAGATTTTGTTAGTGCATGAGTTTCACGTAAGTAAGTAGCTTACCTTGTGTTGAATTTCATGCACCTATATTCTTACTCGTGATAGACATATGTGTACATGAACATGTCTAGGACATGTCTTGAGTCTGGGTGTATTTATTTATCTTAATCTTCTCAATAGACCGCCGTGCCAGGAGACTTATCGGTGATGAGATACTTATTAAGGCAAAACTCACGAGCCTTGACCATCGCCGAAAGATTGCTTGCCTATCGTTTTTCTACAGGATATACTTTGGGGAGTGTGCACAGGAATTATTTAACCTAATTCCAACATCCCCATGTTTAGACCGAACCACAAGGCGTCGGGAAAATATCCACCCATACGTCGTTGATATGCCAACCATGCGGACGCAGCGTTTTGCGTCCTCTTTATTGGTGGGGACGGCAAAGGAGTGGAACTTGCTTTCGGCGTCTGTGTTTTCTGACTCCTACAATCTGGGGATTTTCAAGGCCAGAGTGAATAGGTTCTTTCTGGGCAAGCGTCCTTCATGGACGGGTCAGTGGCCAAACGCAAGCCCATTCAATGTAATAAAATATGTCTAAAAATAGTATATCATTTATGTAGTTTCCATAGTACAAGCTCTGCTTTGTTTGAGATAGCCGCGTGTGAAGAATATCCCAGGATATTTGAACAGCATCGTCTGCCTGCCCTATTTCCAAATATTTGGAGGCGCAGAAATGTACTGGAGCTGTACAGTAGAGCACGCTCACATTTTAAATGTACACCCCAACACCGCTCCTTTCCTACAGCAGGGTTGTCATCTAGATAATCTTCCATATCCATCAAGATTCTATAGGGGTTATCACTGACCCATCAGGGTACGGACACTGTACGGCCCAACGCCTTAGAGCGGTGCATCCAGACGTAAATAGCTCGTGCCTCTGCTACTCCACAAATGGCCAAGAAACCAATTTCAAAATAAGGTCTACCGAACAGGTAGAGAGCTCAACCGGTACCCTGATCCGATAGGTTCTTTTCTTCATCATTCAATCGGCAATCGTTCCTTAGGACATTTCTGCCGATTTCAAGTGCTTATTAATGTTAATTCTAATGTTATATGCATGTTTCATCTCATTCATATTAAAGTTAATTAGCGTCCGTACAAGTCAGGTCAGGTTTTACTGAAATTGGTAGCCGTTCCACTAAAACATTTCACGGACTTTTTAGGACAACCTGAAAAGTCACGATACACGTTTTGATTTCACTTCACTTCACTGGTGCACTTAGACTTAGTCTTAATTGGACAAAACACCACCGATATTATTCAATAAAACTCAAATTATACGATTTAATTTAAAAAAAAAACGCAACGTCACTTCGCAAGTTCCCGCTAAAAGTTGATAGTCTTTGGATCAACAGTGTTGCAAGCACATTTTTAACTACCGTATTTAACATTTAAAGTTTGTATGTTCATAATTTAACATACAAACTACTATTCCTACCGTTAAAATATCAATGTAAATGGTTACTTAAATTTATAATTAGTAGCTTTTACAGCCATTTAACTCATATTAATCTACAATTGCCACCAAACAACAATTGTAGACCATGCAACCTGTAATTATTATGATTCTTTCACTACATCTTTTTGGAATTTTGTAAACTATGATAAATTAATTTTTAATTGCTATGTGCAGTCGGATTTGTGTTTGAGAATAGTTTTTGGGAATCATTTGCGTTATCTTTCTATCTAATTCTTCTGTGAAGTGTGGCTTGAATCTTGGCCTCAGACGTTATATTGTCCAAACATTAGCAGTTGCACTTGCGAGCCAGTTGTCTTCTATACATTGTAAGATGTCGGCAATACCTCAGGTATTGATGTAGAGAAATTATCAAGTATCTGTATTCCTGATGTCGACAAAGGCAGACCTAGCTTTCTAGTGGAAGGGTCGCAACCAAGTTTCATCAAAACCCGTTAAGTAGTTTTTGTGTGAAAGAGTAACGAACATCTTCATATCCTCATATTCTAACAAACTTTCACATTTATAACTTACTTAGTAAGATTGTTTTTTTTTCATGTATTTTTCGGCTTCCACGTCAATATACTACTTGACCGTAAATACATAATCACCCGAACCTACTCCCACATAAATTAACCGTAAAGTAAAAAAAAATATTAACTACAATAAACTCTCTCTCATTGATTTAAAGCTCATTTTCAAATGATGATCATTGTAATTTAATTCATTACCAATCACATTATAACTCACAAATAATAACTTTTGAAATGTATCAAGTTATTTTAATAAAATGACACCCAATATCAATCGTGTTTGAGTTCAATTTTACTTGGTTTAATTTTGAGAAATAAATTCATGCCCGTCTAACCGCAAACATTTCTACAAATGAGATAGGTGTATTAGGTGCTTGTAAATTAAACATTAAATTAATAAAGATAGAGTTTACTATGCTTTGCATAAATTATGCATGTAGATATTTGCAATGTTGATTTATTGACACCTTCTATATTTAAAATATGTATGTATATAAAGCGCGAATCTAGGCTTAGGTCAGCTAGAGGTTATTTTGTTACCTACCGACGACCTATTCTGACTTTTGATATCTAATAATATAATTAATAAAGACACAATCAGCGACAAAAAATGACCTTACCGAATGAGTGCCCACTGGAACATTTGGGTACTCTTTTAATCTAGTAAGTATTCAAACGCTCCGACGGTAAACATGCATCTGTGCTCGCTTAAGATATATTTTGGCTAGCAGGTATAAGTCGTTAAATTTCATTGCCTTTTACATAGCTGAATAAATGAATGTTTGAATAAATGTAGAATAGAACGTCACGTCGCTCCTTCGTAGATGGAGCGCTCCCTTTCCGTGACAGCTCCGAAAATGCGGCAACTCAATATTTTAGTGCGTATTTGCAAGGATGCTAGTGTGCGTGAAAATTTGTGTCGCGACAACTGAATGGTGTCATTTCTTGCAACGAGACTGGGCTCGGTTCGGCTCGGGTACGCTTCGGGTTCGATTTAGGCGTAGTATTTGTTGCCGCATTTATCAAGTACGATGATAGTATCTAGTTCGAGCGGCGCGAGGACCTATACTTAATCTATGGAGTTTTTGATTTGATTATATAGATTTTCATGGAACGACCGTCGCACCAGTGAGCCAAAAGCCTCAAATGACTACCACCATTCAACTGAAGGCCACAAAATCATGCAATATGTCAATCACATCTCAATACACGCACGTCCGCGTCGAGTCCAAGTCCAACAAAAGCAAAATACAATTTTATTTTTTTCCCCTCGGCCCCAAGTTATCAGTGTACCATCTAATCACAGTAGCATAAGATAATATAAGTTCTCAGAAAAGTCCGAGGTAATTATACTGCTGGTGTATGTTACAAGTTGGCTTGGGGCAATGCAGCGGGCGGTTGTCCATTTCATGCGGCGTGTCGACACTCAAGTTTTGAAGGTTCGATTCACATTCAAAATGTGCACATATCAATAATTTTATTTAAGAGATGAATACCTTATACCTAAGTCAAAGGAGCTCTTACATGATCACTTTATTATATAATATAATATATTATTTTTTTTTTCGCAAAGAAAAAGCCGTCGTAGAAACGTACCTACTGTGCAAATCTTAACTTTTCATCGGTCTATACCATTTTTTTATTTTTCACACATAATCGGCATCGGGAAGATGCCATGCTTTCTAAAACTAAAAAACGACTGTTTCAACAAAGAGGAAAGCACTTTATAATTCCATCGGCAGTCGACGCAAATGGAAAACGCAACCTAACACAAAATCCAGAAGTTTTTAGAGTTACACTGAAGGGAAACACGCCTTGAAACTTTTGAGAAACGATAACTGTATTTTAATGATAATACTTTTTACAATAATTATTTACTAGAATTATGTTTTTAAAGTCGGCATCTAAGCTTTTAGAAACTCTCCTCTTGGAAACACTTTTATTTATAAACAATTAATACTTTTTTTAAACAGTTACCATAATTTTCAATACTATAATTATTTATAAATATAAAAGTCTGTTTATTACAATTACATGGCTTTAAGGAAGGAATATGACATTATACTTACATAGATCCAAGTTCCAGATAAAATGCATCACCATGTATCTTTATAGGAGTTTTAAGTCATAAGTCTTATAAGCAGGCAAGCGGATTACCTGATGGTAAGTGACTACCGTCGCCTATAGACATTAGCAATGCCAGGAGTATTTCCAATGTATTACCGACTTTTTAATGCTTAGAAGGCTCTCAAGTGTCTCTTATATCGTTAACAAACAAGCTCCAGAAGAAATGTAATGTAAAAGCACCGAGAAATGTAATTACCTAATTGATTTCTTTTAGGATGTTAGAAGAATACATTTTGCACTACTAATAAAATATACACGACTTGAAACTCCCGGAATATCTTCAGTATTTTATTGGCTGTTATATAGGATGATTTTAGTTGTGTATTGTAGAATGAAATGTTTTTATACTTAGGTCTTAAACTTTGCGGCCTTAATCTGTTGAACTGTGCCATAGAATATAAAACATGGTGACGATAGCTCAGTAATTGAATTGTATTGAAATTAATTATAATTGTTAAAATAAATTTAGTTAAAACAATATTTTATCAATCATTTTATGTACGCCCCAAACATGGCGGTCGTGAGGCCACACCTAGTGACTTTGGGGAAATATTAAATGTGTTATAATGGAAGTGGGGTTATGGGTCACACGGCATTACTTCCTACATGTATAAAGAACCTACATGGGGAGAGGTGGCATGAATGAGACACATTTAAAAAAGCGATACTTCCAATTTCCGGAAAAATAAAAATCGTCTCATGCGAGGTGTTGAAAGGAAATTTGAAGTGTCCATTTTATACTACCTCTCCATCATCATCATATCAATGATAACCTGCTGGTGATGCTGACGCGTCGCCGATCTTACAAAATAATGACTCTTAGGCTGCTTCGTTTTCACATTATAGTACATCATAGAATTATAGCGATCCTATTGTCGGGACTCTTAAAACACATCCCTCGCAACGCATCTGCGGTGGAGACGCAGCGTGTAAGACCCTCACTATCAGACACACATAATCGCTATGTGATGATATGTGCGTGGTGTAGGGTAGGGTGGTATAAGATTGCGCACTTTGCAATCAATAGGCCATAAAATAAAAAATCTTAATCCTATCTGAGATCAATCAATTATTTATTTTACCTTATTAGTATAGCAACAAATTATTATACCAATGTGAACAAAAAACATAAAGTCTTCTTAATAATTAAACAAAAATCACAAATCGGGAATTGCGCAATTTTACACACCCTATGGTGTAAAATTGCGCGTTGAGATCGATAAGATTGCGCAACTATATTTATTTGCACACATCACAAATAAAAACGCCGGAGCCATTGTAGTCTGAACACTTTTCATGCCACCACTCCATACATGTAGTATTGCACGCAATCCAGTCTTCTACTATTGGTTTCTTATACACTTCGTTACACCCACCACACCTCCAAATCTTCTTTTTATTTTTAACCTTTGGTTTGGTTACTTTTTTTTATTTTGTTTGGCTTTGGTTCAGATTTAGATTTATTTTTTTGCTCATTTTCTTTCTCTAGTTGTCTTTTATATGGTGAACTGCTAATGACGTCAGATTTTTTGTGCTTTCGATTAGAACTCCTTTTTATGTGTAGATTTTGGCAACGGAATCAGGTCTGTTTATTAGGTGGATATACCTGTCTCATCCATATTATAGATAGACTGTGGTGGAAAATTATATTTGTCCATTAAAGCAGATAAATTTATGTAAAATCGTTCCACCTGTGGTATGTTGAATCCCATTGCACTTACAATGCTTGTGGATGTTGGCTGTCTAAGAGAAATATTCGGGTGCCTTTTCAGAAACGCACGTGGAGTGGTTACGTGCGTTTTAGTTTCTTTGTTGAATCTATGAGTTTTTTTTTTTTTGCATACTCGAAAGCTGCACACCTCAATGCTTTTGATGTTAAACCATAGAACATATCATCTAAGGTATTCAGATGCTTGCAAAACTCTTCTTCTACCTCTTTCGAAAGTGTTGTATCATATCTGCCAAATTTTGTAGCACAATGCGGTTTTTGCAAACGGAATCGTAAAGTAGACTCTGCCATCCCTAAAGACGCAGCCACGGATCTTTTGCTTTCGCCATTATCAATTCGCCTACGAGCCTCCTAAATAGACTCATCAGAAGAAACTTGGCGAACTGTTTTCCTTTGTCTTCTCGACATTCTAAAAAACAAAAATTGAATTGTGTATAGAGGCAAAAAAACTAATAAAAAATTCATTACATAATCGATCGAAATTGAAAAGAAAAAAAAAACCTGGCTGAATAATACGAAAATTATATTTAAATTTATCAACTAAAAAAATGGACGTGTGAAATTGCGCGCGCAATCTTACACGTACCTAAAGTGCGCAATTTTACACATTTCGATACCACTCTAAACATCGTGATTTCACTGCCATCTCTTAAAAAATGTTGGAAATACTTCCAGTGATGCCGAAACATGAGTGATACTGCCGCAACAAAATAATGGCAAATTACTAAAAATACGTACATTCTCGGTACAGTAATGCATTCATTTTATCAAAAAATTAGATCAAAAGTGAATAAAAACTTTGTACTTACGTATCTTTTTTTGTTTTCCACCCATATACGATTTTTTTTGGGAGCACATGCCAGTTGCGGCCACTAACAAAACACAACTGAAGATGGCTACGAAGCTCACTTCGTTGTCCTGTTATGACGTATGCGCAATTTTATCGCCCGCGCAATCTTATACCACCCTACCCTAGCTGTCTAGTCATTTGACTTGAAGGTTATAGCTGACTTTATTACACAAATCTAAGCTACGCAAATTCTATATTTAAAAAATACACCTGCATTGGTCCAAATGATCAATTTATGCCTTTTGTAGTTGAGGCCATGGGTCCGTGGGGGCTGAAGCTGAAACACAAGTATTTTATCTAATAAATTAATCGAGGCCTGGGGAGACCGGCGGGCGGGGAGCTTTTTCCGCCAACGCATCAACCTGGCCATCCAAAGAGGAAACGCTGCCAGCCTGCTGGGAACCTTGCCGATCGGCAGCAGCAGCAGCCTCGAAGAAGTTTTTTTTATATATTATAGTTCTATATTTTGTACATTTGTTGTTTTGTACAGCAGCAAAAACAACCTTCCGAACCGAGCATTTAGAGTCTGACTATTCATAAGTGCCTGTGAAGGCCTATTTGGATGAATAAACAATTTCATTTCATTATAAATCACGCCATTTTGCCAAGAAATATTAAATTAAAACTTAAGTCCCACTACCTCAATGTGAAATGTGAAATGAAGTTTACGTAGTAACCTGAGATGAAGTTACCAAATCTCGAAATATAGTAATAAATTGTATTGTTTGTTAACCTTGTTTTTGTTTTTACTACGATGTAGAATTACATGTAGCATTAAGTACAAATCTTAGTGGTTTAAAAATGCTATTCTGAATAATTTTTTAAATGATAAATAAATGAAAAAAAATAAAGATAATAATAAATTTTAATTTAGCTACGCAATATGTGAAAGTGTTTGTCGTGGGCTTTATAGAGCTCTCTGAAGGACTTTGAAGCATCAATTCATGTTAATTATGTATCCATTTAAATCAACGTAATTAGTAATCCGTTAATGGATATTATCGTAAACATTATTGATATAGTTTACACGAGTTGCGTGTTTTACAAGCGATACAATAACACCTACAGTACATTTTATATCACAAACTACAAACACTAAAATGGTTGTTGAAAGAAACCCACTCCATCAACCGATTGCAAGATAATCACATCGATACCTACATATATAAAACCACAACACCCGACAGTTCAACCCGCGTTCCCAAGGATATGTTTTATTCCAGGATATGCAAAGTTTCATTAAAATCCGTTCAGCCGTTTTTACGTGATTGAGCAACAAATGATTACAGACAGTCAAAGTTTCGCTATAAGCACCAATGTTCTAGTTTATTCTGTTCCTAGCCATTCGAATCGAGCTCAATTTAATCAACTATTTATCTAATAGCACCTACATGTTCACAAAATTTATTTACTTAGGTTACTTACCATTTACCTACGGTGAAGAGCTCTTGCGGCATTTTAAAATCAATGATTCCATCATAGTTAAAATTTCTTGGCTATTTTTAGCTATCCTCTACTTTTTTTGAATACAAAACAATTCAATGTAATTATCAAACTTTTTAATTGAAATAAATGGTCTTTAATATTACACGTATTATTACATTTAATTACTATTATAATTATTTAATTAAGTTTTCAATTTCTTCCGTCGGTAAAGCAGTCCGTGTGTTGGTATTGTTAAAACTATGTGCTTAGCCAATTACCTTTATATCAGATTAGTTAACCGAATATAATTTACATAATTTTTAATGAAGGTACTCACAGATTTCTTATAAGTTTCCAATTAGGTATGCCAGATTGATCACTGAATATAAAAAAAAAAACTTAATGTTTGGCAAGTAGAAAGTTAAAAACAACAATATGTAAATGCTTAATTAGTATAATTGTAATGTAATAGGTACATAAGCCTAAGTAATTATTTTGTATACGTAATTAGTAGATTTATATTAATTTTCCAAATTTTCATTAATTTTAGTACGTCTACTCACCAATAGATGGCGCTTTGCGTTGTACGTTCGCGCTACGAAATAATTCTGCACTTAAATACAACAGACTAAAAAGTGATTGTAATTATAATTACATAAACCATATACACTAATGCAATGCCCCGGTCACGCCCCAGTTTTTGCAGCGCGAAGATTCCGCACAATGTTGCTTGATTCTTTCTTATGAAGTCATTATGAGAAATTGCCCTATTAATGTCGAAGTGTTTCAACGCGATCGAATGATTGACTGGTGGTTGTTTCATTGTAGCTCTTCATTTAACTTTGAGGACGGAAATAACGATCAAACATCGTGACAATAAATTGGTATTATTATAATTAATTTTTAATTATTTTCTTGAAAAGCCTATTAGATTTAAAAGCCTCACAAAGTTAAGAATAACAAAATAACTATGTTATTGCTAATTAGGTTACTATTTAAACGTTTATGAATGTCGAAATTTTGCTGTGCGGAGTTGGACCGACGGATTTGACGGCGGGAAATACACAATTAGATATTCTTACAAGTATAGTAGGTATAAGGCATCAAACTAAACCTCAAATAATTATTACATTCGTGCTCTATATAAGGTCATTGAGAGTATTTTGCTAACCAATTAGCTAGCTAATGCTAGCTAATTTCAACCTAGTAAATCCCATGGTCATATCATGAAACTAAAGAAGTATTGTGTCAAACAAAAAAAGAAATCATTAAAATCTGTTTCCAATAGGCGAAGATGTCGCATTGTTATACCTCCTTGTTTTTTTAAGTCTGTTAATAACTTGAATCGAGATTCCTGTTAATTTTTTTTTGTAATCAAGGGGTAAAAATATGGATAAAATCTACATGGTTTCCAAGCACAACCTCTTTTAGTAATTGTTAAGAAAACAAATGTTTTATATTAAATCACCTACTAACTCAGCTACATATTTCAATTAATAGAGATTTTTGTTTCGTACTAACTACAAGTCTTGAAACAGCATGATTCTATTTATTAATTTGAGACCGTATATTTCATCAAGTTCTAGTTATTTTGGTCAAAGAACAAATCGATATCGGACATCTAGAATTTTTAATTGATTTTTTGCTATAGATGAGAAAATTAGTAAGACAGTTTTTAAAAGTAATTTTAAAAAAGTACACTAGGTAAAATTTCATAGATTCAAAGTGACTAGAAGCTAGTCAATGTTTAAAAAAAAACATTTCAAATGTTCCTACATTAAATATACTACTTTATGTGTAAAATTTAATAATTAGAGTGCACTACCTTCGCCAACAAACTGTAATGCAGTTTAGCGAATTTTTGTTTATGTAAAAAAAAATATTTTTGGTTGAAAAACCTACGCCACTGAAAAACAGACTACGCATTTCTCTAAAAAGTATTTTGAGAACATAGTTACTATAAAACAGATAGTTAGTTTTGCGCTGTCAAATTCATCCATAATTTTTTGTTTTCAAGAGATTTATCGCATAAAATGCCATGCACTGACTCCAAGCATAAATAATGAAAATGAGCTGTTCTTTATACTTAGACTTGATTCCATAATCAAATATCCGATTAATCTTACGTACAGCGACGACAGCCTGAAAAAGGAGCGATGGAAAAACTAGCATTCCTATTAATTAAAATTAAATCTAGGTCTGGTCCATCTTCAAGTAGTTCCCAGGCTAGATTATTCCCTGGATGTTTTTGCACGGTACATCAAAAGGGACTTACGTCGGCTGGATGCTTTGATGTCATAGATTGGTTTGGTAGATGCGTCAAAAATGAATGGGTGTTTGTGCCTAATCATTTGTTGCTTCATTTAGTAAAATGATAAGTTGCGTACACGTTAATTCTTGTATTCTGGGCTAGTCACGGTTTGCACGGTGGTACGGCTACCTCAAGTTGAAAATCTGTCGCCAAGCACCTGTTGGTGTGTTCCGGCAGTTGCACTTGAGACGTTGTAATAAGGTGTACAACACATTGGCAATCCCCTTGGTATTGCTAATGTCTATAGGCGACGGTAGTCACTTACCACCAGGTGACCCGTCAGCTTCGTTGTCACTTGTGGTATAAACAAAAGTCATCTTGGATAAAAAAAAGAACGAGCCTTACAGTAGTCGCATATGATGTGTAACATCTGATATCTCACTTTAGTAATTACCATAAATGTATCTCTTTGAGTTTGAGGCTGTATGGGCTAATAAAACCCTTTGCCTGTACTACAATAGACGAAATGTCCCTATCTGACAGCCAGCTCTCTCAGGTGGCTATTCACGAAATCACTCCCACAGATTGAAGTAAAGCGAGAGGAAATAAAATATGAGACACATGAAAATATATCTTGTATTTTTTTGTATTATTTCAATTTTAATATTGGATCAAGCAGTCAATAAAAACGAAAAAATATGGGATTGAGAAGATAACATAAGATATTGATATCTTAAGATAATTCGATGTAACATGTCAATCCCATACAGAAGTGTTTTCTTTTACTTATGAAGACCGAAGACAATATATATACTTATTTAGACCTCCCTTTATTACCAACAACAATTAGTCTACGGTCGATTTTTTTATTGTCTTTGGATTGTGTCATAATTTCTGTTTGCTAACTCTTAAAATATTTATCTTAATTCAAAATTAACTTAAAACTATTTTATTTCATACTTTCAATTAGCATAAAACATTGCTGTCAAAGAAAAATCGTGTCTCTAAACAATAACTCTATGTCCACCACTTCCCAGATATGCCGGCCTCGTTGCGCCCGCGCAGGTTTTTCTCCCGCCTCCCGCTCGCACATCGCGCCGACTCGCTCGCACCAAACGCGCCGCACGCCGGGGTTTTTGCCCGGGGCTATGTCCGTGCGGTTTTTCACGTCCATATCTCGTTTCCAAGTTTTTAAATCACTGACTTTTCGATCGGAAATTCGATCGATTTGTTCATACGTTTGTTGTTATTACAGATATGTTTTTTTTAAGGATGTGCTGCTTTCCGTTTCGCCAAGGCCAGTAATTACCGGCCAATAATTTGTAGTCGTCGTGGTTCAGTTGGAAAGGTCCGCCTACGATCGTGAGGGTGTGAGTTCGGAGCACCGTTGGTATTATATTATACTTATAGGTATTCATGTACATAATGTATTTATGTACTACGGATTCACCATTGGGTTGTTAAAGACGAAGTTAAATATTGTGAAGATTTCAGCGCGCGATAGAAAATCTACAAAAAATTTGGTGTAGAATGAAATGTTAACCTTGAATTAGTTGACATGGGCGACCGAGCTTTGCTCTCGACAGATATTAGAAGTGGTATCTCAAAGTGTATGAAAACAAGGAGAATTCAACCCAGCTAGTACAATCTTTCGCCTCCTTAAACTACGACATTGCTTTCATCAAAGCTTCTAGAGCCGTTTTCGAAGACACCTTTTATTCTCTGTTGGATTTACACTCTCATCCCATCTATTCCAGTAGGCGCGGCCTAACTCTGACGTCATAACGACACGTGACGTCACACGGTCGAGTAAGCCTTTATACTGTTCGATTTGATTAGAGGCCATTGTGCTTCACCGAAAATGTAATGATAAGATGGATATGCCATTATGACATGTTATGTTTTAGTTTTTATTTGAACGTGAAGATGTTACTGCGGGTTATAATTTTTTACGTATTTTTGTTTTAGTTAAGGCATAAAAATTTTAAACATTTGAATAAAAAAAGCCAAGTTGGTCCAAAAATATTTAAAAAATGAAGGTAACCTTGCTGAGTTTCTTACCGGTTCTTCTCAATTGAAGGCTGACTTCCGAAGCGGTGGTAACTTCTGTAATTCAACCTTCATAAGTGCCCTTCTGGGGCCTAAACTGAATAAATGATTATTTTTTTATGTTAAAGTAATGTTATGTATATTGTCACATTCATTGTAAAGTCCTGTACAAGGCCGGTCAGGTTTTAGTGAAATTGGCGGCTGTTCCACTAAAACTTTTCACGGACTTTTTGAGTCAACCTAAAAAGTCACGCACGATACACGCTTTCATTTCATTTGTCATCTTGAGGAAATAAGACGGTGGTAGGGTAGGTACTTTCCAATTAGTCTACCTACCAATACTTAAATATTTTTACCATCTAGTCAAATTTAGGGAACGTTTTTTTTTTTTTTTTTTTTTTTATTCTCGATAGGCTTGTGTTTGACCACAATCTCACTATGGTAAGTGATGATGTGGCCGAAGATGGTAAGCACACAAAGCCTAGATGGGACGTTCTAAAAGCTTTTAAAAAAATTAAATTAAAATTAACCTTTAATTAAAATAAGAGACAACGTCTACACCGATGCGAAGGTGAATTTATTGTGTCAAATACAAAAGGCAGTTGGCATCAGTCGATGCAACGACTGATGATCCTGCATAAACAATTAGTCTGAAATAGACCACACACGGCTGGCGATGCTGAGCCAGCACATTCTTTTTAGTCTAGTAAAAAGGTAGAAGTAGGGGCGAGGGGTATACATAACTATCTTTACGGTAAAGGTATTGTTTTTGTTTATTTATACATAAGTAAAAAAAAACACAGTAAAATAACCTCCTTTTTGGGGTCATCGAAACAATTAAAATTAACAATAATTTATTCTAAATTCACACTTAATCGCCGAAGACACGTGTCAATGGATTTATTCCATTTGGTTTGATGGGAAATCTATAGACAGTAGACACAGGACAACGCTGATGCTTGATTATTCAATTTGAATCTGTTAGGGTTGTGTTCACAATGGGGCGTTGTCTTTGGTCTACAGATGAAGGGAAATGTTTATGGTGTGTGTTATTTTTTCAGTAAAACACATTTATTCAGTTTAGGCTCTGGTAAGGCACTTATGAACGTTACAATTGACTCTACCAACGGTTCGGAATACACTTAAACTGACCAACGCAATTTTTTTTCAGCTGCATAGTTAAAAATAAGGATGAAATAGAAAAAACGATATTGTTTATGTTATTTAAGGTACCGGCTTGTGACGTCATAAATATACACCATCAAAAGATAAATACTCAGGAAACATGTTTAAATTTGTAATATTTATTTTTTATGTTCCTCCTAATTCATTGCACAATTACAATGTCATTAAGCAAAATTCGAGTCAATTCACTAAAGAACTTAAGGGTGCAGTAATAAAGAATAATTTGCACGCGCCCGCCGCGGGGTGGCAGTCAAAACACTATGCTAGGGTCTCTAATCACTTAGTTACCGCTCTATTCGCTTAGGATTTGGAAGTTGGATGTGCGGGGTGTTTGGATGTGGTATTTTGATGTGAAAGTGAGAATGGATTTAAAAAAAAAGATATTTCAAAGAAGTTTAATTTGGATTGCTGTATTTAAGCATGCACTAATTTTCTATCTACTTACTAAAATAAAAAAAAATGAAATTATAAAAAAAAACAGCTTCTTGTTCAAGGAGCATATTTTCAGGAATTTCATATAGTTTTTTTCTACTATTATGTGTTTTATTGTGATTTATTTTTAGTTAGTAATTTTTAACTAGAAATTTCAGATAGCTTCTACACTTTCGGCCCAACCTTATAATTGCACAACGAAATCAGTGAAATAAGTATCAGAGAAAGAAGAGTATGGCTCTAGATATGTCCTCATACATGACCTGACCTCAACCCCATCATCGGAGTACGTCGAAATCAGCACGTATTCCTGTATGCGATAAGGGAAGATCTTCCACCGAACCGGTATCAATGCCCGGGGGGGGGGGGGGGGGGGACTGGAAAAAAAAATATAATCACAATTTTGTATATTTTTGAATCTTTATAATAAAATAACTTCAAAATTACCTACGCTTAACTCCACAAAACGCCGCATCCACCCTCTCATCTAACTTCCACGTCCCCTGCTAATTGTAATAGGCTTATTTCCTCATATCACTGCACCTCGTGGGACATCGTCTCCATTGTTAAATAATAATAGCCACTAATATGTTTACGTAGGGGTGGCAAATATTAGCACGACTTTTCATTATGAACTATTTCAACTGTATAGAAGTATGCTGTCCCCCGCGTTCCCGTGGGATCTTTTCTTTTACTAAGATAAAAGTATCCTATCTCTTATTCAAGGATATAATCTATTTGTGTGTAAAGTTTCATTAAGATTGGTTTAGTGGTTTCGGAGTTCATCGACCAACTTCGATGATAACGAATTTTATATATTAAGAGTTAATTTAGTTACAAGAGCTGCTTGGTTTGGGATCAGATGCTATGAGTGAACGATGTCCCAGGGTATTTATTTATTGAGTAAATGCTGTCCCAGTGAAAACACTTTTAGCCGTTATGAAGTTTGGCCTGGACAATCGAACAGCCACACGAATATTAAAATCACGGGTTTTTGTAACGTGAAAATAAGATAAGGCTTTTTTTAGAAAACATAAACACCTCTTTATTAATTCATTATAGAAGCGTGGTGAATTGTTAACCCACACAAATTTGTGGTTGCATAGTAAGTCTATCAAATGATGTAGATGCCACTAGGTTCCAGATTATTAACATTATTTTTTTTTTCGTGGAGATCCTTGGGGAAGCCTTTGTCCAGTAGTGGACGTGTTCCGGCTGACATGATGATGATGATGATTATTCCAAATGGACATAGGCATATACAGTTTCTCGCAGTCTCACCCACGTTCTCGAGGAAACCATTTAGGGGTCGAATTTTAAAAAAATATTTTAGGGATACCAAATTTCAAATTTGAAGATTCATACTTTGAGATTTATTAATCAATCTGATTGAGTGGTATTTTGTTTTTAAAATAATGTATAGAAATAGTATAGATATAACCTATTTTTTTTTATTGTGGATAAGCTTGTTTTTGACCACAATCTTACCATGGTAAGTGATGATGTGGCCGAAGGTGGTAAGCACACAAAGCCTAGATGGGAACTGGCTCTCAAGTGCAGCTGTCGGAAGACGCCTATAGATGCTTGGCGACCGATGTTGAACTTGAGGGTGGTAGCCAGCCAGTCGGGTACTACCACCGTGCTATGGTTTCCTCACGATGTTTTCCTTCACCGAAAGCTCAAACTCATTGTAGGATTCGAACTCACGATCTTCACCGCGGTATCCGACGTCACTACCACTGGGCTATCATCGTTTAAACCGGACAATGTCGGGGTGGGCTAGTTTCACATAATAATATCCTTCTACAACTTGCTTCATGGAATGGTAAGGGGAATTAAACATTAAAAATCCAACTCGACGACAGACAGGTGATCCTATTATTTTTTAAATAACAAAATGTCACTAATAGATAGAGGTACTACAATTTGTGATCCATCCACCGAAATGATATATAATATTCACTTGTTTTGTAATAATGTGCTATTATTACATTACAATTCTAACAAAATACCTAAAATTACTCATTGAGAATATTGTTAAGGTAGAGTAGGGTGACCATTTTAAGATTTGATAAAGATAATATTGGTTAAAAGGGCTTGTGATGTAAGTTTGTGCCACGCACAGGACATGACTTAAAATTAAAAAAAAATACATAAAAAACACGCTTTTATAGAAAATCATACTAAAAGGTAAAAAAATATTATCAATTAATTTAAATTAAGGATATTGTGATCAGCAAAAAAATGAATTTTATTGTAATAAAAAAGCGTGGGGTGAAATATGAAATTGGTATGATATATTCTAGTTTTAGTGGTGGACCTCAAGTTGTATTTTAAGTTTGTATATTGGTCATAATTTGTGCTCCAGCAGAAATTACTATCATACACCGATGCCTAACTATGACTATTAATAAATATTTATTATGTTATATAACAACAATTTCATATACATAAAAATATTTTGTAAATTATGAGTTGTCACAATCTCACGTTGTTACAAGTCTAACCAAATAAAAGTTATTTCAATGATTATTCAAATATAATTGATGAAACCGCAGAAATATACCGGGGTTGATTAGTCACGCAACGCAAAAAAATTTTTTTTGTAAATTTTGTAAGATTCTTTTTTTTATTTTAACTTTTTTATTTTATTTTATCTTTTTAATATTATAAATGTAATGTTAATGTTATAAATATATAAATGTGTTTATTGGTTTATCTTTATTTCACGTGATGACGTTTTCATAGAAATCATTTACGGCTGGAGTAGGTAACATAGGCAACTTTTTATCCCGAACGCGTGTAAAACCACCAAAATTTGTGTAAACTAAAAAACAAAACTAATAAATAAACCTTAAATTGGATTTTGTATACGCTGTCCGCTGACAACCAAAACCGATAGCCAACCTACTGTCGACGTTTACAATTACGAAATCTAATTGGCTCATTCAAATTTAGAATTACAATCGGCTATCCTGATTGGTGTCGCGTGGCGCGTCTCCTATACAAAATGACAGTTAATTTTTATATGTTAACTATATCCCGCGGGTTTATCCATTTAAATATTTGAAAAATATTTATTAAAACTGAAGTGACTGGTTTTAATATCAAAATAACAGGTTTTTACTAAATTCGAAAATATGAGAGTTTATAAGGTACCTATGTACTTAGGTACTTTAAAAAAAACTGTCTTTCTATCTATTATATGTTCTAAACGACTGGACCAATTTTCACAAAACTTTCACTGCCAGATAGCTGATATTATGAGGAGTAATCAGTTGGTTAACACACTACCTATCACGCCGCAGGTCGTGGGTTCGATTCCCATCCAGGACAGACATTTGTGTGCATGAACATTTCTGTTTCTCCTGAGTCTGGGTGTAATTATCTATTTCAGTATGTATTTCCAAAAAAAATTAATATATGTAGTATATCAATCATCTGGTTTCCATATAACAAGCTCTACTTTGCTTAGTTTGAAAAATTGATATTTATTTATAAACAAACAAACAAACAAACATTTCTTAAAAGATCCGCCATTAAAATACGGTAGCTTACTTGTTAATTTGACATAATAACTTATTAAGTGTGATAGTTAAACTGACTTATTTGTTATAATAGGGCAGTTAAGTCATTATAAAGTCAGTGTAATAACACTAGTTAATACGTTTTAATTAACTGTAGTTTATGACGTATTTTGAATACGAATATCTTGAGGATTTTATATATCTTAGCCACCATTTCTATTTTGAATTAAAAAAGAACCCATTACACAGGCTTTTTTGTGTTTAGGGTTCTGTAACTCAAAACGGAACCCTTATAGGATGGATCACTTTGTTGTTCGTCTGTCGTAGGTCAATAGGTAGTCTTTATTTCAGGAACGCATTATCAAGTCATAATTAATATCAAATAGCGTTCGAATTTTTCATAAAACAAACATGTGACGATTGAACTTGTAATGAGTTCATTTAATAAAGATATTTTGCAGCAGTTAAAAAATAAAACTTCTAAGTCAACGTGATTAAAAGATACGGCTGTTTATGCTCCGTTTATACAGCATTTTTTACTCTCGATAATCAGACTCGTGATAAGTCAGTTACTGAATATGTCTCCCACCTTAGTGAGTTACGATGAGGACAAAGCTTAGAAGGTAACTGACTCTCAATTGCAGCAGCCGAAACAAGCAGGTGTTCTGAGATGGATTTTTAACTTGATGTAAGCAGAACTACAAAACTGCAATGTTACCCTTCACTGAAAACTCAAGATTAACAGGATTCGAACTCACGAATTTTGTTACGGAAATAACGACATTTGCAGTCACTACAGGGGTAAAAATCATATCATTTGCTCTACAAGTACCTACATATCGTTGTGGATATGATATTAAGAACTTACTTTCCAATTATTACATTATTCCTTTAGTAAAATGGAAAAAGATATTTCAAGGAAAAATCATTTACAAATCCATTTCTAGGAACTAAATATAGGTACTGTTTCCATTGTGCAAGTTTATATGAATATGCCAATATAATCTATATAATATAATATTAATATGTTTTTTTTAATATTTTAATTTGTTTTTAATTGAATATTTTATAGTGCACAAGCTTCCTTGGTTTTCATTCTATCACTACGAGTAGTACGGATATAATTAATGATAGAATTAATTTATACAGAGGATCTTATTTTTTTAAATATATTTTTAAAGAATACATTTAATAGACAATAGACAGAACTTTATTTGACATCACAAAACAGGTAGATACAGAAACAAGGCAGAAATACAACAAAAACCAAAAACATACAAACTGAAAAGAAAATACGCTGCCAGCCTTCTGGGAACCTTGCCGATCGGCAGCAGCGGCAGCCACGAAGAAGTTTTTTATGTATTATAATTGTACATTTGCTTGTATATTTTGTACATTTGTTGTAAATAAAATTTTAGTTTTCAAAGAAAATAAAATAATATTAGGACAGCAAACAAAAGCTTACAGAAAATAATTAAAGGTAATACAATAAATAGTGAGCAAACGAAATACAATAATTTTTAGATACATTTATAGATACTTATTTATATTTATTACACGGTAGTTTATTCTCTGTAAGTTGTTTGTTCTGAGTGCCCGAATTAAGCTTTCCCCCGCGGTTTCACCCGCATTTCCGAGGCATGTTATTTATTTCCCGGTTTATTCTGAGATTCTATCTTTAAAATTGTACCAAACAGCACAAATTTCATTAAAATCGGTTTATTAGTTTAGGAGTTCATTGCTGACAAATAAGGTGACATGGTGATATCTATACTAATATTAGGGATAAAGAGGTAAAGTTTGTGAGGTTGTAGGGGTAATCTCTGGGTGTACTGAACAGATTTTGAAAATTCTTTTACCAATAGAAAGCCATGTTATTTGGGAGTGTCATAGGCTATACCCGGGAAAAGATAAGAGCGGCTGACAGATAGAATTTTTAATGAAACCGTGTTTAGTTCCACCATTGTGTATAATGGAAACGCGTCTACCGACCTATATAAATTAATATTGCAAAAAAATCGAACAGTTAACAAGCCTACTTTACTGTCCATTATGACATTGTGAATGCATGCAAATTACCGAGAGTAAGTTTCTTTAGAAGCCATTGTTGTTTCAGTTTTTTTATGATAGGTATACCTACCCTTACCCTAGGTCACATACCTATACCTACATTATTATATCTACATTAATCACTTAAGTAATAAATATGAAAACCATTACTTATCTACATTACATATTGAATTATATCAACAAATGTACAAAATATACAAACAAATGTACAACTATAATATATAAAAAACTTCTTCGAGGCTGCCGCTGCTGCCGATCGGCAAGGCTCCCAGCAAGCTGGCAGCGTTTCCTCTTTGGATGGCCAAGCTGATGCGTTGGCAGCTCCCCGCCTGCCGGTCTCCCGAGGCCTCGATTAATTTTTTACATAAAATATTTGCTTCAGACCCCCACGGACCCATGGTCTCAACCGCAAAAGGCATAAATTGATAATTTGGACCAATACAGGCGTACATTTTGAATTTTGAATTTTCCGCACCTTTCGCAGCCGCTTCCGCGGCTTTACAAGTCGTTACCCTAGGTTAAGTATTCAGTGACAGAGTTGAGAGGGAGTCGTTTGTGGTAGAATGAAAAGGGATGATAGTCATGTAACGTAAAAGTAAAAAAAAAACCGGTCAATTGTGAGACGGACTCGCGCACCGAGGTTTCCCTACAAATTTTGTAGTTTTTTTTTAAATGTACAAGAGACAATATCAACTATCTAGCTATCACGGTTCATGAGATACAGCCTGGTGACAGACAGACGGACAGACAGACAGACGGATAGCAGAGTTTTAGTAACCCTATAAAGAGTCATGAGTATGAAAGTGGATGGATACACCGGGTAGAGGTAGACCGAAAAAGAGATGGATGGAGTGTGTGAGAGATGTTATGTAAATATTTATAAAGGTAGTGACCACAAACTCGAAGACGCAGTGTGGGCAGGCATCCCACACGGTGAACCCACGATCTGAAAATGTAAAATACTGATAGTCTTGGGGCTTTCAATGATGATGTTGCCAAGGAATAAAATAACTAATACACGATTAAAATTTCATAATAAACTATTATATATAATACCGGTTAATGTCCGACCTAATCCCAAAAACCGATTATTATATCCGATTTTTTCTATTTCTTCTACAAAATGACACTAGGTCGCCGTCGCGTCGCTTGGAAAAAAAAACACCAGAAATTATACGTTGGTCGTCCCCAAAAAGCATGCAGTGTATAATTTTGTCCTATAATTCGTTGAGTCGGCATTTTTTGTTTGTTTCTTTGTGTAATTACGATTTGGACCCGTCGCCATCGCTGGACTGTGTTATTGTGGATCTTTCCGGTTTTTTTTAATGTTGCGGTTTTTATAATTGCCGTTTCGGTGCATGGGTTTGCAACACGCGATATGTTTGAGATATTGCATGATGCCAGATAAATCGCGTATGTGTGAGGTTAAGCAATTTTCATCATGTTCACAAGTTGAATGGGTCGTTTGGATAATCTATTCAACCATAGGTACTGGGTCAATGTCTTATTTCAGAAATTAGTTTGCTCAGTATCATTAGAATCATCGATCGCATGATTTTTAACTATCATACATGTTATTTTGTGATTATTTTGTGACAAAACTGATAATAAAATGGTGCTATTTTGATTGATGTAGTTGTGTATTCTAAAATTCATACTTATATCTTCGTAATAATTCGTTTCCTCATCGCTGCCGCTGTGGGGATCTTGTCAATGAGCTCGGCCATCATGGGCTTTCGTGTTCTCAAAGCGCCGGTCGTATTTCACGCCACGTGGCTCTTAATGATATTATCCGTAGGGCTCTTGTTGTCGCCGGCGTGCCTTCTGTACTCGAACCGGTCGGTATTTCGCGTGGCGACGGCAAGAGGCCGGATGGTATGACTTTGATCCCGTGGAGTGTCGGCAAGCCGTTGGTGTGGGATGCCACTTGTGTCGATACACTTGCGCCATCTCACTTACCGGTGACTTGTAAAGCCGCGGGAGCGGCTGCGAAAGGTGCGGAAAATTCAAAATTCAAAAAGTACGCCTGTATTGGTCCAAATTATCAATTTATGCCTTTTGCGGTTGAGACCATGGGTCCGTGGGGGTCTGAAGCTCGTCGTTTCGCAAATATTTTATGTAAAAAATTAATCGAGGCCTCGGGTGACCGGCGGGCGGGGAGCTTTTTCCGCCAACGCATCAGCTTGGCCATCCAAAGAGGAAACGCTGCCAGCCTTCTGGGAACCTTGCCGATCGGCAGCAGCGGCAGCCTCGAAGATGTTTTTTATGTATTGTAATTGTACATTTGCATGTATATTTTGTACATTTGTTGTAAATATATTTTCTTCGTAATTATAAGGTATTAATTCTACATGTCAAGGCGATGATAGCTCAGTGATAAGTGACGTCGAATACCGCGACGAAGGTCGTGGGTTCGAATCCTACAATGGGTTTGAGCTTTTGGTGAAGGAAAACATCGTGAGGAAACCATAGCACGGTGGTAGGGTACTTTGTAGTACCCGATTGGCTGGCTACCACCCTCAAGTTGAAAATCTGTCGCCAAGCACCTATCGGTGTGTTCCGACAGCTGCACTTGGGAGCCAGTTCCCATCTAGGCTTTGTGTGCTTACCACCTTCGGCCACATCATCACTTACCATGGTGAGATTGTGGTCAAACACAAGCTTATACAGAATTTAAAACAAAATGACACTATTTTTTTACACAGAATTTTTCTACAAAATTTTGTTGAACTGAAATGATCTTTAATAACATTGCATAAGTTACCTATTTACTTAAAACTTACGTAAACGTAGCCAGAACAAATACCTACACATTATATCACAGTTCCAAGTGGGAATCTTCCAAAAATATTACCAAGAACTATGAATATAGCCATAGAAAGAATCGAACGAAAATATTTTTCTTGTATCTATCTACAAGTGCAACTGTCAATACGTGAATACAGTCGCGTACATAATACCTTCACAAGGCTTATGAATAATTATTGGTACGAAGTTCCTTATCGCGCGTTGTGAATGTGAAAGGGGGCTAGACGGAAAATTTGTCACGACACTTTTAGTGTCAGTTGTCGGGTCGGGTCGGGTAGGGTCGGGTGACAGTTGCTGTGACCCGACCAACTGACACTAAAAGCTGTGCGGCGTGCGCATGTTTCTCTGTCTGTCTCTCTTTCTCTCTCTCTCTTATAGAAAGCAAGCCAGATATTTATTTTTTCATTTCTATTTATATATATATATATATATATATATATATACTCTCTCGACTTATATAACTTCGTTTTATAATTACCAAGAAATTCATATAAAGTCTTTTCTTTGTTTTTTATTTCTATTAATCGAAGTGTACCATCGATGTATTTTTCCCGGCGCGATCTTTTGATGCCCTTTTTGATGCCTCTCAAAGTTGTCCAAATTGCGGAAAAAGTTGAAGGCGCAAGGTCTTAGGATTATTAGTTACTACAAGAAAAGTATAGGTACTAATCTTGGAGACCGTCTGTCGGGAAGTGTGGGTCGTTCTTGTCGTGAAGGAGCAGAGGGCATTTATATACCTACTGTTGGTAAATTTTAATTTATATCTATACTTTTACCATAATATGAAGAGGTAAAGTTTGTGAGGTTGTAGTGGGTAATCTCTGGATCTACAGAACCGATTTTGAAAACTCTTTTACCAATAGAAAGCCAAGTTATTTGTGAGTGTCATAGGCTATTATATTCCCACGGTAACGCGGGTAAAACCGCGGGGGCAGCTAGTACAAAATAGTCATTAATTTGGCTAATATAATAGAATGAGTGTTAACATAAATTACAGAACACATTTTGGTTGTTTTAGTAAAATAGTAGCGTGAAAACCTTGTTTAAAGCCAGCTGCGGATTACAGAAATATTATTGTATTTTAATCATTGATATCTAATAACTAAAGATAAACAATCCTAAGCAAAAGTTCTCTCAAAACTGTCTCAAATTGTGTTGGGTAATACTAGTTTTTTTTTTTAAGTTTTATTCACAAAGCTATGTACAAAGGCAATAAAATTTTACGACTCATACCTGCTAGCCAAAATATATCTTAAACGAGCACTGAGGCATGTTTACCGTCGGAGCGTTCGAATGCTACTAGATTAAAAGACCACCCAAATGTTCGTATGGGTAGATATTCGGTAAGGCCATTTTTGTCGCTGATTGTGTATCTTTAGTTATTAGATATCAAAGCTTTTTATCGTCGACTGTACGCAAGATGTCACTGATCACAAATTGCTATAAACCGCATAACAGTGCCGCAATGTTCAATGAACTAGTCGACAGATGGACGGATCAAATTATATGTTTTATTATTATATACACTTACCTGGGAATCGGTGAGAGAGATGGATGTCGTCTAGGAGGATTTGTCTCTTTCTTTTTAGCCGACTACGACGAAGCAAAAGGATGGGTTTTGCTTGCAGAATGTATTATTTTGTCCCAGTATTTATCCTCTGAACACCATATCATATTTATTACATGTGAGTTGTTTATTTAATACACGATACATATCGAATAGTATGTATAACAATGTCATATGAGAATATTTTCTTGTTTCATACTTTTTAGAGCGTGCTGATTTTCTGTCTGTACCTGTAGGTACAGGTCTGAAGGGCAATCGTTACTGACTGACTGATCTATCAACACACAGCTCAAACCACTGAACGGATTGCGTTGAAATTCAGCACGCAGATAGTTATTATGACGTAGGTATCCGCTAAGAAAATATTTTCCGAAATTCACGCCAGTCCAAAGTTTCTATGGAGAAACTTGATCGGGGCGTAAAGCTATTCTTACTATATTTGCTCCCCACAGTTTCACCCCCGTTCACAGGGTAATAAGTGGATTAGTTTACATTCTGAAAATACTTCTACCTACCAATGAAAGTCTCTTTAATAACGCTACAGCCGTTTCGGATATAGAATAATCAAATAAATAGACAGACAATCATTATAATCAACGCGAGCTCGGGTTTTGTCTAAAATCCACAAGAGCTAAGAAAAAGCCTTTGTTTCGTCACCGACTGACATGTCAATGTTATTTATTTTTGTAGATATAGATTTGTAAACGGTAAAATTTTAATTATTAACAAACTTTCTGCTCCGCGACTTCACCCCCCTATTTTACCCCCATTTAAAGAACCCTTTTCTTAGATTTTTTTATATCACTAGGTGGCAAATAAGCTTACGGTCCACCTGATGGTAAGCGGTTACCGTAGCCTATGAACGCTAGAGGCGTCACGAGCGCATTGCCAACCCTACATAAACCTTCTTGCTCCTCTTTTGAAGAACCCCATGCTGTAGTCTTTAGGGAACATCTCTGCAGGGAGCTCATTCCACAACCTGATCATGCGCGGGAGATAATGTCTCTCAAAGCGCACTGTACGCGACCAATTTGATTCTAAGGTGTGAGGATGAACTCCCTGTCGACGGCGAGCGGTGCGATGGCAGAAAGATGATTGCGTTCCGGTTTACTACTAAAGATATAGTTAGTTATTTATTATTATTGCTGTAATCCTATACATTTTCAGTGCAAAAACATAGTTTTACTAATTTGAAGCTAATATAATAGTTTCAAAACACAATTTTTTTCAGGTTTAAGCACTTATGAATAGCCGGACTAACGCACGGTTCAGAAGGTAATCTCTGTGGTAACCAGGTCGGATACCGCGGCGAAGGTCGTGGCTTGAGCTTTCGGGAAGGAAAACATCGTGAGGAAACCATAGCACAGTGGTAGGGTACTTTGTAGTACCCAACTGGCTGGCTACCACCCTCAAGTTAAAAATCTGTCGCTGAAAACTGACTTGAGAGTCAGTTTGCATTTAAGGCATTGTAATATAGTGTACAACACATTGTCAATCCCTCTAGTATTGCTAATGTCTATAGGCGACGGTAGTCACTTACCATCAGGTGACTCGCCTGCCTCGTTGTCACGAGTGGCATAAAAAAAAATTACACGCAGACAGGACAAACATGGATGGGAATCGAACCCACGACCTGTGCGTGGTAGGTAGTGTGTTAACCAACCACGCTAACCGGTACTAAATAAAATATGCTGTATAGCAGGTAAATAAAATAATATATTTCCAATACACTTGGCTACATAATATAAATATTTAAAACAGATGGTCTAATTAGTATTGAGGGTGACAGTACAATATGTAAGGCTGCGGTGAGACATGTAGCGGGTAGCGGCTTGGATATGATCTTCTCATTATGTTCACTTCTTTTAGTTTGCTTGTCATTACTTCTGAGAATTAGATCCTTTTTTTATTCTTGGATAAGCTTTTGTTTAACCGCAATCTCACCTGCTAAGTGATGATGTGGCCAAAGGTGGTAAGCACACAAAGCATCGAAGGAAAGTGCGACTGCCGGAACACACCGATAGGTGCTTGGTGACAGATTTTCAACTTGAGGGGAGGGAGCCAGCCAGTCGGGTACTAAAAAGTGCCCTACCACCGTGCTATGGTTTCCTCACGATGTTTTCCTTCACTGAAAGCTCAAGCTCATTGTAGGATTCGAACCCACAACCTTCACCGCGGTATCCGACGTCACTACCACTGAGCTATCATCACCTTATAAGCAACATTATCGGATGGTGTAATAATACAGACAGTGTATTTTTTTCAAAATCATCGTGTTCGATTCGTGGCATGCAGTTTTAATCAAAATCGGCACCGAGACTCTTTTCAGCATTTTGTTTTGGATTTGGCCATCTACACCCACTTGTCAAATTCGACCTGTACCTATATTATAAATTGCAACTACGTCAACCAATACAAAAAAAATAGACTTTCATTGACCTGGCTTACATAAACCAAAAACAGAAGAAACACAAAAATAAAAATTCCCGCCACCCGCTCGCAACGTCACCCCATCTCATTTACATGAAAAGAACCACAGAAATAAAAGAGTAATATTAAAAACAATGCGCCAGTAACGAATGGTGCCGAAGACAATAGGCCCTTGGGGCACAATAGTGCCTCGGCTGGGGTACGAGCTGGTGATTCGAGAGCCCTCAAGTGTGCGGTGAAGGGTGCTAGGGCTGTCGGGTCTGTACTGCAGGGTTTGCGGTTTTATTGATAAGTTTTGGTGAGACGGGCAAAGATTTTACGTTTATTAATTTTATTGTTGTAAAAATATTTCAATGTGTTTTTGTTTCTGAATCTGAGACGTAGATATGCACGTTGATACAGTTTCTGAAAATGTAACTTTAGGTGTTTTTTATTTTATTTAAATGAGCTGTTACTCTCTTGTTATGGATAAGAAAAAAGCGAATATCCTTAGACTACCACTAGAGAGAACCAGGCAGGCGGGTACCTGATGGTAAGTGAATACCATTGGCAATACCAGAGGGATTGCCCATGTGTTGTACACCTTATTATAATAAGTTTATATGAAATTCGATTAATTTTTGGTGACTTTTTAATTCTGTATCTTTTCTAGTCGAGACCAATAGGTAATGTTTAAGAAGACTCGAATGTACTTTCGATTTAAAATCAAAATATTTGAATATTTAATGTGTTTTTTACTTAAATAACTATCTGTCTCTAAGATCGGTTCGAATGTTGCTTTTGCAGTGAATAAAGAAAATGCACAACCTCTTAAAGGTGCAAATATAGAAACACTCATTCCATTTCAGTTACAATAACAGAGCGCTTTACATTTGTCAACATTTTAAAAAGCACTCTAAGGTCTTGTTTTGGACGCTATATTATTTTCTTACGCAGTCCTGCTTACAGTTACCGACAGGATTATTTTAAATGCAACAAAAATACATCCAATGAGACACTCATTAATAAAAAGTTAAAAGTTACATGTGGAATAAACTACAAATGAGAGTCAATTGTAACTTTCATAAGTGCCTGTACTAGGGCCTTAACAAGGTTTTCTAAATAAAAACTAACAAATCTCCAATATTTTCTGGGTAGGTAATTGATAAAAAATTGTAAGTACTTACTTTTAAAACTATAATTCGTAAAATGCCTTGCCTGTTAAGTAATGTAGGTATCTACATATGTAGGTATATTATTTATTTTTATATTTCAAATTAACTACTTAAATATACAAAACTTACATATACATATAATTTTAAACACTAACTAAGCTATATACTTAATAATATATACAAAAAAACAAAAAGTATTATCTATTCGATATATATTTTTTTTTATTCTGGATAAGCTTGTGTTTGATCACAATCTCACCATGGTAATGATGTGGCCGAATTGTTAAGCACACAAAGCCTAGATGGGAACTGGTTCTCAAGTGCTGCTGTCGGAACACACCGATAGGTGCTTGGCGACAGATTTTCAACTTGAGGGTAGCCAGAAAGTTGGGTACAACAAAGTACCCTACCAAAAGTAACTATACGATTTTGACACGACTCACGATCTAACTGTCGTATTTACAAAATGGCCTTATTGATTTTCCGTGACAGCGGACTTCGTGAAACGAAAAGCTTTTAGATACATTACCGGTGTTGAAGGCCCCAAGGGGAAGCGATTGCGATGTAACTTAGTGGAAAACTTATTGAAATACATTTATGTTTCAATGTTTATTTACCTAAGTATATAATTATTATGTTTTGGAACGTGAAGGGAATTTTGTTGAAAACTCACACGTGTAGTCTGTTTTGTTAGAATTCATTTTGTTCGGGACCTGTGGCTACAGTGGTGATGAATATTAGATGAAGATGCTGTACATATTTAATCAAAAATACTTATAATGAATTTACTTAACAAAGAGATTTTTGTTTTTTTTTATCAGAAAATACAAAGTTACCTTCGTAAATTTCTGGTCCCAAGTTGTTTTTAGGCTGCTTTTCCACCAGAGATGTGCTATTCTACGTCGCGATGGATGGATAGCTTACCATCAGTGGAAAGAGTCGCATACTTTCGTAGCTTAGCTTTCACATCTTCGCATCATAGCCTGAATGTAAATTTAATAATTTCTCTATGGTTTTTTTATGTCAGAAGTCTGATAAGTAGACAGACATATCATCTGATGGTAAGCGTCTACCGTCACCTAGACATACTAGGAGATTGCTAATGTGTTACCGACCCTTTAAAATGCCTTAAAGGCAACTGGCTCTCAAGTGCAACCGGAACACACCAATAGTAGCTGGGTGATAGATTTTCAACTTGATCATGAGGCTTAATCGTCATCATAATCGATTTAAAATTTGACTTTTGAGATACCTATAAATATTAGTCAAAAAACAGTATGAAGTTACACAATACGAAAAGATTATAAATCAATGTTTAATTTCAACTGTAAATTTTACCCGATAGTTGTTAAAACCTACGGAGCCATAGTTATAATTTTAAACCCTGTCCACTACGTTTAAAGACATTTTCAGTCTTATCATAAATATAAAAACACCTAGACTTGCCTGAAGAAATAAAAGAAAATATTTTCCTCTACTGGCCGCCCCTTGCCTAAACTTGTAGGTACGCCCAAGAGGGTGCGTTGCCATGGCAACCGACGTAAGGGCGGTAGGATAGTACATTGGGGAACAAACGAAGTGGGGGATTTATGGTATTTTAAATGAAAGTACACGGAATATTTTTAGTTTCGTTTCAATTTTATAAGATGAGTCTATGGATTTAGGATTAAAATTACATTCTGTGTCAAAGAATGAAGATATTTATAAGGTGAGCAGAGGATTATTTTTGAGTGTTGTAAAGTATTTTCTATAACTCTTTGGTGTTGATCTTATTGTTTACTAGTTTTCCGCCTCACGGATTTTTTTTTAATTTTCCGTGATAAAAAGTAGTCTATGTTTTACAGGATATGATCTACCTGTGTGCTAAGTTTCATCAAAATCCGTGAAGTCATTTTTGCGTGATTGAGTAACAAACATCTTTACACACATCTATCCAAACATACTTCCACATTTATAATATTAGTAGGATTTAAAGTAGATATTCTGTTTACAAATATCAACTTGGGATGTTTCTTATAAAAAAAATGTTATATATAACTCCAACATTACCAATTTACCGACAAAGAGTAGATATATATTTTGATGGTGTACGGTCGGCCAAGAAAGTGGTGTGCCAGTTTTAATTTAGTTTCCTAGCCATCGAAATTTACAACAAGGTTCAAACTAAAAAGATATCACTGAAAGAGATGCATAATAATGACATTGTCATATCATAAGTTGTCAGATTGATCTGTAAGCGAAACTAATCTTTATTCTGTCTTATTTTAATATGCTCATCAGCCTCTCTGAATTTTTTCTTATATTGCATCAATTCCTTTACTTTTAACTCTCTTCACTACTCTACTCTATTATAACTATTGTTTTTTCTAACCTTGACATTGGCAGAGTCATCGATGATACGATGGAGCCATAAAACACAAATTGGAATTCGATACTAATCTTTATAACCTATGAATCTGCAAGCGGCATTCAACCATAGGGTGGTACACCACTTTCTTGGCCGACCGTACCTATATTAATGAGGTACTCATACAAAACTCCATATAAACTATCGTTTTGACATTTAATAAAAAGAAGCTGATTTGATATGTCAGTCAAAAAGCTTTAAGGATGAAATTTCAAGTGGATAAGCAATAAAATACTAGTTTCTTGTAACAAAAGTGCCCTTAAGCTCATTGTAACAAAAGTGAGTAACTCTATAATTGATCTTTTGTAAGTTGAACGAGTGAGGGCTGGGAGTGCCGTAATGTCACTCATTCAATGTTACTCACAAAAATCAATATGCCTCTTCATACAAGTATAGTGCTCACGATGGATCAAGGACTCAAAACTGTTAAGCATTTGAATTAAAAAAAGCCAATATAGTCCAAAATATTTATAAAATAAAAACTTGAGAGGTGTCAAGGGACACCCGGATGGAACGAAGTTATACAAGTCGAGAGAGTATATATATATATAATATAAATGAAAATATCTGGCTTGCTTTCTATAAGAGAGAGAGAGAGAGAGAGACAGAGAAACATGCGCACGCCGCACAGCGGTGTCAATTGACAATTTTTCGTAAGATTTTTTTCCGTCACGTTTCCCTTTCACAACGCGCGATAAGGAACTTCGTTCCAATAATAATAATAAATAAATATCCTCGGACATTTTTCACACACGGCTATCTGATCTCAAACTAAGCAGAGCTTGTGCTATGGAAACCAGTTGACTGATATACTACATATACTACTTTTTTTTGTAAATACATACTTAAATAGATAATTACACCCAGACTCAGGACAAACAGACATGTTCATGCACACAAATGTGTGTCCTGGATGGGAATCGAACCCACGACCTGCAGCGTGATAGGCAGTGTGTCAACCAACCACGCCAACCGGCCCGCCTGTAAAAATGTAACCTTGCTGAGTTTCTTGCCTGTTCTTCTCAGTTATAAGCTGACTTCCGAACCGCAGTAGTAACTTCTGTAATTCGACCTTCATAAGTGCCATTCTAGGGCCTAAACTAAATAAATGGTTTTGACTTTGACTTTGAAGTAGATATTATTAAATGTGCCAAATTGACCTAATTCGAATACGTTGTCATTCCAAAGTGAAAAATTTGTCATATCCATTTTTAGGTCTGTTCGTATGTCACAGCTAGTTTTCTTGTCTATCCATACTAATATTATAAAGAGGTAAAGTTTGTGAGTTTGTGAGGTTGTAGTGTAGGGGGTAATCTCTGGATTTGAAAATTCTTTTACCAATAGAAAGCCACGTTATTTGTGAGTAACATAGGCAACATTTTTATCCCGGGATAAGATAAGATCCCACGGGAACGCGGGTGAAACTGCTGCTGGGTCGTGGGTTCGAATCCTACAATGAGCTTGAGCTTTCGGTGAAGGAAAACATCGTGAGGTAACCATAGCACGGTGGTAGGGTACTTTGTAGTACCCGACTGGCTGGCTACCACCCTCAAATTGAAAATCTGTCGCCAAGCACCTATCAGTGTGTTCCGACAGCTGCACTTGAGAGCCAGTTCCCAACTAGGCTTTGAGTGCTTACCACCTTCGGCCACATCATCACTTACTATGGTGAGATTGTGGTCAAACACAAGCTTATCCAGAATAAAAAAATAAAATAAAATATAAGTATAAAAATGATTGAAATTTCGAACACCTCAAGTGGTTATTGTAAGCGGTTATGGTCGTTATTTTTTTTACATAGAGATATATTATGAACTGGATAGTGACATAGGCTTTTTATCTTAGGAACACAGGTAAAATCGCGAGGCAGAACTTAGTATTCTATACCTACATTGCATTTTTAATTAAGTTTTTATAATTCAGCTAAATTTAATGTAACGGTACGTGTTATTTTTCATCGTCAGGCAAGGATTGTTGAATGAAAAATAAAATTCATTTTATGTTCCTATAATTTGATTTAAATTATTCAATGTACCTAGTTTATGGTATCCGGATGCAACCTATTTGAAGAATAAAACAAAATTGTTATCATACCTACTAATATTATAAATGCGTAAGTCTGTTTGTCGATTGGATGGATTAACATGATATTTTGCAGAATTATACAGATAACTCGAGTAAAACCGCGGGGATACTAACAATTTAATGACTGTTTTTATCAGCAATACCAAGGATTGCAAATGCGTTGTCAAAGCCTCTCTTTTTATAACGTAAACAATTCATTCTATTTTTAAGGTTCCATCAAGTTTTTTCAAGCATTACATTTAAAAATGGACACTCTACTTACACAGCTAGTGAGCCTACAAGCTCAATACGTTCAAAAAATCAAATATCATATTCCGACGAGCTATCTCATTCATTCTCATTAAACTTTAAACTAATAAAAAGAGACAACACAATTCTATATTGTATTACTTTAAACGACACTTAATGATATGCAATACGACCCTCTTTAATCATCCATCTCTTTCGTAGCACCTGAAATAAACATGAGTGAATGAGACAGTACAAGTTTGTAGCTTCCAATACGATATTACATTACGGAGCTGGGATAACGTCCAGTCAAAGAGATCCCTCATAGTTCACACATTGATAAGTTTTCGATGGAGTTATGGAGGGAAGATAGGGTAAGGGAGTTCGTGTTATGCTGGTTAGTTATTGAATTATTATTTTTCATAGCACGAAAGTGACAAATGGCGAGAAATTTTTATTTATAGTCGAGTTGACAGTACCAGCTTGTAAATTTGCTTTTAATGGCGTCGGAGGTGTTTTTATGTAGTTAAGTGTGATTTCATGTGTTTTCTCGTCATGTTTTTGACACCTCTGAGATTAATAAACAAAATACATGGTCATTCTTCAATGAATACACAAACAAATTGAACTACGCTTGGTCTATTACTGATAGGTAGATACATAATATTATACAACTTATTAATACTCATTATTATTACAAACTAACTGTCCCCCGCGGTTTCACCCGCGTTCCCGTGGGATCCGCGTTCCCGTGGATTTTCTTTATCTTATACAAACCTTGTCCTAACAATAACGAATACATAAAACAAAGAATCATCCAATTTGGTGCAGTCATTCGAAAGTTATGAACCCATATTATGTCAAATATTTGACACTTCGCCAGGGGGATGCAAGTGCAGAGAGAAGCTACTACAACCATGTAATAATACTAGCTGTTCCGCGCGGTTTCACCCGCGTTCCCGAGGGATCTTAACTTGATAAAAAGTTGCCTATGTCCTATTCCAGACTATAATCTATCTCCATGCCAAATTTCATCTAGATCCATTCAGCCGTTCTGGCGTAAATGAGTAACAAACATACATCCATCCATCCATTCAAACTTTCACATTTATAATTATTAGTAAGATTGTTTTCCATATAATGAGCCACCTTTGGTATAAGTAGGCTTTGTTCATGATGATATTGTTTATTTAGATTTTATATGTATTGTTATATTTATTGGCTTTGAATTTACTTGTACCTATAAATTACTTATGTATGATATTATTTAAGTGTAGTCTAGGAGCTAGGTAGTACATGTTATGTCTAATTAATCCCAATAAAGTTACACCGTAGCTCATCAAACTTGTTAGGGTGAAGATGTCATCTCCGTAAAAAAAAAGTGGTTGTTAAAAAAATTGTTCCTTCAAAAGACGTAGGGTTAAACACACTGACACTACCACGTCGTGGATTCGATTCCAATCCAGGACAGACATTGGTTATGCATCAACATGTTTATCCTGAGTGTGGACTGTAGGTGTAATTATCTATCTACATTATATTAAAATAAAGTAGTATATGTACCTACCTATGTGGTAGATGATATCAGATATCTGGATAAACAAGTGTTATAGGTATTAGTCGGAATCAAAGAGATGGCCGTGTGAAGAACTGCCCAGGACATTTACTTAGCTAATTTCACATTAGTACCTAACTATCTAATTACTGTTAGATTAGAGTTCCTAGTTTCTAAATCGTAATTTCAAATTATGAGTGTTTATTGAAATCATTAAATCATAAGGAAAAATAAATAAATTCTACTAATTATTAAAGACAAAATAAAACTAAAAAGCTAAACTAAGCTAATTATAAATAAAAAAATTGCCCCAAATCGCTGCCCGATGGAAGCGTCCCAAGAAGGCTGGCAGCATTGCCGCGCTGAATGGCAATACCAATTCTTTGGGCAAAGTACATGCCAGCCTTCTTGTCACGAGAGGCCTCAATAAGGCGATGGGAGATCTCTTTGGACTAAAAATGAGCCTCTGGTCCCCAAGGCCCTAAGGTTTCAACGCCGAAAATATGTTAGTCCTTTGTAGATTAGCATATTTGCGACGCTTGAGGCACTCCTGTTTTTAATGAAGACATAATTTGGAGACATTTTTTGATATTTTTTTACAATACGTCTCCTTGTCTAAGTATAAACATTAATATTCTGCATACAACACTTCGCGCACCGCAATCGCAACGTACAAAATTTGCGGTTACACTTACATACGAAAACCTGCGTGTTGCTAAGTTCTGGTGCTCGTCAATTTGTAAATTGAAGCGACGATAGCTCAGTGATTGTGACGTCGAACGCCGTGACGATGGTCATGGGTTCTAATCCTACAAATGAGATTTCGTTGGAGGGAAAAATCGGAGAAGGTGGTAGGGTACTTTGTAGTACCCGACTGGCTGGCTAGCTACTACTCTCAATTATTCCAGCAACTGCACTTCAGAGATGGTTCAAGTGTAGGCTGTGTCTTCTTAATACTTTTATAGCAATTTAAATATATATTATAAGGCGATGATAGCTCAGTGGTAAGTGACGTCGGATACCGCGGCGAAGGTCGTGGGTTCGAATCCTACAATGAGCTTGAGCTTTCGGTGAAGGAAAACATCGTGAGGAAACCATAGCACGGTGGTAGGGTACTATGTAGTACCCGACTGGCTGGCTACCATCCTCAAGTTGAAAATCTGTCGCCAAGCACCTATCGGAGTGTTCCGACAGCTGCACTTGAGAGCCAGTTCCCATCTTGGCTTTGTGTGCTTACCACCTTCGACAACATCATCACTTACCATAGTGAGATTGTAGTCAAACACAAGCCTATCTAGAATTAAAAAAAGATATATATGACATACCTACAATTACATATAAACTTTTTTGTAACCTAATTTTGGAGTCTAGAGATCTTTTTTACTAAAACTAAATAGTTTTTCTTTATCTAGCTTATAAACTAACCTAAATAAGCAAATATTTTATAAAAGGGCAGCGGCCACGTCTTCACCCCACCACGGTTCACGACCGACTGCCCGCGCACAATACAATTTGATTCCAACATTATATTCGACTACCCTCTTCGTCCGCACAATTTCACACATCGTCAATAAGTAAATTGGTCCTTTTGTTGTATACGTTGGGAAATTCAAGACAATTTTTCGATTCAAACTAGTGGAAACATGCTTGTTACACGTCTTTGTTATGGGTTTTAGGGTTCTGTGGAACTATTAATAACTAGCTTTTACCCTTGGCTATGTTGGCAAAATATTTTTTAGGTACCACTTTTTTGGTAAAAAAAGGAGATGATTTAAAAAAAGCCTATGCGTAGGTACTTTGCTAAACATTAAGGTAGGTAACCCCATTCCAATTTTCGTTTGGTATAGGTTATTTGTTTAGTAGTTTTTTTTTAATTCTGGATAAGCTTGTGTTTGACCACAATCTCAACATGGTAAGTGATGATGTGGCCGAAGGTGAGTTTAGCCGTGAAAGACAGATAGACATAATAGATACTTTAGTATTAATTATGTTACGATGGGGTTTTTTTCATTACGTACAAAATTATGTTTTAAATACCTTGTCAAAATATTATTACCATTGGAATTTTGTTAATTATTTTAATAATAATACCTAAACAAGTTATTACTTATTGATCATAATAATTTTATTTGAAAATCAATCCATCACTTTTAATTTGCTACAAATTGAAGATATTTCGTTAAAAATCTCGGAGTGAGAGTCTTTAAGTGTGCTGTTTTATTTGTGAGCTAATCTTAATTTCCCCCCTCCTATTCATCCTGCCATCTTTTACAATAGTTATAAAAAAAGTATTGTATTTTTAACGTATAAATTATTTCAGTATAAAATTATTAGAAGATTGCATGAACCTTTCGCTTTAGTTAAACTATGATCTTTCTAAACATAGATACTAAAAACGTTATAGAAATTTCTAGAGAGAACTTCAAGCCACTATACATATTTTTTCTGGATCATTTTCGAACACCCCAAAATAACACTAAATGGAACGTTCTACCCAACAAACCAAATAGTCACTGTCCTAATAAACCTCTATAATATCTCAACAGATCGATTATGTACATAACAATAATTATTGATGATTTTGACAGCTGAATTGACGTGCGGGGTAAAATTGACCCCACCCCCAAACCACCCCAAAAAGACGGAAATAAAAATGACTATATTTTTTTCCGACCGCAATTCTGTCGCGACATAAGTGTGGCGCCGGAGCAAGGCAGTTCGAATTTTAAATTCAAATTTAAACATCGAACGTAATGATTTCCCTAGCGGCCATCATTAAAAATAGATCATAGATATTCCTAAATGTTTTTCGGATAATTTTATAACGTTAGATTTCTTTGTAAAAAGTTTTTGTTTAGTATTTAATATTAATATAATTGGCTCGTTTGTTGGAATTATGTTTTGATACCTCGATAGATTAACGGTTAAGGGTTAGTCGGGTCGCAGGTTGAAACTCTGGCTCAATTGCTGTAGAATCCATTGATTAATTTATATAATGACAGCATCATAACAGTACTAATCCATATTCGGAAAAAGGCAAAACTCTAGTTGAAAATCTGTCGTCAAGCACCTATCGTGTGTTCCGACAGCTGCACTTCAGAGCCAGTTCCTATCTAAGCTTTGTGTGCTTACCTTCGGCCACATCATCACTTACCATTGTGAGATTGTGGTCAAACACAAGCTAAATCCAGTTTAAAAAAAAAACCTGATTGTTCTGTTGTAAATGAAAAATTGTTTATAGAACTCAGGTATAATATAGCTGCATAATGGTGAAAGAAGGAAAACTTTACACGTTTATAATGCATATTAGTATAGAGTAAACAATAACGCATTTGAATAATTTGTTCACTTCGTTAAGGTTACAATAATTAATTAAATTAATTGTAAAAATCAGTTAATAATAGATAATTAATTAATTATTGTTGCCTTCAAGTAAAAAATCTGTCATCTATGTATTTAAAAAAAATACACCGTGCGTCAAACGTCTATTTAGAGTGAAAAAAACCTTGTAAATAAGCATGTCTAAGCAAAACGCACATCAACATAATTTCGTATGGCGCCATCAAAATAAAAGAAAACGTAATGAGTTCCCGAAAAGGAGGTTAAATATTCATGAGAACTGTTTCCTGTTATTATCTGTGCGGGGGCGAATAGGATTAAAAAAATAGGCTTTTTTGCGTCGTCAGCGTTTAGAAAGCTAAATATTGTTTATAGCTAGGATGTATAGTATCTATGGTCATTTGTGGCTTCACAAATAACCTGAAATAAGTCTAAATCTAAAGTCATGTATTCACTGAAAAACATGTTTCAGATACAAAGTTTCTGGAATAAAACGTAGATGTTTACAGAAACAATGTTTCGGGGTCTTGGCCGTCACAACTCAGTTGTTTCAAATAATGTCGGTATTCCATAATATCGGCTTCGTTTGAAATAATTATATTAATTTAAAAATGCTATTGTCGTCCCACACTACCGCCATGTTTATAAACAACTGAAACACACATCCACACTTGTATACAGCTGTTGCGAAACTGATTAGTTTCGGTGCTCTCCAATTCCATCGGGGAGCACAGAAACATATATGGCCTTATTCATAAACTAAAAGGTATTTAGTAAGTGCTTAGCAGATTCTAAATTCAAATTCTCTATAGAATATTTGAATTAAGAATCTGCTAAGCAGTTGCTAAACATCGTCGATTTTATTATGAATGAGGCCAATAGTGTTTACCGCAACCGTTTCACATTCTTCAGAAATATATTAATTTGTTTCAGAAACACGTATATTTTGTTTCTGAAACAGTGTTTATAAACAATTGTTTATCAGTGAATACATGGCTTTAAACGAGTTTGTAAGAGGATGTTTGAAAGTGGCACCAGTGACTGAAAAGTTTTATTATAGTTTTGCTGTCTCACTTTGTAAACTGAGTAGGTACCATATATATACTTATTTTTGATGATTATACACTACTTATACTATAATTATTTTGTGTCATATAGTCGAGCCTAATTATTATTTAGGAAATATTCTACGTATAGATTGATGTACCTAAGTATACTGAATACATAATTTAACCTGTCAGTTCTTTCTTGGGACAGTCGGGGTTTCAGAGTCCGCACCACTTAGTTCTCAAATGGGACAATCGGGACGATGACATTTACTGGAAAATTGGGCGCGAATTTTGATTTTTTTAATACTGTGCGCGAGTTGACGAGTTGTTTGACAGGTTAATCTCGCGAGTCAACAGATTAATATAGGTTACATAATAGTTATTTGGAAACATTTGAATCTAATTCAAGCTTATATTTTTAATCTCATAAACTTCTAACGAAATGATATTTATGTTTTCATCAACGGAAAAATAATTTCCCAAATTCCAAAAGGAGTAAAATCTAGACTAGCGTTAAAATACAAGATAATATGAAACTATGAATACTAACCAACTCTTATCTGTTTGGCTTATCTAATCCGCAGCTAACTTCACACTATTAACTGACAAATGTCAAAACTGTCACTTAGACACATAAAGGCGCGCACACACTGCATTTTCACTGTAAAACTTCTTCCACACATTTTCTATATGAAAACAAATATTTTGTATGTCTGTCTGTCTACTACCAGTGTTCGTAGCGTAATGATACGACACTATAAGCACGACAGTGCGGTTTTAAACCAATTACATGGTTACCAATTTGTATGAGCAGTCAATAATTTAGGGTCAATTTGGAGTCGATGACTTGCGAACGTTTTTTTCATTGTTTATGTTAATATACTTGTTATATATAATAGATCTATGTATTTACGCCCATAGTGTTTATGTATAATGTAGGTTTTGTAGGTAAATTGTTTGTTTGTAGGGGGTAATCTTTGAAAACGATTCTAAAAATTATTTCATCAATCGAATGCAGCATTATGATTGAACGTAGGCCATGTTTTAATTTAATTACCTTGTGAGTGAAGCTAGTAATAAAGATAACATATCGAAAATCCCACTAATCCTATCCTATCCTATCCTACTAATATTATAAATGCGAAGCTATGTTTGGATGTGACTGTAGATGTATGTGAAGATGTTTGTTACTCTTTCACGCAAAAACGGCTAAATCGTTTTTGTTGAAACTCGGCACCCAGGTAGTTCATCTCCTGGAATAAGACATAAGATAACTTTTATCGCGGGAAAAGGTAAGATCCCACGGGAACGCGGGTGAAACCGCGAGGCGGAAAACTAGTAATTATAAATGTGAAAGTTTGGATGGATGGATGGATGGATGTTTGTTAATCAATCACGCCAGAACGGCTGATCAGATCTGGACGAAATTTGGCACAGAGATAGATTATTGTCTGCAATAGCACATAGGATAAGATTTTATCCCGGGAAAGGATAAGATCCCTCGGGAACGCGGGTGAAACCGCGGGGGACAGCTACTAATAATATAATACTACCATGTACCGTACTTTTTTGTTTATGTGCAGTTATTTACTCACTCATACAATGGCTAAACGAATTCGAACAAGAAGAATAAGAATGAAAAACAGAATCCTTTTGACCTTCATAAGTGACCTCCTAGGGCCTAAACTGAATAAAATATGGCTTTGAATTTAATTTTAATATCATGGGAAAAGTGGTTAAAATCGATGGCATATCGACAGCACTACAACACTAGGGAAAGGATGCACAATTTGCACTGTAAGAGATTTGGAAAAAGAGTGGGGCGTGTCTTCGTGGATGGCACTATCTATATTCACTTACCATCAGGTGACCCTGCCTGGTTATCATGTGGTATAAAAAAACTTGGGATATATAATGATGAAAGCGTGCATAAAGGACAAGATATCTTATTTCAATCATTAGGATGAACTGTACATTTTCATACACACAAATATCTGCCTCGAAACGGAATCGAACCCAAGACTTATATTATTTTACCAAGCAAGCCAACCAGCCCGCCAGTTACTAGTGACGTCATAGTAAGGTAAAGTAAAAAGGCCAGAATGAGTGCTCATTAAAATGCACCGAAATCTGACGGTAACCTATATTCAAGAGTAAATTGTTTGTGTCCAGGACAGATGGGTATCGTGATTATAATTTTATTCTAATCCGCCATTAGTCCGAACAAGTCTAGTTCAAGACGAAAACCTTTGAATTAACATAATGATAACTTGTGTTTGTGTAGAGTAGTGTAGATTTAGAGACTGCGGCTTTTATTTTAGAGGAGCTTTGAAATGTTTTTGAAATAGGAATTACCTACACCTTAATATTATATACTCTCCGTAAGGTGAAAATCATATTCGGTAACAGATTTAATAAAAAAACTAGTAGGTTAAAAAAACCTTTTTTTTTCAAAAACAATTGGTTTCTAAATAAACACTGGAAAATTAAAACATCTAGTTACTTTTTCTATACAATACATAAAATTAACAAAATATAGGTAAGTATACCGATTAATTACTAATGTCTACACCACGGTTTCACCCGCGTTTTCGAGATGAAAATTACATAGTCTTTAGGACTCAGGGATAATGCAGCTTCCAAAAAATATCAAATGATTACATACATCGTTTCTAATATTTTATGAAATTACTAGCTTTCCGCCCCGCGGTTTCACCCGCGATCCCATTTTTCCATACAAACTTGGGGTCCAAAGGGAATGGTATTTTATTTTATATGTATGTTCCCATTAAAAAATCCCAGGTAAATTTATATTTATATTATAGTTTTCACTCATTTAATTTTATGTTTATAGTGTCATATTGTGAGTACCGGTTATCTATTTTTAGTGTTTTAACTTTTTTTTCATTTTGTATGTACATATTAAGGATTAAGACCTGGTTGTTATGTTTTAAAATTATTATATTGTTTTTTTTAAATGTCTGTAATCTGTTCTGTGCATCAAATATAAATAAATAAATAAAAATGAATTTTGGAAAATCCTTTTTTAGCGGATACCTGCGTCATAATAACTATCTGCGTGTTGGATTTCAACGCAATCCGTTCAGTGGTTTGAGCTGTGTGTTGATAGACCAGTCAGTCAGTCAGTAACGATTGCCTTTTTTATAACTGATTTAAAGCATATTTTGTTAGTTTTTCTCTGATCGTTCCCTACTCTGTGGCATCCTTACTCATTCTCGTGTCAACACAACATACATACAGATACTTGTTCATTATATCTAGACATAAGTATAACTTAATCATATTCCTTTACATGAAGCAGATATAAAATTATGAATATTAAAAACCCATGGCCATTTTCGTTCTGCTTAACCGTATTTTAATAACAATCATAAATGTACCTATTATATTTTGATTTTCGATGAATAAGGCATGTGTTGCGTATAGTGCAGTGCTATAAAAATAGCATATAGCATTACATATAGCTTTATATTACTATATATCTTAAATAGATGATCTAAACAGCGTCCGTAGCAGGCTTTAGAATGACTACAGTCCGATACGGGAGCGACAGTAGCATCCGCATTTTTGGCATCTAAACTGAGGGTCGATAGATGGCTGAGTTGGTGAAGCGATTCTCTATGTAATATAAGTATAGTTTGCACAGTTTTCTGGGAATTCCACGGCCATCTGATCACAAACTAAGTAAAGCTTTTAATGGGAAACCAGCCATACAGCCTCAAACTCATTTGATCAATGGGGACGGTGGTAGAGTTAGCCGTCAGAGTACTAACCTATTTCCCGAGAGGTTGAGACATGGTATTATTACTAAGGCGAGATGTCAGATGTTACACATCATATGCGACTATTTATCATCGCCTCGCTTACAGTGAAGCGCATACCTTAAATATTTCGGCAAGAATTGGTTCGGAAATGATTAGCGTTACATGTATTTATGGGATGTGGGAAAATATTATTTAACGGCCTTTTGTAAGTAGGTATTATGAAGGTATACATTTGCGGTCATAAAGGTGACTTACTGCTGAATTTAGATGTTTTGAAGAGTTGCCGTTGGGGCCGTGGTTACGCTGGTAAGAATTGTAGATAAGTTTTATGTGCTTCGATCAAATCATCATCATTGCCCTCGCCCTTAAGGCATTGTAATAAGGTGTACAACACGTTGGCAGTCCCCCTGGTATTGCTAATGTATATAGGCGACGGTAGTCACATACCATCAGGTGACCCGCCTGCCTCGTTGTCACTAGTGACATAAAAAAAAACACTTGATGTGGTCTGAACTTTACCGTTGTTAAACATTACATTATTATTAACTAGCTGTTTCACGCGCGTTTTGGTGGGATCTTATCTTTTCTCGGGATAAAAATATAGTCTATGACACTCACAAATAACGTGGCTTTCTATTCGTAAAAGAATTTTCAAAATCGGTTCAGTATATCCAGAAATTACCCCCTACAAACTCACAAACTTTACCTCTTTATAATATTAAGTATAGTCTTTCGGCGCAGACATTTGTGCGAAACTCTTTAGGGGGCCTGCCCAGCAATGATGACATGTATAAATGAAACAAAAATAATGACCGTTATAACCATAGAGTATTCTATAGTTTTCCAACCACAAATCTATTTCTACCAAAGACAATGATTCAATATATATAAAATAAATAAATAAAATAAAATCCTGCATAATATAAACCGTAACAAATATGGATTACGTAAATTATACAGACAGATAATGATAATCTTGGAAGTCCAGTACGTAATTACAGTAATATTATTATGTGTATGTATTGTATGTAGGGGGAACTGAGCGGAAACTGGCCACTACATTTAAACAAATACAACAAACACACTGGGCAATTCTTCACTCATGGCCATTATTGGCCATCTGATACCAAACTAAGCAGAGCTTGTACCATGGAATCCAGATTAATTAAATCCAAATACTTTTCTTTAAATAATTAAATACGTTAAAGTGTGTTTTGGGTAGGAATTGAACTAGCTCTATGTTATTGCAACATTCAAAATTTTTCATGGCGTTTGACAGCCGAATCGGAGCCCCTTATTGGGGAGGACAAGAAGGTGGAATGCTGAGGGGTCTCGGAGAGCGCTTAGGGCTTTCAACAGGAGTGAAAAACTTTAGACAACTGACCGCTGAGGGCGCCCCAGTTGGCGCAAGAACTTCGGCTCAAGGCGTCGCCGGGGGGCACAAAAAGTGGGGACTTCGAATAAGCAATTTTAAAGACTTTTTGGGGATTTCTGTAGCTGCATCTTATAGAAAATCCCATTGTTTTTAAATAACTATCTTGTGTTACTTGCTGTCATCTATATCCATATTGACGCAGAGGCGTCCAAACTTGTTGCTGCTGAAAATATTGCTGAACGGTTGCCTTTAGTTGGCAGTATATTTATAACTTTAGTATAAATATGTTAATAGATTTATAAATTGATATACTGTCAAATAAAAGACTATTCTATTCTAGTTTCCTATGAAAACACAAAGTAAAATATGTACCTACTCGATTTATATGAGTGGCCATTTACGATGTAATTTTCCCTACATCTCGTACATACCGTACGAGATGTAGGTATTGCAACCTGTAATTTGACATGACGTTCGTGTAATCACTATGATTTCATAGACACCTTTGTTTTCTTATTATTTATATGCAAAAAAAAATACCTACATCATATTGATTTTCTATAACAAAAATCCCATCTTCGCAGTCTCAGACTGTATTAATGGTTACAAACTAACTAGATAAAAAGTATCTAGTTAATATATTCAGGTAATAACTAATCTTAGTTTGAAAAGTCAACAGTAATTGCTTACTATTGAATTTTCAAAATAATATTAGCTAGTTGTTTCAGAAATTACCACTACATCCAATCTTTACCTCTTTATAATATCTAATTATTAGTATACAAAATCATTATGCTGTTTGTTAGTATGCACATCAAATTAACGACTGAAACGATTACACTATTTTTTATAACACTAAAATGTATTATTAAAAATCTCAACAACTCAGAAACGAACCACAAACCTATTGATCGAACACTGCCATCTAACGTCGAGTAGCACACACGGGACAGCAGCGCCACTACACCCCGCGACGGTTTCGATAACCGCACCTCGTTTGTCAGCCCGAGCATTCTAATTGGTGCATCAATTTATATCAAATTAAATAGATTTATTGATATTTACATGCTGTTAAGTTAAAATAATTGTTAACTTAGATAACGTGTGTTATGTTACTACTGGATGGTTATACAGCGTTCATTACATACTTATACTCGTATAGTACAAAATCTTAATTTTTGAGTTAGTTTTTAGTCAGATGGCTGAAGCGTTAGTAATTATTGCGGATACTTAGTAGTCCTATGTCCTCCAACTCAATATTTTTTAAGAGAATTCTAACTCAGTATTCAGTTAAGGCCCAGGTACGGCCTAGGAAAACATCGTGAGGAAACCATAGCACGGTGGTAGTGTACTTTGTAGTACCCGACTGGCTGGCTACTACCCTCAAGTTGAAAAGCCAAAGCACCTATCGGTGTGTTCCGACAATTGCACTTGAGAGCCAGTTCCCATCTAGGCTTTGTGTGCTTACCACCTTCGGCCACATCATCACTTACCATAGTGAGATTGTAGTCAAACACAAGCCTACCCAGAATAAAAAAAGAAAAAAAAGGCACTTACGGACTCTACCACCGTATGAAGTTAAATCATGAGCATTGAAAAAAGCCAATATAGTCAGATGGTCCAAAAATATTAGAAAAATGTAACCTTGCTGAGTTTCTTTACCGGTTCTTCCCATTTGAAGGCTGAATTCCGAACCGGTGGTAACTTCTGTAGTTCGACTTTCATAAGTGCCCTTCTAGGGCCTAAACTGTATAAATGGTTTTGACTTTGACATTGACAAGGGAACGGTAGGGAAGTGTAGCCTAGAGATTCTAAAATGTAGCCAAATGTAAATCAACCAAAGTTCTAAGTCCACTTGAGTTGCTTGATCGTAGGTAGAGGTAGACTCACACTACAAACAACTATAAAGCTAACTGCAATTAATACTATAATTCATTTTTTTTTTCATTTATTATAGTTCTTAAAAATATGTTGTAGGTACATAGGTGAAAAGTCATACACAAAAACCACTGAGGTTAACCGACGGCATGACTTAAAAAACATCATTTAGTCCTATACTTAGGTATATTAAATTATAAAATAACAATTTTACACAGGTATGTAGTATGAAAATAAAAATATATAAAATGGTGACCGTACAAGTGAAAAGTATTAGTATTAGTTTATTCCATGCTTCATTATCACCTTGTCCCCTTTGGACCATCGACAGGCGAAACTCTTTAAATAAATGACCAAAAATATTAAAAATATGATTATTGCTTGCTTAATTTCTTGCCGGTTCTTTTCAGTTGAAAACTGACGCTCTAAACGACGGTAACATCACTAGATTTTACCTCCATTTTGTACTTATCCATACTAATATTATAAATGCGAAAGTGTGTCTGTTACCTCTTCAGGCTTAAACCGCTTAACCGATTTAGATGAAATTTGGTATAGAGAGAGATAGATGGAACCTTGGAGGACATAGGATACGTTTTATCCAAAAATAAAGATAAGGAAAAAATAAGATCCGTCGGGAACTCGGGTGAATCCACGGGTCGGGAAACTAGTTCAATATATTTGATCTTTTTTTTTTTTTTTTTTTTTATTCTGGATAGGCTTGTGTTTGACCACAATCTCACAATGGTAAGTGATGATGTGGCCGAAGATAGTAAGCACACATAGCCTAGATGGGAACTGGCTCTCAAGTGCAGCTGTCGGAACACACCGATAGGTGTTTTGGCGACAGATTTTCAACTTGAGGGTGGTAGCCAGCCAGTCGGGTACTACAAAGTACCCTACCAACTTGCTATGGTTTCCTCACGATGTTTTCCTTCACCGAAAGCTCAAGCTCATTGTAGGATTCGAACCCACGACCTTCGCCGCGGTATTCGACGTCACTTACCACTGAGCTATCATCGCCTTGATCTTATTGGAAATTGCAGAAATAAGGTTTACTATGTTGCAATTTATTCTATTTGAAGTTCACCTTCTTATTATCTAAGGTTTGCCGGCGGATCATTTCTTTCAACTCTTTTCTACTAATACGGGCAATATGAATCGCAAAAACGGCTCTAAGGATTTCTATGTTTACAGAGTAGGCATTTACAGGGGCGAAAAATCCATCTACTTAGTTTGGACACAAATTAGACAGCGCCTATCTGAAAAAAAGCTTGGTCGTACATTATATTATTCATCTACTTTTAAGTTATATTCACATACCAACACAGTATGTAGGTAATGTGAGCCACCGTCCATACAAGTTAGGCCAGGTCTCAATGAAATTGGAGGCCGTTCCACTAAAACTTTTCAGACTGCAAAATAGTCTGAAAAGTTTTAGTGGAACGGAACTTATATTGAACTTTATTACACCCGCGTTGCCGTAGGATCTTATCTTTTCCGCAACAAAATATAGCCTATGGTCATCAGGAATAATGTAGCTTTCTAATGATGAAAGAATTTTTCAAATCGGTCCAGCAGTTTCAGTGCCTATTCAATGCAAAAAAAACAATCAAATCTTTCCTCATTATAATATTATATTGTTATAGATAGAATAGAAAACGCCACCGATTTTAAACAACAAAAATCCACGACTTTAATAAAAAAAGGTCACTTCGCAAGAACCCGCCAAAAAGTCGGAGTTCTCTATATATACTGCACTCTCTTTCTATAATTATAGACTTTCTGCTATTATTCATCTGCGAAAAAAGTGATTGGTGATTTCTTCTTAAAAGTTTTGGGACGACCGTCCCTAAAGCGAGCCAAGGGGCCAATCTAAAGTAGGTACAGCCCCAAGCAATACCCAAGGATACACTTGTATTATAAGCAACCTATTATTCAAAGAATGTACACGAACCAAAATGTCGTGCCGCTAGCGAAGGCAACAGGTACGCATTTGACGGAAAATTATTTAAACAATAAAATACAAGCACTTGTAGTTATTGTTATTTTAAATAAATTACCTTACCATCCGATGTACTGGGATAAAAAAGAAGCTTATGAGGTTCTTTTGCAGGGCCGTCAACGCACTAGCGGTACCTAGCATTTTTTTATGGATTTTACCAGCAACCATTTTCAAGTACAGAGTAACTTATACACAACTAGTGACCAGCCCCAGCTTCGCACGGGTAGCAGACCATATACGCCAACGTTTTCTGGTATTCTCAGTTATATAACACTACAGTTGGTTTACGCGGCCCGCGCCAGTAAAGCTCCCAGTCGTAGGATTTGTTCCGACATCTTCAACAATTATCGTCGTATTTCAGCCAATATACACAAAACCATGAATTATACACCAATACCTTCCTCATGACTCCCCATTTGTAGTACCACTCTTGGCCAGCATTCTCCTTTATATCGCTTGTGTTCTTCTTACAATGCTATTAGTAGTGATTTTGACATTTTTTCTGGTTCTTTGGCCTCCGCAAAGCGTTTGGTAAACAATATAATTTTGTAATTACCCAATTTATGTATTTTTCGTGTACTGTTTTGCTTTTAATTTAGTTTCCTTTTTCCTTAGTTAGATGTATATTTGCAACGCTAACTTGTGAGTTCCTTTTTGATTTTGCAAGCTGTATTCACATCTAGTAGGCTACAGTAAACTTGTTCAAGTATGTTTTTATAAAATTTATAAACCAAAAATTATTGTATCCAGTTTTGTGAATCAATTAAAAAAAAAATGACTCACTCCATACATTTTTGAAAATCGTAGGAACATCCGTTCAGTAGTTTATGAGTTTATAGCGAACATACAGACGGAGAGACGCGGCGGGACACTTTTTACCCGCGACGGAACAGAGATGGCATATGCGTTTGGGGTAAAGGAAAAAGGAAAAGGCTAAAAAAAGTTATTTACAGGTTGTATATAGGTACAGACTATGAAAGGAGGTCAGTTCCGCTACATCCGCAGCCCTTCGACACATATTTGAATTGATTAAATATAATATAAACTTAGCATATGTAGGCACCACAGAGCAAATGAAGTAGGCACCCTAGTGTTGTAAACGTCTTGAATTTTTGATATTAGATACGAAAATGGTGACACTTTTACTGAGGACATTTCTATATTTTTTTTTTTATTCTGGATAAGCTTGTGTTTGACCACAATCTCACCATGGTAAGTGATGATGTGGCCGAAGGTGGTAAGCACACAAAGCCTAGATGGGAACTCTCAAGTGCAGCTGTCGGAACACACCGATAGGTGCTTGGCGACAGATTTTCAACTTGAGGGTGGTAGCCAGCCAGTCGGGTACTACAAAGTACCCTACCACCGTGCTATGGTTTCCTCACGATGTTTTCCTTCACCGAAGGCTCAAGCTCATTGTAGGATTCGAACCCACGACCTTCGACGCGGTATTCGACGTCACTTACCACTGAGCTATCATCGCCTTAGATTATATTTGGTAGATGACCTGTATTCCTATCTCCCCTTTTAATTTTTGAGGTTCTACTTACCGGAAATACTGTAGTAGGTATTTAGTTTTTTAGTTTTTTTTTTGTACCACAAGTGACAACGAAGCTACGGGTAAGCACTTACCTGGTGGTAAGTGACTACCGTCGCCTATAGACATTAGCAATACCAAGGGGATTGCCAATGTGTTGTACACCTTATTACAAATATATATTTTTGTAATTAATAGGTATGTATATTTTTGTAAATAAGAGCGATGTTAATCGAGTTATCTACGAATAAATAGGGGAAAAATATTGTATAATAACAGTAACCCAAATACGACCCTGCACAAATACCGTGGGAGTTACCATTTGACACACGCTATTTCGAATAGAAAGAGACGGAGTGTCACTTGTTTTTTCTTCTCGCTCTTTGCGGATTTCGAAACTTGTCATCTGAGTATGTTTTTCAAGAACGCTGACTTATATTTTAGCCGAGTAATTTTCTGTTACGTAATATTATAAAATGCGATGTTGTGTGTCTGTTTGTTAATAGATTTTAACTACAAACCTGGTAATTTATGTACTAATAACCTAGTTTTCTGTTTTTCTCAGTTTACAAAGATAATATATTGCTTTAAAAGAAAGTTAAAGGCATATTTCCAAGAATCCCAAAATTAATGATAGATAATATGATACATAATCCTAAAATATAAAATTATCTTGATGAAACTTGGCACACAAATAGATTATATCCTAATAAGAGATAGGGAAAAGTAAAGATCCCTCGGGAACGCGGGTGGGAACGCGGGTGAAACCGCGGGGGACAGTGAGTTCTCTTATAAAAATGGATCGAAAGCCTTTAAATTGAATATATTTGTTTTATATTTTTTTTAAATTAAATCTATTCAGAATTCATTATAAATGATGAAAGTTTGTTTTTATATTGTTTTCTTTGGTACTTATGTTATACCTATTGAATATGAAAGATGGATACGGGGGTAGAGGAAGACTGAAAGAAAGATATGAGTACGAAAGGAGTGAATTCCGATATGACTTAAAGAATAGGGCCGAATAGAAGGAAAGTAGGTACGAACACAAATTATTATTGGGAACAGGGCATAAGTACTTATATCTAATCAGAATCTTATATCACCTCCAAAGTCTCTGTAAATTAAAATATATTGCATATTGCCATGAACTAAATAATTCCCGTTATTATAGTCTATTATTCAATTAGGTACGTAGGAGAAAAACCCTGTGATGTTTTCGATGTGCGTCAATTCTTTCTATGTAGGTAATGATTTTTACGTATATAATTAAAAAATACCATAGTTCATTATTATTATTACGGTAACGTTTATTTTTATTTTTTACACTTTTTACATTTTGATTGTTTTTATTTTTCAATAGATGGCGCTAGTTGTATTTTATACACTAATTATGATTTTCAAAATACAATCACCTATTGATGTAGATTAGTAGTAGCAATCTTATAGAGATCAAGTTGCTAACTTCCAATGTATTGTAACATTTGTAAATCTACATTTAAAAAAAGAACTAGTTTGAAACAAAAGACGTTTAAAAATATTTGTAATGAGTTCACTTATAAAATTTGAATTTAATGATTCGAACCAAATAACGAAACAGCTTTCGTAGTCATTACCACTGAGCTATCATCGCTTCCTCAGCCTTTATCATTTAATACTTCTTCAAGATCTATCTTGAATAAAATACTACTGGTGGGTATTATGATGGTATACTTCTCAAACTTTTGCGTACCAAATTGTAGTTTGACACATCTTCATACAATCTTATACTAACCAATTTGATTTATCGCGATCCGTGCACCCCTTTTCCTGTCTTTGAGGTCAAATGAGATGCCCAAACAATTTCTAACTTTACCACCTCTACATAGAGTCTAAATCACCTATAAGCAACCTCCGCATCTCCAACCAGGAATATATTAAGTACATCGAAACTTGCAATGGAATTAAGACCTTGATCTGTGGAGTTTGAGTGGATATTGTGATTGGAGATAAAGTTAGATTCAAGTGCACTCAAATTGAAAGGAAGGTCCAATTATTGTCAATTCTCTTGAATTAGGTAAGGATGTGATGGGATTTTCGGTGTGCCCGAAGAGCTCCGGACAGATCCGAATTGTTTTATCATGATTCAGGTGATTTTAATAGCCTCCAGTATTTATATAATATGCTATTCTATCTACTGTTTATATATGTGAATGTTTGCTAGGATGGATGTGTAGGTGTTTGTTACCCTTTCACGCAAAAACTACTGAACGGATTTCAATGAAACTTCGCAGACAGGTAGATCATATCCTGGAATAAAACATAGGATACTTTTTCCCTCGTTGTTGTTAACATTTACTCAGGTCCCTATCTACCTATGATGTATAATTTTCACTTACATGCAATTTATTATATTCCTACGAAACTGGAGCAATCTGAGAGCCCTTCAAACTATAATTCACTTATGACTCTTTGAAATAAACTCAAATAAAACTAGTAACAAAATATTCGTAACAGATGTGTTATACGGCGATCGTGTGGGTTTCAATTCAATCCTACTTCAATAAACAACTCTTCAACATATCAAATATATTCACGCATCTACCACCCTTATCTTGTAGGCAATAAGGATGGTTTTTAAATAAGAAACAACGTTTGAAGTAGCACTACGCGCTGTGACATAAAGTGCTTTTAAAAGTACTGAGTTAAGAGCTCATTGTCGTTTCGAATCGAAGTTTTCGAGTTAAATAGTTAATAAATAAAGTGAAGAAGGGGTTTACACCACTTGTAGGAATTACCTCTTATAATATAGGATATAAATGTAGGAAAATAAGTAGATTAATGAAGCAATTTTTGTGTTGTAGGTATTGTTACATCTCTATTCTATTTTAGCTTTCCGCCCCGCGGTTTCAGCCGCGTTCTTGAGGGATTTAAAATAAAGTTTCATCAAAATCCGTTCATTCATTGCGTGATTGAGCAATATTTATAATATTGGTAGAATAGCAGGAATTGATTTGTCCCGCGGTTTTAACATTTCCGAAGTAAAAAGTAGCCATAAACTATCTCCATGTAGAAACATGTAATTTAATAAATAACCTTTTTTGCCCGACAGTATTGTGACACCAATATGTATGTGCTAAATTCTTGCTCAGTTGAGTCAATTATAATTGAAGAAAAAATATCAAACACTGATTGATTGATGGATTTGATTTTTTCTAATGATTCTTAATTTCCTAAATCTAACCACAAAATTTAAAAACATGCATGTGACGTCAGGACGCAATAGGCATTAAATAGATACAAATCACCAACAATCAAGTAATTTCACAAGTATTTTATGTAAAAAATGTATGGAGGCCGCGGGCGGGGAGCTTTTACCGCCAACGCATCAGCTTGGCCATCCAAAGAGGAAACGCTGCCAGCCTGCCGGGAGCCTTGCCGATCGGCAGCAGCGGCAGCCTCGAAGAAGGTTTTTTATATATTATAGTTGAACATTTGTTTCGATATTTTTTACATTTGTTATAAATAAATTAATTTTATATCCATTAAAAAAAACTACAGTTTTGGCTTTAAATAAAAAGAAGCTAATTTGATATGTCAGTCAACAAACTCTTGGACTGGACGTTCTGTAGCTATAGCTATGTTTGTATACAAACAGCGCATGTATTCTTTGTTGGAGTTCAATTCAATGCGAAATTTTACTTCTACGCAGTCGAAACCGCAGGCAATTGCTAGTCATACATAAACACATTATTTTGGTCAAAAACTCTCGATGAATGGACACTCCAAATATAATAAAAGGATCAATGAAAAGGTTCACTAAATCCGATATCGCTGATCTTTTGTACAGATTTGGATTAGAATGACAAATATTTTAACGGTCGATGAACGGATTTTAATGATATTTGATTTGTTGGATTCGTCTCCATTGCGAATAGCAGAAAGCACAATATATTCTTCCAGCCCTAACTCTTGCATCTTAGAGGCCGTCTGTTGTGCAGAGTGGAGTAGTGCGTTGTCGTGCAGGAGAAGGCCAGGATTGGAAGGTCTTCGTCATTCACCGTATGTAGTTACTCACTAGAAGTTTCACAAACATACAGTTTTTCTGGAATTTGGAAAGTGACGATAAAAAATATTCTGACTAGAGTTGACGAAATCTAGATTTAACAATAAAGTATTTGCTTTTGCTTCCCTTTAATCAAACTAGCAAAATATCAATTGAACATAAATTGCATAGCCATGTTTATCCCTCAACAAACAGTATTGTAAAACACAGGTAGATAGATATACGTACGCGGTACGGTCACTAACAATGAAGAACAAACGATGTGCACTCAACCGCTGTGCTATTATGTAGCTTATTTCTAGTAGGTAATGTATGATTTTATTGTGAAAAATCCGCTGTGACGTGAATCGAGGGTTGGTATAGTCAGCTACATAATTCTAAAGAGGCAATGCTGCCAGCAGGGATTAAAACTGGATACATGAGTTTTAGTATAAATGTCAGAATTTTGTAGATATGTTACTTAAACATGACAAAATGGAGAAATTAAATATTACCTAGTTAGGTTTCTCCCACTGGTCAAATTTTACCTTTTTTTTTAAATTCTGATTTAGCTAGATACTGAACAAAAAAAAATAAAAATTATTTCTGCCTGTGTTTATTATTTTGTTCTGTTCCCAAATAAGAAAAAAGAAATAAAAGACCACAGGACCAACGGGCCCGCAATAGTGTTGCCAACCCAGACTCTAGAAGGCATCTGGTTCACAATTTTACTGAAAGATACTGTGGCATCAGTTTTTTTTACATAATGTAGGTACCTAGTTAGCAGGGACGATTTAATTAAAATGTGCACCAACAATAATTATGTAAATAAAATAAGTGTTAATAAAGTTATGGGTTTGACTGTACCATTGTGAACTAATAATGTCGAGATTATGACGGCTTCATACAAATAATAACAAACGCTGACAAAATGTATTGTGTGCGATGCAGCTAGATATATCCAACCAAGGTTCAAACCCAACCCTTTGGTATCACGCCGCACCATTCGCGAGGGTGTGAGTTGATAGAATATTATAATCTGTGCTAATGTAGGTAATAGAGGATTTGTTTGTTTTGATACTTACTTTACATGAACATTTAGAATAAGTAGCCTCATATTTAAAATCTGATTTTTATACAGTACTAGCTGTTTCGCGTGGTTTCACCCGCGTTCCCGAGGGATCTTATCTTTTCCCGGGATAAAAAGTTGCCTTTGTGCTATTCCAGACTATAATATATCTTCATGTCAAATGTCATCCAGATCCATTCAGCCGTTCTGGCGTAAATGAGTAACAAACATACATCCATCCAAACTTTCACATTTATAATATTAGTAAGATGATAGATTTAGGTCATGAAGTAATTTATTTAAATCTATTGTAGGTTATATTAACAATTTATTTACAACAAATGTACAAAATATTCAAACTATAATATATAAAAACTTCCTCGAGGGTGCCGCTGCTGCCGATCGGCAAGGTTCCCAGCAGGCTGGCAGCGTTTCCTCTTTCGATGGCCAGGCTGATGCGTTGGCGGAAAAAGCTCACCGCCCGCCGGTTTCCCCAGGCTTAAGATAAAGATTTTTATATTTGCAAGAATACCTATGGTGGCATAAGATTGAATACAATTAGTGATATCTTCACATTATTCTATTTTGGCGCAAATATTAAGTATCGCAGCTCGCAGGCATGCTAGTGAGTCCGTATTTTTAACAGCAAATTATTATTTTTATAGAATTACATTTGTACAAATAATTAATTTACATCAAATGTGGTACATTACTTATTATGTCAAAAGCTCTTTATTTATTAATTTTTCCTGTATCAAAAATCCACGGAAAAATTCGTATGTTAGGTAGGTACTTTAAAATCCAGTGACGTGAAGAATTATTCTTAAACTTACCTTCATTGCAAATGTTTACAATTTAGATTAATATATTTATATACATAATATAGATATGTTTTTTTTTGAGTTCAATAGATTATAATTTTATTTACAACAAATGTACAAAATATACAAACAAATGTACAACTATAATATATAAAAAACTTCTTCGAGGCTGCCGCTGCTGCCGATCGGCAAGGTTCTAAAGATATGTTAAATGATGAATATATCTGTCAAAATTGGCTATTTAAAATCTAAAACATAAAACACCGCAAAGGAAACTAGCCGCGCGTCATAAACCACCGCGCAAAAAACAGATTAAATTCAATTTTATCTCATCAAAGTTTCCAACAAAAATAAACATTAAAATAAACAACACAAAAACAAATGCAATCGAAACACCGGAATCACACATTACAATCGGACCGAGATGAAACTCTTAACTCATTACATCACTATATAGGTATCTACACGGCCGAAACACTTCGTTTTGTTCCCGGCACATTAATAACTTATTAATATTGAATTTAGATAAAAAGGTCGACCTTGGCTTGGTTTGTTTCACTTGCGTCCACGTGTTTCGTAGTGTGTTGAGATATAATTTGAACTGCTTCTACTTTGGTAAAGAAAAACATCGTGAAGAAACCATAGCACCGTGGTAGTACCCGACTGGCTGGTTAACACCCTCAAGTTGAAAGTCTGTCGCCAAGCACCTATTGCTGATCTGACAGCTGCAATTGACAGTCAATTTCCATCTAAGCTTTGTGTGCTTACTACCTACGCCCATATCATCACTTACCATGGTAAGATTGCGGTCAAACACAAGCTTATACAAAGTAAAATACGTCGCATTCAAACATTTTTGGTTTAAAAAAAATTTTACGCTGTCTGCGTTAAGTTTGAGTTATTTTAAATCCGTTTCTAAAACATAAAGGTGTCAATATAAAAGTCTCAAGTGGAATCAACCACAATCATATAGAACCGCTCTCCGTGCTTTCCGAAAAAACGATTCATTTGGACAGCAGGCACCGACCGGCGACCGATGAAAAAAGACATTTTATATGTATATATAGTTGTATCAAAAGATTCATCAAAAGCAAATTAATGCGGCACGGGAGCGAAACGGCAGCGGAAAGGTCTCGGAGGTTTTTATTTTATCTCGTTTTAGGGATCCTTTAGTCAAATGGTTTGTTACTAAAGCGCTAGTGAAAACGTGGCAGGCGAGTCGCCTATAGACATTAGCAATACCAAGGGGATTGCCAATGTGTTGTACACCTTATTACAATGCCTTAAAGGCTAACTGGCTCTCAAGTGCAATTGCCGGAACACACCAAAAAGTGCTTGGCGACAGATTTTCTACTGGAGGGTGGTAGCCAGCTAGTTAAGTACTACATAGTTCCCTATCGTGCTGTGGTTTCCTAACGATGGTAACGTATCTAAAGTTTCAAAAACTTGTGGAAGATGGCTTCAAGGTCTTCTTAGGTCTTCTTCTTGGTCATCGTGTTCGACAAGACTGCATAAATATGGCAACGATGGCAAAATTAGACGTTGATTGATGGAGATACAACAAGCTCGGTGGTAGAGTTGGCACATTATAGTTCTTGACTGGCTGGATTCCACCCTCAAGTTGAAAATATGTCGCCATGCACTTATTAGTATCTTCCGTCTGTTGCACTTTAGAGCTGTTTGCCATTTACCTTAAATTGTAAAACACCAACACTACCATCGCACTGCTCGCCGGCGATGTGGAGCTCATCCTCAAATCCTCGAGCCGCCTCGATCGTCCACTGAACGATTCAGCCGGACGTTCTTTCTGCGGACTATTAGGATGTGGAATGAGCTCCCCATTACGATATTCCCACCGCGCTATAGCGGGTTCTTAAAAAAAGGCGTAAAAAGAGCTCTACAAGGCAACATCTACATCGGCAAGCACCCTGGTATTGCAAAAGTCCATAGGTGGCGATGACCACTTACCATCATGTGGACCACGCCATGTCAGCCTGTTTGTCAACCTAATGAAATAAAAGAAAACAACACATTGGCAATCCCCCTGGGCTAACGTCTATAAGCGACGGTAGTCACTTACCATCAGGTGACCCGTCTGCCTACTTGTTAGACGTCTGGCATACTTGCTTGCTTATATCCGGGGGTTCCCCTCATCTAAATTTCATCCATATAAAGTGTGATAGTTAATTAATTATACAGAACCCTTTTACAATAATGTTTGGGGCACACTTGTCTTCATCCCCGACTGCGACTGCTCGCGATTAGGCCGTGGTCACAATGAGAGACAGCGGGGCGCCGGCTTATCGAGACACAATGCTAATGCGCGCAGCGGGCGACGTGTGAACACGGCTTTAGGGTGTGGTGCAAGTTGTCGCTGTGTGTGATAACTAAATAAAACAAGCGTTGATCAGTTTGGGATCAGATGGCCGTGTGTGATATGTATTTAAATAACTGGTTGTAGGTAATTATGGTAGGTTGGTTGGGACGTTGATTATTTAATGCAATTTCTATAAAAAAATAACTACTTGTATGTTTTTATAGAAATACGACTAGTTTAATGATCTTTTAAATCATCTGCAGTGTTTACTACTTCTATTTACATTCAAATTGTATTATTATTATTTTAACTATGTTACCTTACCTAAAAAAAATAGAGGCCTTGGTGGAAAAAGCTCCCCGTCTGCCGGTCTCCCGGGGAGCTTTTTCCGCTAACGCATCAGCCTGCTAGGAACCTTGTCGATCGGCAGCAGCGGCAGCCTCGAGGAAGATTTTTTTATATAAGTAGTATTGTTTGTATATTTTGTATATTTGTTGTAAATAAATTATAAATATCTAAAAAGAAACCTGTTGTCATATTTTTTAATACATAACACTACCTTTTTCATTTAAATATTTATTCGAACAATATTACGTTTCAAATACACAGTAACTATTAATTACATATCATTTACCTTCGCAACCGCTCGCTCGCCCGCTCCCGCTACAGCTAGCACCTTGGACACTCAAAAAAGAACAACGGTTGATCTTTTTGTGCCCCCAGCCTTATAATGCGGTGGCACTAATGTTTTATTATGTCCCACTGTGATATCAAGGTGTTTACGTCCATTGTGCTACAATCTTTATTAAAAATAAATGTGCTCCAGTAGCCAGAGTTCTCGTCTAGCTATTTGATAGAATTTTATGTTAATTTTTTTTTATTCTGGATAAGCTTGTGTTTGACCACAATCTCACTATGGTAAGTGATGATGTGGCCGAAGGTGGTAAGCACACAAAGCCTAGATGGGTACTGGTTCTCAAGTGCAGCTGTCGGAACACACTGATAGGTGCTTGGCGACAGATTTTCAACTTGAGGGTGGTAGCCAGCCAGTCGGATACTACAAAGTACCCTACCACCGTGCTATGGTTTCCTCACGATGTTTTCCTTCACCGAAAGATCAAGCTCACTGTAGGATTCGAACCCACGACCTTCGAGCTACTGAGCTATCATCGCCTTAAAATGCCTGCAATTATTGTATAGCAAACATTTGATACAATTGTGTTTATACTCGACTGGCTGGCTACCACCCTCAAGTTGAAAATCTGTCACCAAGCACCTATCGATGTATTCCAACAGCTGGACTTGTCTTTCTAGGCTTTATGTGCCTACGACCACATCAATTACCATGGTCAGATTGCGGTCAAATATAAGTAGAAAAGGAATTTTTCCCAGAAGCCTTGCTAAATCCATTTATGTATCGAAATAATTTCAGCCGTTTTTGAGATCGTGATTACAAAAGTATATAGGTATGTATTGTTTATGCTGTAACATAATTATCTAATAATTATGTATAATAAACAATCGTATAATAGAATAGAATAGTAAAGTCGCGGTGCAAAAACTATCTAGCGATATAACACCAACATCAACTTTCAGAATAGTCCGTATTACTAATTAATATACTTAACTAAAGTAAGGAACTAAGGGTGCCTTCCCACAAGACATAGGTGTACAGAAAGGTATTGTAAATCTCAATGGTATTGCCAAAAGGATAAGGAGTTATCAGGCTAGGGGTCAATGCCCGGGACTGCAAACAATACAAAGCCGACAAACTTTGGATGAATTGGATATTTGACTTCAATGGTCACCAGTTGGCCTGGACGTGACTTGATACGCTCTCGCATATCTAGCTACTATATAATATTCATTTGAGATGCAAAAGCAAAATTAGGAAATGAATCGACACAGTGGAAAGTCAGCCTTAAGGTCAATATGACAATATGACACGATCACCAACCAGTTTCACCACAAATTACAGCTTAAACAAAGTTATTTATCATCGACAACCAATTAAACTTATCAAGAACAAACGGTTAACTTAATGAAGTGCCTGTTAAGTTATGCCTTTTTTAAGTTATTTAAGTTGAATGCGCATTATTTTTGCTAATTGACAGCTGTTTGATTTATAATGATATTATTACGTTGGTAAGAGTGGATATCGCTGTGGAACGTTGCACCAATATCTGGTTGAGTTGGTACTTGTATTTTGGATACATGGCAAAAATATTTTTTTAGCGAAAGTATTAAAAAAATTGCTTTAACAATAAACAAATAGAGGTATCTAATTTAAATGAAAATATATATGAATGGACCTAGGCAAAAAAAGGCTATGTATATGGTAGGACGGAATTGTATAATGTATAGGTAGGTATTCATGTATTATCACGATAAGCAAATAAAAATACGAGTGTGAGAAAAAAGAGATTCCATAAAATAATGAAAAACTGTTCAAAAAAAAGCAAATATTATTCAGTAATTTAATTACTAATTATGACGATGAAGATAACGAAGATGACAACAAATGCTTAATAATGCCCTACGATATAAAACGGTAAATATCCTATAACCTAATACATATTATAAATGTGACGGTTTGTATGTTTGGATGTTTGTTGCTCAATCACGCAAAAATGGCTTAACAGATTTTGATCAAACTTGGCACACAGGTAGATCATATCCTGAAATAAAACATGGGATACTTTTAATTTCGCGAAAACATAAGATCTCACGGGAACGCGGGTGAATCCGCGGGGCAGAAAACTAGTAGTCATAGATAGGCTTAAATATGTAGCCTTAACAACCGTCGATTAAAGATGGTGCAACCGGCTCGTTTGGAAGTGAGATCTTTTTAACAGTGTCATTCGATATGTCACACCTAACTAGAAAAAAAAGTAAACAGCTTTACGCTGCTCTTGTGTTCTTTAAAAGGTGTGGCTTTTAAAAAAGCTTGAATATTTTGGAACCTTTACTAATAACTATTTCATATGAAAAACATTTCGTTGAAAATAGTACTTATTAGTATTTTACGTACATATTTTTATGATAATGCTTCATCTATGTATACAGTCTACCTTGCCTCTTTATAATACATGTCCTCCGCGGTTTCACCCGCGTTCCCGTGGGATCTTATCTTACCCCGGGATAAAAATATAGCTTATATTACTCAGGAATAATGTACCTTTCTAATGGTGGAAGAATTTTTTAAATCGGTCGAGTAGTTTTTGGTTTAAATCGTAACAAACAAAACAAATAAAATTAAAATCAAGTCGTAGTTTTTAAACCTTAAGTTACTTACTGAAAATAAACTACTTTCAGGTTTTTTCATTTAAATTCATTTAATAAATAATATTGTAAGTATTATAGTCAAAACATACTTTAAAGTACGTATCCAATCCAATACAATATTAAGTATTATAACAATGAGTTTCATAGAGGCTCAAGAGCGGTTTGAATATAAAGCGACCTTTTTTTCCTATCGCTACGGCCTGACCACACCCCTGTACGGTTAACAAAAGTAGCGGAAGGTGAGTGTATTATTACAACGCCATACAAACTTGTTTGTTAAATGTGTGTTTGAATATTTTTGCAATGGATTTTGAAGTGATCGTTTTCGCTATGCAGTTTTGTCAGCAATGATTACATTGTGTATCTTATTTTAATTTTTTTTTAAATTAAATACATGTATTTTAAGCAGTTATAAATTTTATGATATTGCAGAGCAGAGCTTGTACTATGGAAAAGGTTTATGCAAGGTCGGCGACGCGCTCGTGACGCCTCTGGTGTTGCTAGCATCCATAGGGTACGGTAACCGCTTACCATCAGGTGGGCCTGCCACCTAGTGGTATAAAAAATACATAAATACCTGATATACTACATACCTACCTATAATACTTAATACATATTTAAATGAAAGTTACACCCAGACTCATAACAAACTGAGCTGAACTGAACCCACGACCTGCGTGACATCTTACTAACCATATTATGAATGTATGGTAGCTATAAATGTATTTTACACTAGTTTTCCGCCCCGCTATTTCAACCGCGTTCCCGAGAGATCTTATCTTTTCCCGGGATAAAAAGTATCCTATGTTTTATTCCAGGATATGAACTACCAGCGTGCCACGTTTCATCAATATCCATTCAGTAGTTTTTGCGTGAAAGAGTAACAAACATCTTCACACACATCCATCCAAACATACTTTCACATTTATAATATTGGTAGGATTAGAAGGATGTCACAATTTTTCGATGATAAAAAATTACAGTTAAATAAATTAAAATTTTAATACAGCTTTTTCAGGGTATCAATTACGCTACACGCGAGTATTTCTATCAAACAAATCAATCTGTTCTATTTAGCATTGAGTACCTAAATTAATTCAACGACTCTTAGAACTTGATGTGTAATAAGGAAATCCGGCAGAATTAAAGCGACCGGCAGCAACAAAGTGGGAATATGGTGGCACTTGAAATATAAGCACTGGTGGTATCTCTGAAGACACATGGTTTAAGTTAGTCACTGTTTGTTTCAGGCGATGATAGCTCAGTGGTAGTGACGTCGGATACCGGGGCGAAGGTCGTGGGTTCGAATCGTTCGAGCTTTTGATGAAGGAAAACATCGTGAGGAAACCATAGCACGGTGGTAGGGTACTTTGTAGTACCCGACTGGCTGGCTTCCACCCTCAAGCTGAAATTTGTCACCAAGCACCTATCGGTGTGTTCCGACAGTTGCACTTGAGAGCCAGTTCCCATCTAGGCTTTGCGTGCTCACCTACGGCCATATCATCACTTACCACGGTGAAATTGTGGGCAAGTATACCCTAAATTAGAAAAATATAACCTTCTATTATAAACGTGAAAGTATGTGTGGATGGTTGTGAAGATGTTTGTTCTTTTACGCATAACCTACTGAACAGATTGTGATGGAAATTGGCCTACAGGTAGATCATACCTTGAAATAAAACAAATTAATAAGATGCTTATTATTCAGAGAAATGCTGGTGACACCACGGGTGACAACTAATCCTATCCTACTAATCCTATCCTAGCGAAAGTATGTTTGGATGTGTGTGAAGATGTGAAGATGTTTGTTACTCTTTCACGCAAAAACTACTGTATGGATTTTAATGAAACTTGGTACAGGTAGATCATAAACTGGAATAACATGTAGGATACTTTTTATCCCGGGAAAATATAAGATCCCTCAGGAACGCAGGTGAAACCGCGGGCGGAAAACTAGTACTATTATAAACACGATTGTTTGTATGTATGGAAGTTTGTTACTCTTTCACGCAAAAACGGCTGAACAGTTTTTAATGAAACTTGGCACACAGGTAGATCAATCCTCGGGAACGCGGGTGACACCGCGGGTGACAACTTTTAAAATATATAATTTTACCTAAATTAAATTTTTCCTACCTAGTTGGCAGAAGGTAAAAAACCTAAAGAAACATTTAACACGTGCTGCAAAACGTTCAGAAACCAAATCAAATAAAAAACCTCTCAAATATACACTTACAAATAAAACCAATCATTTACTTACTTGTAATTCAATACCGTGAAATTAAGTACAAAGCTTGATACAGCAGTCAAATATTGTTGTAAGTTAGGGCACGTGACTAAATACGATACTAAAATTAGTGGACGCCATTTTGAAAGGTTTTTGTACACACATATTTGTTAAGAAATGGTATTGATTTAAGTAAGTTTAACTTAAATTAGTGTGTAGTAATGTACGGTCGGCCAAGAAAGTGGTGTGCCAGTTTTGATTTAGTTTCCTAGTCATCGAAAATTACAACAAGGTTCAAACTAAAAAGATATCACTGAAAGAGATGCATAATAATGACGTTGTCATATGTTGTCAGATTGATCTGCAAGCGAAACTAATCTTTATCACCTATGAATCTGCAAGCGGCATTAAAACTTAGGGTGGTACACCACTTTATTGGCCGACCGTACCGTAGTCTTAGGCCTCCTCCACACTATCGTTAGTCGAGCGTGCGCGTTCGTCATCAGGGCCAATTCTGCTTGGCAATTGAAAATATCTTATTTTCAATTGCCAAGCAGATTGTCTTAATTCAATCTTTGAAACCTCAACCTTTTCATATTTACATGAAATGTACAAATTATTCAATCTACTTATCTATAATATAAAAATGAATCGCAAAATGTGTTGGTAAGCGCATAACTCAACAACGCCTGGACCAATTTGGCCAATTCTTTTTTTGTTGTATTTGTTATTGTAAGGAGAAGGTTCTTACATTAAAAAAAAATAAGAAAATTGCTCAGAAACTTCGAAATTTTAAGAAAACTTAACGACCATATTCATATTTCTAAATATTGTTTAAAACTGATGGTTCCAAGTTTCTTTTCAAAGATTATAATTTTATTTACAACAAATGTCCCTATAGGGGCACAGAACAAATAAAAAAGGTAGATGGAGCGTACGTAAACGAAGTTGTGTGCGTAACCTGCACTGTCACACAGGGACGCATTCAGCTTGTATAAGTATATAAAAATCTTCCTCGAGGGTGCCGCTGCTGCCGATCGGCAAGGTTCCCAGCAGGCTGGCAGCGTTTCCTCTTTGGATGGCCAAGCTGATGCGTTGGCGGTAAAAGCTCCCCGCCCGCCGGTCACCCGAGGCCTCGATTATTCTTTTAGATAAAATACTTGTGAAACAACAAGCTTCAGACCCCCACGGACCCATGGTCTCGACCGCAAAAGACATAAATTGATAATTTCGCCCAATACAATTCTTAATCTTTATAATTTATTTTTTAGTTTATCTGCATTCCCGAGGGATCTTATCGGGTTTTCTCTGCTGAGTAGTAACAAATTAATATATACACACACACATACAAACATTCGCATTTTTTTATAAAATTTAGGACAGTGAGTTAGATTGCCATTTAAAATCCCAAATTCAAAATCCCAAGCTAAAGTTAGTCTCATTAATAAAATAATAAAGGGTGTAACAAAAATAAACAGCTAATAATTTGCGAACGCGTGCCGTTCACAGGGTGTTCGCGTTCCCGCTGCGTTTGTTATTGGTAAATTACTACAATTTCATCACCCCGACTTACCCTTAGGGTAATTTCTTGTTTATCATTTAAAAATTAATATTTTTATAGTTACTTATATCTTTATAATTATGTGATATTTCTTTTTATGCCACAAGTGACAATGAGGCAGGCGGGTCACCTGATGGTAAGTGACTACCGTCGCCTATAGACATTAGCATTACTAGGGGGATTGCCAGTGTGTTGTACGCCTTATTACAATGACTCGAAGGCAAACTGGCTCTCAAGGGCGATTGCCGGAACACACCAACTTGGCGACAGATTTTCAACTTGAGGGTGGCAGCCAGCCAGTCGAGTACTACAAAGTACCCTACCACCGTGCTGTGGTTTCCTCACGATGTTTTCCTTCACCGAAAGCTCAAGCTCAATGTAGGAGTCGAACCCACGACCTTCGCCGCGGTATCCTTCGTGACTTCCCCTATGTCTATGGCTATAAAATTAAATTTAAATTAAATTAATTAAACTATGCTTATTTTACTAGCCGAAGGAAAACTTCGTGTTAATAGAAAATGAACCTTATGCAATAGGTGATTCAATTGTTTTAATATTGACCTGACTAATGCTTTTAGATACTGTATTGGATACTGATAGCTTTTCTTATTACAGGATCAATAAATAAATACACGCCCATCTAATCCCAAAATAAAACAAAAATTAGTTTCCTTTTCTTTTTCTTTCTTTCTTTCTTTCTAATCCCAAACTAAGCAGAGCTTCTACTTCGGAAACCAGATGATATACTACGTTATATACATTTTTAAAAATAGATAATGACACCCAGAAAGTAGTTCAAAGTTATGTAATTATATTAAGAACAAATAAAGACTTTTTTATTTTATTTATTGAACCCAGACTAAGGACAAACAGACATGTTCATGCACATAAATTTTAATGTCTGCCTTGGATGGGAATCGAACCCACGACCTGTAGCATGATAGGTAGTTAACCAACCAACCGACTCATCAAAATATTGCAGAAAATTTTGCATTCGTTAAAACATTTCAAAACATGTTCTAGGTAACAAAATTACCCCTGCAAGTGACATAACAATAAAACTCCTTCAAAAGACCTTCGTAAGCTAAGTATCATCTTTGTTTCTTGGGTACTGAATAACGGTGTAACAGGCAGGCGGCTGTGAGCTGGTAACACATAATTTCAGGGCACTGAGTTGGCTCGATGAAATTTATTGTGGCTTAAATATTCAGCCAGTTGTAAAGGTTTTAGTGCAAGGAGGTAAGAATGGCAATGTTTAGAGTAAGCGATTTTCATGTAGGTAACTCATTTTTTAAATGATAGATAGAGGCTTCTAATTTTAATTATGTAATGAGAAGAAACTTTTTTGACTAATTCATTTTTTATAACAAAGAAGTCTCCCGTTAGTACTTTAGTTTTAAAAAAAAACATAAAACGTAGTCAATGGATTGGCTACAAATAAGAGAGGTTTATACTTTTTATTTCGGATTTGTTACAGAAACGGGAATTCCAAAGCGTTTTATGAGGTTGAGTATAACAACAGTTACCATGGCAACGGTTTTATTTACTTCCTTAATATAATTATCAGAAACAGCAAAGCGAAGGGTTTAGCTAGTAAATATATTAAACACTAGCAGAGCTGTCCCCCGCATTCCCGAGGAATCTTATACAATTCCTAGTATAAAAGTATCCTAGGTTTTATTCCAGCATATGATCCACTCATAGATGAATAATTCGTCGCGCCCCGTACTCTCACTCATACAGGACCAATTCTTAATCTATGGATCCACTTGTATTTTTGCGTAAAAACAAACATCGAACATCGGGGTTATAATTTTTTTAATATTTTTGTTTTAGTTTCAGCACAAAATTGTAAACATTTGAATTTAAAAAAAGCCAATATAGTCAGATGGTCCAAAAATATTTAAAAAATGTAACATTGCTGAGTTTCTTGCCGGTTTGACTTCCGAACCGGTGGTAACTTCTTTAATTCGACCATCATAAGTAAGATTCATATCATATATATATATCAATATTAGTAGGATTTCCAACTCCTAAACTTGGTAGCAAGCCTGCACTCTCGAAACACCACAACCAACTCCTAATGTTCGTACCTCGGCACATTGAGTGAAGCATGCTTTGACTCCACCGCTCACATCTTCAGTATTTCTGTGCAAGCGTTTTTTTTTCGCCACAAAAATAACTTATTTCTTGCGCACTCGGTCGACGGAGCCCACAGACACGCATGTCTTGCCTTTTTGTCTCAGCCCGGGAGCCCGGAATGTTGGGGCATGCTATTGTTTTTGACGGATTGAGAATGACGCGTGAGGACGACTTACGGCAGTTTTAGGGTACTGTATAAGTGGATGTGTCAATGATTCTGTATATGTCACTTTGAACGGTCTTTTTGAATATTAATGAAAATAATTCGTTATAAGTACCTACCTAAGTAGTTTAATTTAAAATTGTTTTTATGATTCAAAGTGGATGACTTGATTTGCCTATTTAATATTACTAGTTGTCCCCCGCCGAGTAGAAATTTCAAAAGTCCTTTCTTAGTGGTAGTGACGTTGGATACCGCTGCGAAGGTCATGGGTTCGAATCTTACAATGAGCTTGAGCTTTCAGTGAAGGAAAACATCGTGAGGAAACTGTGTGCACGGTGGTAGGGTTATTCAAAACTAAAAAGAAACCTAATCCCTAATAGCTATCTCTCTGCCACTCTATAAGAAGATATTTAAAGTTAGTAGCATTTATACTTTCTCAGATTTCGTTATCACCTAATCATTCAGTGGTATTTCGCTTTTATGTATCTTAAACTCTTAGAATATTTATATATTCTAAGCTTAAACTGTAATAATATACGTAAAATTCGTGTCACGTTATTTATCTTCGACGAACTCCGAAACTACTTAACCGATCTTAATGAAACTTGTCACACAAATAGATTATATCCTGGAATAAGAGATAGGATACTTTTATCCGGGGAAAAGATAAGATCCGACGGGAAGACGGGCGAAACCGTGGAGGACAGCGTATATGGTCTACTTACTTAAGCTTGACTTGTTTTTAAAATAATGACATTTCGTACGGTCAATAAGAGTGTGGCCATATGAATTGAAACAATTTGAATCTGAATCTCAGTGGGTTAGTTTCGAATATAAAACAATAAAAGTAACAAATGAAAAAGGTCTCACTCCTGTACCGTTTATTATAGTGGCCAGATGGTCGCGGAAAAAATTCTTCCTCTTTATTTTTTCAAAAATTCTTTTGTATCAAAAATGCATTATGCTAGGACCCCTCGCTCAAAAAGACTGTTTTATTATTTTTTAAAAGGGTTCCGTGGGCGGGCACTTCCGTTCTTGCGTATTCACTTTTAGTTTTTGGGGTTGGCAACTCGCTTTTTAACTTTTTTTCTTTTTGAAAATATGACACTTTATGCGGAATTGGATCTTTGCCTTTTTGCGCATATGGTGATTGTTGACAAAAGTTGAGACTAGACCAAAAAACATGAGAAATATTCAAAAATGATTGAATGTAGGTAGTTACTCTATTAGTGAACTAATAAAGTAATTAAATAAATCTAATTTTGAGAATGATAAATCAATCATATCATCATATCATAGTTTTAAATTCAAAATTTCCTTTAGTGCGCCCGCTGAGAGAATGCATTTATAACACTGGAGCTTATCACAGAAACGGCTAATCCAAGTTTGGTGAGACTTTAATTAAACGAGCCTCTCTGTGAAAGTACCATCAAAAATGGATTACATGATTTCGTGATAAGCGCATTATTTACATTGAGTCATAAACGCATTCTCTGCGGCTGCTTGAGAATTTATAATCGTTATTTGTTTCAAACTTTTTTTAAATGTAGTTTTACAAATGTCATGAATATTATGTACCTATATGTATACCTATATGCAAAACAATAGCCTGCAAAGCAAAAAAAAACATTGAAATGCTATCGTGTTTAAAAGTGTTAAAAGATTTAAGAAATTAATCAACATAAATACCTATTCTTAGTATTGACGGGCCGGTTGGCGTGGTTGATTACCATACTACCTACTACCGCAGGTCGTGGGTTCGATTCCCATCCAGGACAGACATTTGTGTGCATGAACATGTCTGTTTGTCTTGAGTCTGGGTGTAATTATTATATATTTAAGTATGTATTTACAAAATAAAAGTTTTATATGTAGTAGTGGTTTCCATATTACAAGCTCGGCTTAGTTTGGGATCAAGATGTGTGTGTGGGAAAACATGTTCGAGGATATTTATTCATATTAATATCATATATAAAGATCCTTGGGGGAGGCATCCAACAGTGGACGTCTTCCGGCTGACATGATGATGAATGATAATGAACAAATAAATTACTGTTACGCAATGGTAGTCCTAAGTATATTTACAAGCCTTCGTGGTCCAGGTATGCTCCACTGGCATTTCAGTAAAAAGCAAATTAGAAGGAATCCTGCCTACTCAAGTGCGTTCACGCACTTCTTTGACTTTTAATTTCTCCTAATTAGGGTAGGTTTACGTATGTATATGCCTACAATGATGATGATTGCATGAGATTCGTTTGTATGTAAATACATTTTTAGCCTAACGCATTGATCTAGTTATACTGTGAAAAATATTAGAATAATATTTAAATATATGAAAAAAGAACAGCATAAATATAATATAAATTAAAAATAATGATATCACTGTCTTGAAACGTTTAAGAATACAAGAAAACATTAGTTACTTGTGTCGTTCTGTCAACTATAAACGCGTCACTCGAGTTATTGGCTATTGGTTTGATCCATTTTGTTTGACAGTTCGAACTGCATTAACTACGAACTTGTGACATTTTTACGCAATACTAATGAAGGACAATAATGTCAGTTTATGGACCTACGTATGTTTTTGATTTTACTTATTTCGTTACTGTCCTAAGTTTTACTAGGTGGCAGAATATTGTAGTATATCAACGCTCATAATGCAGTTTAATATTTTTTATATTATCATATTGTTTTTTGTTGCTACTATTCAGAACATACTTCTTTAAAGCAGCCTTAAAACCAACTTAATAATGCTAACAGGACAACAACAAATGTCTCAAGTTCACAGTTTACAGGGTACTTGTGCCGTCGAAGGCGCAGGCGCATGCTTCGTGGTACACGCATCATGGCGGCAAAAACAAACATCCCTTTGTGCCAACGCCGCTGCGTAAAAAACCCGCAACTACGGTACCATCTGCTGGACATTTCAATAAAGGCACATAATAATTGGCTGCCGATCGCCATTTTAATTACACTTGCTACGTTTTTCGCGGGAGGCGACGCAGGGCGGCGTCTGGGGGCGTTGTTATAGCAACGGAACTGGTCCCGGGTTTATTGACTTTAGTTAGGGATTGTCAATTAATGATCCATTGTTTCGTAATTTATAATTATGTGGAATTGTCGTATGAAGTCTACTTTTGGTGTGGGTCGAGAGATGGTACGGCCATTGTCATTAATTAATCTAATCCTATATTTTTTTCGCTCAAGAAGTGTGACTTAGGTTGCTAATCAGCAGTTACTTATATCTAAGTCTAGAAGGGACACATTCCAAGAGTTGCTGCTGTAACGCTGCGGTAAAACATCCTATCCTACTAATCCTACTATCCTACTAATATTATAAATGCGAAAGTATGTTTGGACGTGTGTGAAGATGTATGTGAAGATGTTTGTTACTCTTTCACGCAAAAACTACTGAACGGATTTTGATGAAACTTAGCACCCAGGTAGTTCATATCCTGGAATAACACACAGGATACTTTTTATGTAGGAAAAAGATAAAATCCCCCGGGAACGCGGGTGAAACCACGGGGCGGAAAACTAGTCGTAAATAAATTGACGAAGAGAATGTAAAAGATGAAAGGAGCACTCAGGTTACTAGAGTTGATAAAACAATAAAATAATGATGCCATTTTGTTTACTGTAACTCAGTGAAATTACCCTAACGATTTACTCTTACACGAACGACGCATGATAAATTTTTGTCATTAATTATTTTGTTACGGGAATTGATACTCTGACACTGAGTTTATTTTTAACTAAGGTAGACGAAGAACTAAAGATTCACCCTATTTTATTTTGTTGTACTTAAATATATCTGAGAGATAAAATCCAACAGTATTAAGCTGTTGTAATAAATTATTATTTCAATTCGTATTGGTTATACAGTTGGGCAATATAATTTCAAAAAGAAAATGTACATCTACTATCTACAGATTCAGATATAATCAATGTTGTTGTGAAAAATACTTTGTAATGACAAATAAGATAATGATCATGATGATTTTAAAGTTGAAGATAAAAAAAAGATCATATTAGATTTTATGGCTCTAAACTCTATAATTCCATTAATATTTTTGTAGTCACACACAGTTAAATAAGAAATTTACTCCAATATTATTATAGATATTTTTGGCTTATAACAGATAAATAAAATAAAAACTCAAAATGCAATTTTTCTCTTTTTATTTGACAAAAGAAATGAATTCAGTTTTTTTTCTTAGTTCCGCTTTCCTTATTATAATACATTGTAGTAATAAAGTAATTATACTAACTAATTATATTTATATGTATAGTTTATTTTTCTCTATATATTACAAAACATATTTACAAAATTTTTAATTCATCCCGTAAAGACCCATTTCTAGAAAATATAATAATTTATTTTAAAGAAATAATGTAGTCCATTTAATATACAGTGTGTGAAAACTGTGATTTGAAAGTAATTTGAAACAAAAGTGTGAAATTCATAATTAACTGGGCTAAAAATAATGTGATCTTATTATATAATATTACTACAGCTTTGTAATTTAAATGGGCTACAATTTTTCATAGAAAAAAACGAAATTGCATGTAGAAATTAAAATTATAATATTTATAGACTTAAAAACGAAAAAAAAAACTTTTTGTATTCAGAACACATGATTTTTGCACAAAATTTATGTAATAAATACAATTCTTTTTATTCGAAACAAGATTATTGTTCTACAAAAAATAAACTTAAAATTATTTATCACAACAGACTGGTTTGTGCTCCCGTTTTCATTTAAAGATTATACTAAATAAATAAAAAAAATATCGAATTAAAGCTTAATTTATGAATACAACTTTTTCAAAAATTAATTTAGCTAAAATCAAAACGGTAAAATATTTACTAGGATAAATTAAATGACAATACAAAGAGAAGCAACTCACTCGCAGATAATATTTATTAGTCATTATCACACTATGAGCGCTAGTAGGTATCGTCTCCCATTTTATTTCATAAAACATTATATGAAAACCAATAAACCTGAAATTATATTGAAATAAGTGCACACACAATATGTTTTAAGAAAGAAAATATGTGCCAATAATTTTATCTAATACGGGAAACAGATTTTTTTTTTTTCAAAATAAAGAACCAAGTTTATCCTTTCATACACATCCTGTATAGTCCAACAGCAATAGCTTACGTCATTGCAGGAGTGTAGATACTGTGTGTTAATCAGAAACAAGAATTATGACGCATCATTGTTCAAAAATATCACAGATTCAATATCCTACAATGGCAAAAGATATTATGTCAGACTATATTTTAATTAGATTATTGGTCAAAGTATTTTAGTAGGGCGATATTCAAAACAAGTAAATATATTTTAATTTTCTACCAAATATAAGAATTTTACACGAGAATATTAATATTATATCAATTCAAGGCCTTAAAACAGACATAAACATAATTTCTCTTTAACTTTATCTTTTAACTGTGAGATAAACAACCTGTATAATAAACTTGTTTTTTTTTAGTATTCGTGCTTGAAAAGAAAAATGATTAGTTTATGAAGAAAATAAAGAAAGTAACACGTACCCTACATAAATACAATAACCAATAAATTTATTTGTTTATTTCTTTCAACACATAACGTTATAATTAACAGTAACCGTTATTTACTTAATAATATTTTAACTATAAAAATTTACAATGATTTTTTATTAAATTCTATTAAATATTTTTTTCTTAATTATAGTTGGTTGTGCCGTTACAAGTCACGTCTTTCCATAAAAATCTGACGTCATTTCATCGCGTGCGCCATTTTGTTATCCGCCATTTTTTTACAGTAAATTTACACTTACTTTGATTAGTTTGTCAATATTTGTGCGATAGCTGTTAAACTGCTGGCCAGACCCTGTTGACAAAAATGTTTTATTAATATAGGTATTTGTATTATAGAGATAATATAGGTATTTGTATTATAGAGATATAGTTTTTAACAAATTAATATCCAAAAATAAGCTTAATTACACATGCTCTTAATATATCTTAGAATACCATAGAAGGCTACGAAAGAATTTGACCTGTAGATTTGTGATCCAAACATGATTTTAAAAAACAACTTGTAAAGCTGACTACCCAAATTTATGAATCCATACAGAAAATCAGCATTTTCTTTTTTTAATTGACTGTATTTTTTTGACAATCTTTTATTTTAATTCAATGTTAAATTCAAAAGGTTGTATGCAAGTGTGTTACATAAATTCTACACAAAAAGAGAATTATTGCAAAACAACTCTTCTAATTACAACTATAGTAGACTCCAGGCATTATGTTTTTTAAAACATTAATTTAATAACACGGCTTTGTTACTATACAGGATGTCCGGGTCCGGTAAGTAGTACGACTAACTTAAAGGGGAGATAGGTGGGTGGGTCACCTACCAACATTTACCAGAAATAAAAAAAAATCTCTATAAAAATTTGAAATATCTTGAAAATAGTGACACTTTTATTGAGATGATTGTATATTTAGTAGGTGACTCGTCCTACTTACCGGACACTCTATATATAATAGGCCTAGATTTAAGAAAAAATACCTAACACTAACTAATGTAAAAAACATCTAAAAATACTCAAATAGCGAACACGTTGTAAAATTCCGCCTTTTTATGATTTTTAATTACCAATTTAACGACAACAAGACGATCTTTTGATGTTGTATATAAATGACGTCACAAGTATGTATTTCATACAAAAATTTCGTTTTGACATTTAATAAAAAGAAGCTGATTGTGAAGCGCTAACTTCGTGCTATGAAAGATGTGGGTGGACTCACGTCAAGAGGCCAGGGTTTGCGTCGGTCTGGTACCAGGAGTACTGCGGCACGTAGGGCGGGTGTGCGTGGGCGTGGGCGTGGGCGTGCGGCTGCGGCGCGGGCTGGTGGTGGAGGTGCGCGTGCGCTCCCTTCATGTCCCACGGGCCCGGGGGCGCGCCCTGCACATAACCATCGGATTTAGATCTCCAAAGCTGATGGAAAAGATAATGTTACGCGTAAGATTGAAGGATTGAGACAACGTGATAATAGGAGTTTGGGAATCCTTGTTGCCGCGTTTACTCTGCTAGCTCTGCTAGTAGTAAATCTTAAGATTCCCGGTGGTAGGGTATTCAAGGTCAAAGTCAAAACCATTTATTCAGGTTAGGTCCTAGAAGGGCACGTATTAAGGTCGAATTACAGAAGATACCACCGGTTCAAAAGTCAGCCTTCAACTGAGAAGAACTGGCAAGAAACTCAGCAAGGTAACATTTTTTAAAATCTTTTATGTTTCTGACTATTATTGGCATTTTTTTAAATGTTTATCAATTTTATTAAAATGTTTAAGGATTAAGATAAGGTGGTAATTTGAGTTAAGTTTGGGAATCCTTGTTGTCGCGTTTACTCTGCTAGCTCTGCTAGTAGTAAATCTTAAGATTCCCGGTGGTAGGGTATTCAAGGTCAAAGTCAAAACCATTTATTCAGGTTAGGTCCTAGAAGGGCACGTATTAAGGTCGAATTACAGAAGATACCACCGGTTCAAAAGTCAGCCTTCAACTGAGAAGAACTGGCAAGAAACTCAGCAAGGTAACATTTTTTAAAATCTTTTATGTTTCTGACTATTATTGGCTTTTTTTAAAATGTTTATCAATTTTATTAAAATGTTTAAGGATTAAGATAAGGTGGTAATTGGAGTTAAGTTTGGGAATCCTTGTTGTCACGTTTACTCTGCTAGCTCTGCTAGTAGTAAATCTTAAGATTTCCGGTGGTAGGGTATTGTAGTACCTACCCGACTTGCTGGCTACCACCCTCAAGTTGAAAATCTGTTACCAAGTCGACCTGTCAGTGTGTTTTTACAGCTGCACTTGAGAACCAGTTCAGGTTCTAGGCTTTGTGTGCTTACTACCTACAGTCACATCATCACTTAGGTACCAAGGTGAGATTGCGGTCAAATACAAGCTTATCCCAAAGTAAAAAAAAAGATTTACTACAATTTTACTATAACCGTTTGTAGCCTTTCGAAATGGCTGCCACTAAAGCTTAGTTCTCTGCGGTTTCATCCATGATCTACCTATTTAATCCTTTTGCAGTCGAAATTAAAAAAATACCCTTTCTAAGTAAAAGCCTAACTTTATAGGAATAGGAAATTCATAGAAACCTGTGTACCAAATTATGAATTTTTCACCCAAAAACAAGTTTTTTTAATATACCTAGTACCTACCAATATGTGACTGATCGTCGTTGATTGAATACGATTAATAAATTAAGTAACAAAACTGATAATAATGGTAAATTTCCAATAGAAATACATAGCTAGAATCAGAGCTATCACGTGACAAACTAACAATAATTATCGAGCCTAACAAAATTTGCTTTGCATCTTTACTGGAAAGCTATCTCTTACACATATATAATACAGGAATCATCTGTAAAAAATATCTATACATATAAAAAGAGACAGAGGCCTGACAGTTGTCAAAAATCTAAAGTATAGAATTCCGGGTGAGAGCCCTAAGCGCTCGCCGAACAGTCCGCGTAAGGGTCCACATTTTTGTCCTCCACAAAACAAAAGAAAACTCAGTGACAGCGTTCAGTCTAACTAAACCCTTGAACCTAGAAAGTTGTATTTTTTCACAGGTATTGTGTTTAAGACGTAGACGAGGAATAAGAAAAGCGTGTGGCGGGTGAAACCGAGGTGGAAAGCTAGTCTTTCGTATTTGGAAAACACAAACACGAAGTTAAGCCTATAGCAACCCTTATCTAAGACCTCTACTCAAAATTACAAGTTAATACAATTAAGGTAAGGTACGAAACATGAAGCTCATCCAATTAACCGCTAGGTGAGGCCGCCACGCCTTCCCTATACTCTAATAACGTTACATATAGCTTTGTTATATGTTGACACGCAACAGGTGATACAAAAATGATTTTAATGTATATCTTTCTTTCTATCTAGAATATCTTTCTATTTTAGTATCTAATTAGATAATAAGAGTAGAAACACAATTCTATCTTCTTTTTTTGTATAGAAATAATGTATGTATTCGAGAAAACAGTAGATTGTTATACAAGGAGCTCAAATGACCCATATCCAATACAATATGAAATATGTAGTTTATAATGTCTTTTTTTTGTTTCTTCTGTAGCCGCAACACATTGCATGCATTCTGCCAGAGATCGCCGATTTTAGTTCAATTTTCAAAATTAAAATGAAGTTCTTTTTTTATGAAACAGTAATAAGTCGAGTCTTTATTCATGATTATTCTACTTATGACTAAAGACTTTTTCGTTTTTGTAGGCTCATTGTCATTTGACACACAAAAATTAAAAAAAAAAACCTTTTTCCCCTAGAGGAAGAATTGCTATTTTCTTCGCCACAATGACGATCTTTTAGAGCAAGAGGAGTGAAAAATATTTATGATGTCACATGCCAATATGTAAGACTCTATATAAACTATAGTTTTTGACATTTAATACTAATTATTCTTCTTATTTGGCTTCGCTAGCAGTCGGTTAGCTAAAAGATGCTGATATGTCAGTCATCATCCTAGTTTCTCATTATGAATAATGTAGATAAAATTAATGCTGGCGTGATTTTTGTCTTTTTGCAATCGTCTTTTCTATTGCTACCCTATATACTTTTTATTAATCTTATCCCTCTACAAATCAACTTTTTTCTATTTCACATAGTTCACGAACCCTAAAAATCTCAGAATAAACACATTGTTACAGCATAAACGCGTCTTATCTACTTTTAAAGAACATTTTTGTCATTAAAGTCAGAATGGAGCAAGGACCAATTCTTAATCTTTGGCAAGCTCATTACCTATTTTCTATAGCAAAATTCCTTAAAATTGATGTAAGTTCAAAATTTGGAGCTTCTACAGTCCCCAGAAATGTATACCTTCTTTCAGTAGACACTGAACCTGATTCCTTAATCCAACTGAAAAGACACACCAGTGGTAGTCCAGCTACAGTCGCTGATAGGTACAGCCTTAATAATAAGTACTTACGTATCCGACCCTTGGGTCCCAGGACTGCTGGTGAGGAGGCTTCACATCACACGAGCTACCGTCAGGAGAGCGGCCAGCTGATGGCTGCAACAACACGGAATCATTAAAATCACATACTTCAAAAGGAGGAGATTCTCAATAGGGAAGGTGACTGAATGATAGTTTTTATGAAGTTTAGTACAAAATAAATACTTGTGACGTCACAAATCAAAAGACCTTTGCCATTAAATTGGTAATTAAAAGACATAGAAAGGCGGAATTTTACAACGTGTTCGCTATTTTTGGTTATTTTTAGATGTTTTATACACTAATTAGTGTTAGGTATTTTTTTTAATATAGGCATCATCCATATTCAACTGTAAATTTTATTTAATGAAAATAATAATTTGATGTCTATCAAAATTCACGGGCAAATTATGAATTGTCAGACTCTAACGGTTTAGAAGGTTGCTTTTGCTGAGAAGAGCAATAAACTCATCAATTTAAACAAACTTCGATATAAACATTAGATAAGATACTTTAAGGCATTGTATGTAATTGGTAAACAACACATTGGCTATCCCGGTAATGCTAATGTCTATAGGCGACGGTAATCACTTACCATCATGTAACCTGCCTGGATGTCACCTCTACAAATCTTATAAAGAGGAAAGATTTGATTTGTTTGCATTGAATAAGCTCAGAAACTACTGGACCGATTTAAAAAAAAAACTTCACCATTAGAAAGCTACATTATCCCTGATGAACATAGGCTATATTATGTCCCGATGCCACGGGAACGTAGGTGGTATAAAAAGACAATCTTAAATCTAATAACTCCTTACATATCCGACCTTGACATCCCACGAGGGTTGCGGCGGCTGCTTCACGTCCCACGGCGTGCCGGTGGGAGAGAGGCCTGGAGACAGTTCCGACACGGGCGTCGAGCTCGGCGTGGGAGAATGCGCCTGCGTTGGACCTGATGCGTACGCTGACGGGGAGTGCTGAGACCCGCTAGAACTGCCGCCACCTGGTGGGGAGATGTTGAATTACAATACTGAATGGATCTTAAGAAACATAAAGGGGATTATTGTAAAAAGCACCGGGGAGTTTGTTTCGCCGTTTCTTCTCCTGCAATGCTATTCTGTATAAGATGTTAGTACTAACAAATATGAGTTGTATATGATAATACAAACTCTTTGTCAAGTCTCACTGAGGTGGGCTAGCTCACATGAAAAGCGAACTCACACGACCTTGATTTGGCATCCTATAAACATTTTTTATACCACTAGGTGGTATTTGGTACGCACTTGCGAAGTGAAGTGTCATTCGAAGTTTATAGAATGCGAAATTGATATCTCACCTGAGATTCAGCTTTCAAGATACACAAACGTTCTTACGGAATAGCATTGCTGATCATGACAGTTATGTTTTTTTTAATTTTAGATACCTATATTTTGTTTGAGCAAAGTTGTGTAGTACATGTCGATCCAAGCAAGTGATGTCAATGACTTCAAAATCATTGTGTAACCAATATGATGGTACTAGAGCTTGAGGCTCAATGAGATGTTTCTTCTCAATGATAATAGTTATAGATTTTTGAGGTTTAAATGTTTTATTTTATTTATTTATTTATTTATTTATTTATTTATTTATAAGGGAAATCAACAGCTTATTACAAAGCAAAAAAGTACAGTATAGATTTAACATAATATTTGTAAAGCCAATGACAGATTTCCACAAAACTAAATTAAAATAAACGGTTGCTTATACCTAATTACAAGTTGTTACTCGTTTAAAATTTGCCTTATATTTAAACCAATGACAGATCCAATTGATACATATCATAGTTAACAAAAAAGCTTCTAACAAAGAAAAAACAAAAAAAAAACTACATTAAGCCATAATACTACAAAAAATAATAATATAGAAGAACCAAAAAATGAATAAAAAATAGTTAGATCTAAAATATATAATAACCAACCAAAACCCACATCCGATAAAAATAATACCTGGGGAGCCTGTATTGCAAATACAGTGCCAAAAGCTGACGATTACTTCGGCACAGTTTTAGTATAAACTGGAAATGGTACAGAAGTGAACAACCCTCGACGCCGACTGCATATCGTGTATTTGTTTCTGTGACTACTTGTGTACATATATATCAGAATGAAAAAATAAGAGATATACGTTAATCCACGTCATTAGAAATACTAGTAGTTGGTGTCAATATACCTACCAAATCATTAACTTAAGAGGTACTAAATAAATGTTTGATAACTTCTGCCCGAAACTTTGGTTTTGATAGATTAAAAGGATCAAGTTGATAAAATAAATCGTTGTATATTTGAGCTAGACGCGTAACTGGTTCATTTGTACCGTAATTAGTGCGATGCTGTGGGACACTGAGCAGTCTAGTTGTAGTGTGACGTGTACGATACTTCGGTACGCTATAACCTATTAGGGCTACGAGGTCAGGGCAGTCTATACGTGAATTAATAATGTCATATAAAAAGGACATGTCTAACAACATGCGTCTTTTATCTAAAGGTAGAATTATATGGTTTTGGCAACCTTCTTCGTATGATGACACAGAACTACGCGTTTTATAGTTAAGAAAATTTATGAGACGCTTTTGAATACCTTCTAGGCGGTGCTTGTAGATGTGATAGTTAGGTGTCCAGATGACACTTCCAAACTCTTTTATTTATCTTTGTCCGGGGATTCCCGTATAAAAGAGTTCAACGCGATCAAGATTTCTAAAGACTGCTTAGTGCTCAGCTTATGTCTTTATACTGGTGGATAATTTTAAATGGCTTCTTTTCATTTTTACTCATGGATTATTTTTTTCTTTATTTTTCAATATTGCTATCATAGTAAAAGTTGTTTAGGATGACAATCCCAACTTAGGCTTCGAAAAAAAGCCATCACAAAACATCAAACCTTTATAATAAATAATGCTGTTAGTGATAATGCGGCCCAAAGCCATAAACACTAAGCATAGAACCTCAGAAGGATCCTCTATACTTCTTATAGGTAAGGGTGCATTACCACTTGACCGGACCGGATGCGAGAACCTCAACATAAACTACGATATAGACCTCTCCTTACCGCTCAAGTGGAAACGTACCTTTATAATATTCACCATTACATATCTTACCATGCAACAGTTGGTTATTGCTAGGGGGACTGCCCGGTGGCAGACCTAAGCTTGGAGGTGGCGCTCCCACTTGAGCGGCTTTCATCATTTTCTTGTATTTGCTGCGTCGGTTCTGGAACCATATCTTGACCTGGATGGAGAGCATACGTATAGTTAATAAATGTACCTTGAGGCATCTTCTTGTACTTGCTGCGGTGATTTTGGAACCAGATCTTCACCTGGGTGGAGGAGAAAAGGTTTTGTTAATAAAGAAGCATGTTGGATTTTTGTTTTTGCATGGGAACTAATGTTGCTGTGGGTAAGCAATAATACCTAGAAGGTAAAGCTCTCAAGTGCAAATGATGGATACTATGTGGTAGCCAGGTCAGTTTGGCAAAGTTCTTTGGTTTTTCACGATGTTTTTCTTCGTCGAAAGTTAGAACTTATCGTAGGATCCGAACCCCTGACGTTTGCCATGGCATTCGACGTCTACCACTGAGCTATCATCTCCTTTCTAATCTTCTAAAATAGATATTTCTACTAAAAACAAGCTATGCAGACTATACAATTTAGTCTCAAAATATTGTATTGTATAATCAAATGTAATTTATGACTATTGCACGGTGGTAGGGTACTTTGTAGTACCCGACTGGCTGGCTATCACCCTCAAGTTGAAAATCTGTCGCCAAACACCGATCGGTGTGTTCCGACAAGTGCACTTGAGAGCCAGTTCCCATCTAGGCATGTGTGCTTACCACCTTCGGCCACATCATCACTTACCATGGTGAGATTGTGGTCAAACACAAGATTATCCAGAATAAAAAAAAAATAAGAACATAAAATTTTTCATGTGACCAAAAACAGTAGTTTTAAAAAAAAAAGGCTATACATACATAGTTACGTCGGTAAGGTATTTTCATATATTATCGTGTAATTACGGGCCATTTGGCGTGGTTGGTTAACACACTGCCTATCACGCCGCAGGTCATGGGTTCGATTCCCATCCAGGACAGAAATTTGTGTGCATGAACATGTCTGTTTGTCCTGAGTTTGGGTGTAATTATCTATTTAAGTATGTATTTACAAAAAAATAGTAGTATATGTAGTATATCAGTCATCTGGTTTCCATATTACAAGCTCTGGTTAGTTTGGGATCAGATAGCCGTGTGTGAACAAATGTCCGAGGATATTTATTTAAAATATCATTACAAATCCGACTCAACCTAACTAAACATTTACATACATCACGCTATATTGATGCTATGTATGTAAGTATTTATGTATGTTGAAGGGTAGTGGTAGAGACTAGCGTGAATAGAGGCGGAGTCACGAGGGGGGTGCATGCCGGTTGCCGTTACTATACCGTTACGGGAGATAGGGATGTGGCATGTGTCGATAAATAATCTATCGAAAGAATTTTAATTTATAAAAAAGTGTCAATATTTGCCATGGTACACTAGGGTATCATAGACGGTATTTTTATTATTAACTAGCTGTTCTCCGCGGTTTCACCCGCGTTCTCGTGGGATCTTAACTTTTCCCGGGATAAAATATAGCCTATGACACTCACATATAACGTGGCTTTCTATTGGTAAAAGAATTTTCAAAATCGGTTCAGTAGATCCAGAGATTACCCCCTACAAACTCACAAACTTTACCTCTTTATAATATTAGTATAGATTTATAGGTATAATTACGCTTTCGCTTACACAAATTATCGGTATAATTTCAGTAACTGTAAAATTTATCATAAAGGTATATTAAAAAGCCGCTTTCTCGTATATCTATATGATCCATCGTTTTGTAGATCTTTAAATTGATCAAGGCTCTTTAAATTATTATTTGTTACGACATGAGGGATAATTGTCAATTCATGTTCAAGTTTATTATTACACATGTTAATGTTGAGGCATGCGACTTGCCCGCCAACTTGCCTGACAGGTAGCCATACGAATAATCACCACATAAATATATAGATACAGTGCGATTTTGTACAATCAATGCGTATAACTGGTTATATATCACACTTGGTGTTGAAATAATTGTAGATTGGCATGTAGTTTATCTGCATTTTTTTAAATAAAATGCAGTTTTACTATCTATATTTTAGCATAATTATTAATATCGTTCTTAATTATATAAAACAAATTAAAGTTAGCATAATACATATATTTTGTACTAGATGTTCCCTGTGGTTTCACCCGCGTTCCCGTAGGATCTTATCTTTTCCCGGGATAAAATTATAGCTTATGAAGCTCACAAATAATGTGGCTTTCTATTGGTGAAAGAATTTTCAAAATCGGTTCAGTAGATCCAGAGATTACCCCTATAACCTCACAATTTACTTCTTTATAATATTCTTAACCCAATCATAATAATGTTTGAGTGTCCATCCTATAGTCTATGCAGATTATCTCACTATTATACAAAACTCCTAAAATAAATTTGTTGAAACCCCCTAATTCGGAAACTCGAACATCGATATCGACAACTACAACATAGATAACTTCCCCTCCCTAATCCCCACCTTATATTTCACCCCTCCTCGATTAGTGAGGTCACAGGCTACGCAAGTTAACCTCAGAGGGCGAGGTAGAATAGCTACCTAAATTGTATTACTATTTGTTCAACTCACTTAATCTGACTTTACTTCGTTATTTAATAGGATTATACTCAGCAGGGAGATTTGTATTTTCTTTATAGAAAATTAGGCTAATAGAGATGATGCTTATATTTAAAACATAACACTAGGGTATAAAACATCTAAAGATTATCGAAAATAGCGAACACGTTGTAAAATTCCGCCTTTTCATGATTTTTAATTACCAATTTAACGACAAAGAGTAGGTCTTTTGATGGTGTATATTTATGACGTCACAAGTATGTATTTCATACAAAACTACCGTTTGTCAAAACGGTAGTTTTAATAAAATAAAAAGAAGCTGATTTGATATGTTAGTCATCCTATTTATTTATATTACTAGTTTTCCGCCCCGCGGTTTCACCCGCGTTCCTGAGGGATCTTATATTTTCCCGGGATAAAAAGCATCCTATATGTTATTCCAGTATATGATCTACTTGTGTGCCAAGTTTCATTAAAATCCGTCCAGTAGTTTTGCGTGAAAGAGTAACAAACATCTTCACATCTTCACACACATCCAAACATACTTTCGCATTTATAATATTAGTAGGATTTTACAATGTGCTTATAAATATCACATTAACAGTTAAACTCACCTACATAATTATTAGGTAAAAAAAAGGTTTTTTACGTGTCAATATTTGATTCCACTATGTAATCTAAAATAGTCAATGTAAAGACAACAATACATGAACAGAGGTTGACGAAATACAAACCGATCCACAATTCATATGAAAAAGACAAATTATTCAAATCACCAGACCGTATTTGATTGTTCGCCGTAACAATACAATTCTCCGGAGTTTATATATTTTATAATAATATATTTGAACACATATAATATATGAATTACTATTACGTATAGTTTGCATTCAACTTGACAATGATTTGAAAATAATAAAATATTTATGGTTTTTTAGAGATTCTTTGACTGATATTAGGTCCGTGACGCAATCAAAAGCGAGTATAGGTATATTTGTTTAATTACTAGCTTTTCGTGACTTGGACATGCCTATCTTATCCATTTTCACCCACTAAAGGTTTGTTTAAAATAAATTAGCCTTTTCCAAAGAAATAAATAAGGTCATACCAAATTTTATCAAAATCCATTCAGCCGTTATAATATTACTGATATTTATAGCATGTACGTTCCAAATTTCCTGTACAAATTTATATACGTACTGTGTCTGTTATTTTGTATATTGTTCGAAAACCAACGCACGATTTTAATGCGGTTTAAGTTACTTAAATTGTTTTTTGATTAAGTTTTCGGCTGTAAATTTTAACCGGAACTCAATAGCCATTGTAATGACTTATTCAAAGACAATAAACTTCAATTATTACCGGCTCTTTTCAGTAAAAGCAACCTTCCAAACCTAACCAAAATAAACATTTAATTTCAAAGTTGTCAGAGCAAATTATATTTAACATCCTCCATACACTTACCTATAAGTACCTACTTACCGAAATGTACGAAACCCTATGTTATTTTCAAACACTCTCTTGCCATTTTTTATGCTTATAATAATAAGGAAATGAAACAGAATGGCGACGCGACATATGTGGCTGACCGCAACTAAAACATTCTTTTTCACATTGTCGATCATGCAATGCATTTTTGCGGTATTTCCTCATATGTAGCAATAGGGGTAGGTTTACGAGTATGTATTTCATTTTGGTTTATGTACAATCTGTTAGGATTCAGGGTTGCTACTCGTATAAGCAGCACTTTGTGGTTATTCACTTTGACAATTGAATTCAGGTAAATTCGATTATAGTGTCAAAACCGGAAAAACTAAGTCTACCTTACCCTAATATTATTCTAAGTAAGTAATACCCTAAGTATTTGAATACAATGAAAATATAGATAAAATGTTGTTAGCTTTCTAAACCAAGATCTTGCCAAGATATCCGTGGCGCCACTAGCTGGCCTCAGCAGAATACCAGCGCTGTAGCACAGATCTGTGCTGCCGCATAATGCTGAGCTGTGCCCATATTTGTCTTCACCTTATGTTTAATTTACCATGTTATTATTGTGTTTAGATGGTTGACAAATAAAATTTCTTTCTTTCTTTTTCTTTCTTTCTTAAATCAATTTAGCCATCATAATGTATGATGTTTATAAGAAAACATAAATTAAATTATTAAGTTTTCATGTTTGACCACGTGATTGAAAACGCTCGGTACTGGCCGATTTTGAGTGTGACGTCACCTGCTTGTCACAGCAAAATAGAAACGGTAAAGTTATGAAAGATATTTTGAAAACTAATAGATTATTTACGAGCAGGTGACGTCATGATATCACGTGACCTAGGCTATAAATTTTGATGGTAATTTTTAAAGAAACCAGAGAAATTCACAAAGAATTAAGCAAATTGCAAATGTATTATGCTATAATGAACAATTTTATTTCTAAAACCTGTCAAATACCCTATTCTGAGAGGATGATGAAACAATAAGCTTTATTATATACAATAAATAAACAATATCTTATACTTTTTCATGGGACATGGCTTTCCCAGTGCACGGGCGTCAGTCGAGGCATTTCGTCAAGGCATACGGACGGACGGCGGTATGCGGCATACCTATACGAAGACGGCGGTATGCAACACAAGCCAGGCGGCGACTACAAAGAAATAACGAGGATAAATCGAATAGCACCGAGAAACTGCTGCCTTAGTGGCTTCGCGGGTACAACTATTCCACCACTAACATGGATGGGTTTATGCGATATGCTGTGATTTATAGTCCTTTTATATCTATCTAATATTATAAAGAGGAAAGATTTGTATTTTTGTATGTAACGAATCAACTTAAAAACTATAGGACCGATTTCAAAATTCTTTTGCCGTTAGAAAGCTACATTATCCGTGAGTATCATAGGCTATATTTTTATCCCGGGAAAAGATAAGATAGCATGGTAACGCGGGTGAAACTGCTGAGGACTCTTGTGCCGCCGCGCCGCTAGAAGTGCTTGGCGACTAATTTAGGGAGGTACCGAGCCAGGTTTAAGTAAATACCTTAGTAGAACACAGAACCATAGAATTTGACAATAAATAAAATATTGAATTTTAATTAAAGTATTTACTAATTATTTGCTAAATATCTGCAATTAAAATTACGAATCAATTTGGTGAGTAAAAATTTTGCTATTTGCTCAATGATGTATCTCTGCTAGAGTAGGTGCGTATTGATGCGAAATCAGTTATGGAATGGAAAATATAAAAATAAAATATGGAAAAATAGATAGAAACCCTTAATAATTCACACAAGCCACATTAAGCAACAAATCAATCTCAATCGTTTAAACGACTCAATTTGTGAATGACTCCGAGAATTTATAAATAGTTAATTTTAAAATTATTAATATTTATAGGCTCGATCGCGCATGACGCCGATCTTTTAGTTAAAAAAAAACGGTAGCCAGTATAAAACTGCATGCCTCAGGTGGGACACCGACTGACATGGAGTAGCAAAAACTTTTTTTTCTTTTTAAATTCAAGTGGCAATGGCTTATGTGTTTTGTGCCAGTGCAGAAAACAATGCTTGATGCATTTGCAACTGCAACTATTTTGCTTTTTTGTTTAATGCTCGTTTTTATGTGTATTTAACGTATTCACAATAAAGGTAGGTACCTATATATTTTTTACACATACTATTCTGGTTATATTTAAATATTTCATACTAGCTGTTCGCCGCGGTTTTACCCGCGTTCCCGTACGGTTTTATCTTTTCCCGGGACAAAATATAGCATATGTTCATCAAAGATAATAAAAAAAAAAAAAAAACTTTTATTTCAGACAACTACAGTCCATATATTGTTAGTACAATACAAGTGCTTAAGAGCTATGTAGCTTTCTATAATGTAGCTTTCTTAGGGCGAAAGAATTATTCAAATCAGTCCAGTAGTTTCAGAGTCTATTCAATGCAAACAAACAATCAAATCTTTCCTCTTTATAATATTAGTATAGATTACTAAGAACAAGTACCTACCAATTATAGCTTTAAAAAAGTGTATAAAATTGTGACGGTTTCTAAGCGTGGTTGGTAAGAGTTCGATTCCTATCCAGGACAGTCAGTTTTGTGCATGTCTTTTTGTCCTGAGTCTGGGTGTAATTTGTATGTATTTAGAAAAAAAAATGTATTAGGTACCTATATCAGTTATCACTTATCAGGTTTCTATTACAAGCTCTGTTTAGTTTGGGAAGATGACCTTGTGTGGAGAATTTCCCGGGATACTTTAACTATTTACATTTAAAAAACGAATATGTAATATAAAATCTTACTTCTATCTGTACATGCACTGATATAAAGCATTCACACTACTCTAAGCTTTATAGCTAATAATAGAGAGTACATAATCGCTAACAAATAACGACAGGTGTATGTTAATTATCATTTATTACCATACGTAATAGCTTTCAATCGCATTCAAATTTATTGCAATAACATAAGAACTAAGGATTATAGAAACTAGCAGGTACTTCAGTCTGTTTATACTAGTTTAAGATGCTAAATTTTCCTATAGATGCAATCATAGTTTTTTTTTTTTTTTTTTTGGATAAGTGTTTGCCCGCAATCTCAACATGGTAAGTGATGATTTGGCCGAAAGTGTAAGCACACAAAGCCTAGATAGGAACTGGGTCTCAAGTGCAGCTGTCTGAACACATCAATAGGTGCTTCGCGAGCGATTTTCAATTTTATGGTGGTAGCCAGTCAGTCAAGTATTACAAATATCCTACGTTTTTATGTTTTTTAATTCCCAATTTAACGACAAAGAGTAGGGTGTATATTTATGACGTCACAAGTATATATTTGATACAAAACTATACATCATCGTTTTGGCATTAAATAAAAAGAAGCATTGTATTGGTCCAAATTATCAATTTATGCCTTTTGCGGTTGAGACCATGGGTCCGTGGGGGTCTGAAGCTCGTCGTTTCGCAAATATTTTATGTAAAAAATTTATCGAGGCCTCGGGTGACCGGCGGGCGGGGAGCTATTTCCGCCAACGCATCAGCTTGACCATCCAAAGAGGAAACGCTGCCAGCCGTCTGGGAACCTTGCCGATCGGCAGCAGCGGCAGCCTCGAAGAAGTTTTTTGCTTGTATATTTTGTACATTTGTTGTAAATAAAATAATTATATTATCTAAAAGAAGCTGATTTGATATGTACCATCTCTATTTTCTTATGCTGTCACTATTTTTTCTGTGTTCATTTATTATTTTTAATCTCTTAAGAGTAAATTAAGGATATTATATCTATGTATCTATTCGGCGATATCAATGTGGTCTCCACGAACCTTTATCAAAGAATGACATTAATTAGTGATGTATTTATGCATAACATTAGCATATCGATGAAATAGTGCGTGTCGAATTGTCACAGCGAATTAGATAACAGCATGTTGGTTTAATTAGGTTTGATGTGTGTTGAATAGATCATTCATAATTCTCTCATGGTATATATAAAGAGCAATCGTTAGTGACTGACTGACTGGTTGATCTATCAACACACAGCTCAAGCCAAGGGGATAAAACGGGGCTCCAAATTTTGTATAAAGAAACGGGATCGCGAAATACTCACTGAATAATCACAAAATCTCAGAAAGTATAAATGACACAAACTTGATATTTGGCAGGTAGATTACTAATAGGGAAGAGGGATCTGCTAAGAAAGGATTCAAAATTCCCACGGAAACGCGGGTGAAACTGCGGGGGACAGTTAGTTACTTAGAAGGGTAATTCGCTCACCAAATTAGCTTCACCTGTTTTTTTTTTATAAAAATTTAAAAAATAAGAATTATATTCATTTATCATGAAAAACACTTATTTATATTTAACTTACATGTTATGAAATTAGTAACGTCATGTAGTTTATATTAATAAGAGATAACATCAAGTAAATAAGCTATCATAGCTAGAGTTTTATTGCAATTTGTTTGCAATTACAAAAAATACAACACGAATAGATACTCCACGGCTGTCGTTGATCGTTTGGCACAAATACGTCTCAACATCGAGATTTGCGACTCCGAATGTGATTTCTGCCGCTTTGGACCAATGTTATATTCCTATAAACAGGAAAATCAGAAGAATGTTGCGAACGAAGAGATTTATAGATCGATGTAAATAAACGTACACCAGGTAAAAGTAGCGATTTTGATGTGTTTTTTAAATCAAAATCATGTGAAGTGATCTACAAGCCTTAGAGTTCTTTCAGGTAATGATACACTAAATGCGGTCTAGACATTTGCAAAAATGTTGCTTTTGCGATAAGGACACGTAAAATTATGTTTATTACCTTAAGAATCTACCCTATTTGGTAGTACCTACAGTAAAAATTTGAACATTGCATATAGTTGTCCTTTGAACCGGATTGAACGATCGTACGAAAACCCGAAAACAACCTACATAAAAAATATTATTCCAGGAATCGCGATTCAAGTTACGTATTATCTCAAACATGCAGAAAGAAAATATCTAACTAAGTCATTAGGTTAACTATTTTTTTCTTTCATAAGCATTATACACTACCGTCCTGTATTGTATCTGAATTTCTTTCCATCCTGAGGTTGTCTGGAAGAAATCGCTTCTTAGCGATAAGACCGCCTATTGTACAACTCATAATAATGTGTATGTTTTGTTATTTCTGTTAAATGTTTTTGGTGTACAATAAAGTATTATCTATCTATCTATCATTATAGTTATTATGTTTAACACGAAATAAAAATACAAATATAATGGTTTATCTCCTTCAGTACCGTATCGTATATAGGTAATGCTTACTAATAAGTGCATCATCAATTTATTGACGATCGTGATATCGATAAACTGTTTATAAGTTTACAGGCATCTCTATACGCATATTCAATAAAAACTTATTAATTATGAGTTTTATTTATAAAACTTGCATTTTTGTATTTATCTATATTTTAATGGTTTGCCAGTTAACATTATTTATAAGCTAGTTTATATGCCAATTCTCGTTAAGTCATTTATTCATTGTACTGAATAACATTTTAATCAAATAGCTTGAATTAATAATGTTCTGAATAGGTACAACATGTTTTATATACATAATAATTTGTTGTTTGATATTTTATTGTATTTATTATGCAAATAAATATAAAGTTTTTATTTATTTATTTTTTAAATATAGCAACATTTTTATTATTTATAAAATGATACTAATGGTAACTTTTTTTAGTTACCTTGTTTTACTAGTTACCATACTTGCCTATTACAAATTTAAAAAATTGTATGGTTTATATTGTCCAGTTATATTTACTTATTGCTACTATAATAAGGCCACTTACTTAGTTAGAACTTACCTTGGAAGGGCACTTTGAAAATCACCGTTTTAATGTCAGCCTTCAAAAATCTCCAAGAGGCCTAGATGCGTTTTCAGGCAATATGACTTATTGAAGTTAAACGAAGTCGAACAAAACTCTAGTTTGGCACATATTCCAAATGTTGCGTATATTGGACAAAACATTGGCCAAGGTTTTTGCGACACGAGCGTCAGTGAAAGCTCGTTCAGAGTCCGCAAAATGTCTTTATCTTTGCCGACACAGTTTTATTGCGTCAGACGCATGAGTATTCGATTTTTTGTCGCACTCGGAACGTATCGATTGTTTTTTTTTATCGACATCTCTATGGAACGTGGAAGTCACTACTTTTGCTTGGTTTTCTTTGTCATTTGAAGCAATGCAAATTAGGATGTGGTAAAAAAAAATTATTTAGACCTATTTTTTCGTAAGTTTTATACACAGATAACGCATACGTCACTGTCATAATATTTAAAGTAGATACAAAATGAAAATATAACGTTTTTTGTGACATGCCCTGGCTGACACGCTTATTCTGAGAATACGTACATTGAATAATTCAACATACAGACACCTTGTCTTGCTTTTTTGCTATTACGAATTTCATATTGCGTGCGCCACGTTACCATTTTTATGTGATCTTAAATCTTTATGAATGTTGAGCGAAATTTATTTTTGTAAAAGCAAAGATTTTTATATTACATTGGATTGAAGGTTTATATAATCTTGGAGTTACGGACTAGTATTTAAAATTCATGATGTTTATGAAAGGTTAGATAGAGTATTGAGACGACTAGTGACAGAGCTGAGTGGAAGAGGAAAACATTTTGTGCCGACCACACCTAGCGTGGGATAAGAACAGGGAGAAGAATAAGAAGAAGGTATGTATGTTCAAAGTACCTTCTTTTCTATGTTTTATTTGCGAGATTTACATTAGACTATTTGAAATAATGTGGCTATATCCCTATTAGCACTATTTTCTGACTTCATACAACTTTCTAGAACATTTATACTTACTTCTGTGGATGGTTTTAATATTTTAATCGAAATTTAGGTAATCTAAGATATTACTTAGGTATTAAGTAGGTCAGCTTAAACTACTATATAAATCTAAAAGTTTGCGTGTATGTTTGTATGGAAATCTGTTAGTCCATTACGTAATACCTTAGATTACCTATAAGATAAATACTTTTTAACCTGGTTAGGTACCTAGCCTACTTATGTTGACATTTATGATATTAGTAGGTACTCTAAAGTTTACGTTTGACCACCAACAGTTTTCCGCCCCGTGATTTCATCCGCGTTCCCGAAGGATCGTATCGTTTCCCGAGATAAAAACTATGTTATGTTTTATGCGATAGGCTTGTGTTTGACTACAACCTCAACATGGTAAGTGATGATGTGGTCGAAGGTGGTAAGCACACAAAGCCTAAATGGGAACTGGCTCGCTGTTTTATTCACTAATAGGTGCTGGTCGGCCCTAGAATTTTCTCTCCATTGTTTATTAACCTTATTTGATGATTATTCGTAGACAGATCCACTCTTTAATCAATCACTCCCATGTGTTTAGAATTAGCTGTTACCCTAGCAACGCCCCTCTCAGCAGGGTTGCCAAAATCACGGCGAGCTCGCCAATTACAATTAGTGTCCGCATTATATTTGCGACAACCCTTGTCATTAACTTATTGTGGGAGATTGTATTAATCAAGTCTGTATTGATGGGGACATTTGAAAATCAAAATAAAAATGGTACTTAGATAATCTCGAAGAAAAATAAGAGAATTATTAAGTACATCCAGTAGGATAGTAACCCCTACCAATATTATTAATATGAATGTTTGGATGTTGGTTAAATACCCAATCACGGAAAAACTACTGAACAGAGTCAGATGAAACTTGGCACACAGGTACATCATATCCTGGATTAAAACATAGGATAGTTTTCATCCCGGGAAAAGATAAGACCCCTCGGGAACGCGAGTGAAACCGCGGGGGACAGCTAGTTACCAATGTTATAAATATGAAAGTTTGTATTTTGGATGTTTGTTACCCAACCACGCAAAAAGTACTGAACGGATTTTGATGAATCTTGGTACATAGGTAGATCATATTCTGTATTAAAACAAAGGATACTTTTCATCCCGAGAAAAGATAAGATCCTTCAAGAACACGGGTGTAACAGCTATTATTAAAATAAATAAAACAAAACATAACCATAGTGCGATTTAAATTGACTACTAATGCCATCTATGGACGTGAGTACCAAACACATAATCAGTACGTCAATTTGAAAGCCCAAACCTATAAACCCTTCGACTGCGATAAAGGGTCTTGTTGCAAAATAATGAAGTAATACAATGCTCTGACAGGCGACCCTAGATAGTTACTATAAAGCAAAACACATTGTTATCCTTCTAATTTAGATAGATAGCCAGTTTGACCCTATTTTAATCTGTTAATACTTTATTTATGATTTATTTTGCACGCGTTGGACGTGAAAGTTGGCGGGATGTGTAGTTTCAGCGTTTTTATTGATTGGTTAACGTGTTTTAGTATTTTTCTTGTTATCCTTGTGCGTTATGATTTTTAACTGCAGACCTACATTATGACTGTTAAATATTGCAGTTTAAGGCAGGATACTGAACTGATTGTCTTGAATAATTATTTCAAATGCCGTTTGGCGTTTTATTTGTAAAGTTTCGCATAAACATTTATCTTGACATACCCTCTGACACATTGCCACCAATTCTTGTTGCGAATCAACTCAGCCTGAACTGAATCGTTTTTGTGTCAAAGCACGTCAGAATGTACGGACAAAAGTGACTATTGACAGAAAAACAATCATGTTTAGTTGAACTGCAATTGTGGATTTTTCGAAATATCTCAAAAGAAATACAATTTTGATCGACGAAAGTCGATCTTTGAAAATTCGAAATTATTAAGATTAAGATTAAAATT